>JAUIMM010000249.1:6502500-6810000 GCA_031769625.1 Taudactylus pleione
GCGGCAACGGCTGTATAACAGCGGGGCTGCCGTTCTCTCATACACAGCAGCGCATACTGCATCTCCATTACAAGAAGATTGCAGTGTAAGAGACACAGAAGGCTGGACTCCTCTGCTGCTATTCCTCTGCTGCAGGACAAGTACACCCCCTGATTACATCCTGGTAAAGAGGCTGTAAGTGCAGGGGAGTCTGATCTGTGGGGGGTGGGGGGTTTCTCCTCCTCTGTGTCCCACAGCCTTCTTGTTTTTTATCTTGTCTGTGTCTTTTCTGTTTTATGCTGTGTTTCTCTTGGTGACTGTGTGTACACCAGGTCCAACAGAACCAAGGCCTCTCAAAAGCTGTTTGTCTGTTCCAAGTGTAACAACAAACAGACTAAGCCACATGCCACAGGGTCGAGCCTACTGCCACACCACCCTGAACACGCCCGATCTCGGAAGCTAAGCAGGGTCAGACCTGGTTAGTATTTGGTTGGGACCGCCTGAGAATACCAGGTGCTGTACGTTATGTGATGCTAACAATGGATACACAGATGGCGATTACTAACTCTCCTACACCGCCATGGGTCACTGACGTGGTAGGAGTTATGTCAGACTTAGCAAAGTGGACTGAGGATAGCTGGGTTAACCAAGTCTCCAGACACCCTGGGTCAGGTAATGGGTGCAGCGGTGCCTGCACCCTTCACTTCCTACCAAAAAAAAAAAAAACTGTCACAAAAGCGTACTCTAATGCCTGTTCTCCAGTCAGAAGAGTCGGTCGAAGAATTCCTCGATGCGCGGTACTTCTAAGACAGCATCTGTTGAGCAATGCAGCCAGTTAAGCGGTTCCAAATTCCACGTAGGTTTCAGTCTAGCTTCCCTTTTCCATATTCCATGATGAAGTGGGAAACACCTCCTCCTATAGATGTGGCTGTTTCCCGTCTCTCTAAGAAAACAGCACTTCCGGTGTCACTAGCTACTGTTTTAAAGGACCCTTCGGATCGTAGGTTGGAGACAACACTAATATCTATATATACCGCAGCGGGAGCTCAACTTAGACCTACCCTTGTTACCGCCTGGGTTAACAAGGCTGTGGTTTGCTGGGCTGACCAGTCAGATTAGTGCTCGCATATCTGCGTCTGCTATTTCAGGATCCCAGAAGACCTTATACTGGACCTTCGTTTCATTCCTTTCGAGCGCCTCATTCCTTTCGTGGTAGAGCCAGAAAGTTCCCACGCAACCGGAGGCGGCAGAGTTAAAGGTCGTCCTCACACGGTTCCACGTAGACCAGAGCCTAAACCAGTTGAGAAACAGGTGGCATGACGGTCTTCCGTCCCACCTGGGGTCTCCTGCGGTGGGAGCCGCTTGCAAGAATTTCAACAGGTTTGGAACCAGACCTCTTCAGAACCATGGATTCACAGTACCGAATAGACTTCGAAGCCCCCCCTCCACCTCGGTTCTTCACTATGAATTCTACAGGAGGCTCTCAGGTCTCTAGTGGTGTCATCTGTGCTAGTTCCGGTTCCGGAGCATTAGCGAGGTACGGGGTTTTTACTCAAACCTGTTTGTAGTGCTCAAACCGGATGGTACGGTCAGACCCATACTAAGCCTTAAGTCTTTAAACCTGTATCTGAAGATGTATCGTCCAAACTCATGTCAGTCATGATCGCTCTACTTCAATCATCAGGAGTGAACATTGTGAGCTTGAAACCAGGGGAGTTCCTATTATCCCTGGATATCAAGGATGCTTATCTCCTTGTTCCCATTTGGGAACCACACCAGGCGGATTATCCTCTGCTCCCCGCATAATTCCTTATTTGGACGATCTGTTGCTCAAGGCTCCATCGGTATCTCTTCTATTAGATATGCCTTACTGACCTATCACACTCTAACCCAACACAGTTGGATAATCAACTTCAAGAAGTCAAATCTCAATCCGTACCAGAAACTTCTATTTCTGGGCATGATATTGGATACGGAATCACAGACGATTTTTCTTCCAACAGACAAGGCCAGGGATATCCTGTTATTAGTTCAGCTGGTCCTCAGAACAAGGAAGGTGTCAATGCTTCTTTGTCTGCGTCTCTTAGGAAGGGATGGTAGCTGCCTTTGAGGCACTGAAGTTCGGCCGGGCCCCACTCCAGGGTTTTTTAGCTGGACCTGTTAGCACAGGGATCAGGGTCTCATCTGCTTCTACATCGACAGATCCGTCTGAGCCCGGTTACCAGAGTGGCCCTTTTCTGGTGGACGCAATCCACCAATTTTTTTAGCGGGCCGGAAATTCGGAGTGGGAGACTGGATCATCGTAACACGGATGCCTGCCTCCGAGGATGGCAAGCAGTAGTCCTCGATTTCCACTTTCAGGGTAGATGGTCTCCTCTAGAACAGACGTGGCCCATAAATATGTTGGAACTCAGAGCGATTTACAATGCTCTGATAGAGACAATAGAGTTTCTACAGGCTCGTCCTGTAAGAGTTGAGGCCGACAACGCGACGGCCGTCGCTTACATCAACCACCTAGGAGGAACTTGGAGTTGCATGGCTATGCGAGAAGTAACTCAGATCCTCCGGTGGGCCGGGAACCGGTCAGTAATCCTGTCGGCGGTATTCATTCCGGGTGTGAACAACTGGGAAGCAGATTATCTAAATCGATAGGGTGTCCATCCCGGGGAATGGATGCTTCATCCATCGCGCTGATACGTCGATGGGGAGGTCCTCAGGTGGACCTCATGGCGTCACGACTGAATTGTCAGCTCCCGGTATACGTGTCCAATACTCGAGATCCGCAAGCGGAAGCAGTAGACGCTCTGACAAGTCCGTGGATCTACGACTTCGTTTACCTTTTTCCTTCTATTCCGCTTCTTCCTAGTATTCTACAAAGGATAAACAAGAGACAGCCTCTGTAATTCTCGTGGCTCCGATCTGGCTTCGGAGAAGTTGGTTGTTGGACCTTCGGTCCCTATTGTCGAATGATCCGTGGCCACTTCCTCTGCGCCCGGATCTTCTACAGCAGGGCCCCTTTTCATACACCCCAACTTAGCACAACTGCGTTTCGCGGGGGGGGCTCTTAAAATCGATATCCTAGGATGCAGAGGCATCCCAGACGCGGTCATTCTTACCATGATAAGCGCCAGAAACCCAGTTTCGGCTGTGCATTATCATCGCTTCTGGCGTGCTTATATCTCAAATGGTGTTCCAGTCGGTGTCTTCCGTCTAGGACTTTTCGTTTGTCTCGTTTCTGCTTTTCCTTCGGACAGGTCTGGATTCTGGCCTTCATCTGGGAACCTTTAAAGGTGCAGGTTTGTGCCCTTTCCATTTTCTTTCAAGGGAAATTGGCCCTCATTCCTGAGGTGCAGACGTTTCTTCTAGGGGTCTTGCGTGTGCAGGCCCCTTTTTGTACCTCCAATAGCTCCCTGGGATCTAAACTTGGTGCTTCTGTTTTTTTAGTCGCCCATGTTTGAACCTTTGGAGGAACTTGATCTTAAGCACCAACATTAAAAGACTGTCCTCCTCTTGACTCTTGCTTCGGCTCGTAGATTTTCCGATTACCTCGGATATGGTTAGGGCTTTCCGCATCTATGTTGCCAGGACAGCGTCCCTTCGTAGTGAGTCGCTTTTTTTTTTGTCCTCTATGTTGTTGTTTGGAGGGGTTGGCCAGCGTCTAAGCAGATTTTGGCATGTTGCATTCGGCTGACTATTCATCAGCCTTATGTTAGTGCCGACCGTGGGCCTCCTTCTTCCATTTTGGCTCATTCCACACGTTCTGTGGGTGAGTCATGGGCGATCGGAAGAGGAGCCTCCACGTCACAATTGTGCCGTGCGGCCATTTGGTCTTCAGTTCTCACGTTCATCAAGTTTTAAAAATTTGGTACGTTTGCTGCTTCGGCATACCGTTTTGGCTGTTTGGTTCAGCAGGCGCCGCAGAGCACTCCCGCCCATTGGGAAAACTTTGGGATGTCCCCAGTGTAAGCACCTCCAGTGTCCCCTAGTGGATGAAAGAGAAAATGGGATTTTGGTACCTACCGGTAAATCCTTTTCTCTGATTCCACAGGGGACACTGGACGCCCACCTCTGTGCTCTTTGCCTGCCTGTTCGGCTTGTTCTTTATGTTGTATGATTCGGTTATTGTGTGTTCTTCTCTCCTTTTTATAACTCAGCTTGTTCTCCATCTCCTCTCGGTCTTCCATTTTCTAAACTGAGGGCTGATGGGGCATAGAGGGGGAGGAGCTTCATACTTCTAAATTAATTAAAGAACCAGCTCCAGTTATCCACGCCTCTATACCCCAGCGTAAGCACCTCCAGTGTCCCCTGTGGAATCAGAGAAAAGTATTTACCGGTAGGTACCAAAATCCCATTGTAATTGTCAATAAAAGCCTTTGACACTTATGAAATGCTTGTAATTTTACTTCAGTATACCATAGTAAAATCTGACAAAAAGGTCTAAAAACACTGAATCAGCAAACTTTGTGAAAACCAATACTTGTGTCATTCAGATTCTCAAAACTTTTGGCCATGGTTGTATGCTAAAGTAGGTAAATTTTTCTTTTATAGAAATTTAAAATCAAACTTTTGTTTTTTGAAAAAGAGATTAACAAGGAGAAAAAAAGCTCTGGTGACTATTGTTGGCTAACAGAACACTAGGAAATCTGAAAATAAAGGTTACAGTCAGAACACAGATATATATCGTACGTGATTAGTTGAGAGTGGCATAGGAAGTATTTTGATTTAAACTGTATTATGCTGTAAGCAGGTAGTAGCAACATAAATAATGTGATGCTTAGACCTATGTGATGGGTAGGGTATAATTGGATGATTTGGTATTGTGGATAGTAGTTAGCAGTTGTTGAAGTGGATTTGCAGCAGGAAACTTGAGGCAATATGTGAAGAGTTCATCTCGCCATCCCCCCAGGTGCATTACCTAGCGTTCCCGCTAGGCTGTTTTAGCGGGGCGCGGCACCCTGCCCTCCAGGAGGAGGGCGGAAAGCGCCCTGACCTCACAGCCTGCGGGTACCGTCCTTACCCGCGGGACGCAGTGTCCCGCGGGTGGAGAAACATGCGGTGACCCGGTCACCGCCGGAGAATAGACGCCGGGCGGATTCGCCCGGCATCTATTCTCCCTTTCTGCAGCACTTGGGGGCTGCCCAGCATGTCCGTAAGCGCCGGGCACGCCCCCAAGTATGACGAAAAGGGGACGCGTCTAATAGACACGCCCCCTTTTCATGACCACGCCCCTTTTTTAGGCGCGCGCATAAGATTGCCCTCTCTAGCTCCAGCGCCCTGCCTGCCGCCGGAGCTAGAGTTAACACTAATTACCCGATATGCAAATGGGGCTTTATACCACATTTTTCGGGTAGCCATAGAGTTTAAATTCTGATATATTTTTGTTTGTTTTGTGCATGTGAAACGCTGCTCACCACTAAAATATTTCTGCATGCTAGCTGCAATTCTTTGGGCTCGATTCAATTCAACGTGAATTGAATAGGGTCGGAAGGAGCTACCGGAGCTATTCAGTTCAGTGCGCTGTTAAGCCTGATTAATTATTCCTTCTCATCCATCGCATCCATCATCGGGTGCAAGCAAACATCAGACAAAACTACAGGCCGATTCTATTTTCTGCGCTTAGCGCCGCGGAAACAGCATCGCTCCAGGCAGTTTAGTCGGAGAATGTCAGTTCTCGCGACTAAATACCATGTTTAAGGCGCGAGAACCGGCATTCTCTGACAAAACAGCGCACTGCATTGAATAGTTCTGGGAGCTCTTTTCCGGCGCTATTCAATTCGCCTTGAATTGTATTGAGCCCTTTGTATCTTTGTTAGTCTCTCTAGGGACAACTGTACCATCCCTCCAGTTCTGTACTGAAGCATGCAGTAGTTTACACAGCTTTGTAAATATTTGTTAACATGTATGTACAGTTATAGGCGTCTCCGAGCATTGTGGCACCTTACAAATACTAAATGGTGGTTCTCCTCTGTCATGGGTAACTGTGAATTATCCGGTGAAGTTGCCATTTCAAATACACTTGTGTTGTCTTACACAGATGTTTGGGTTGTCTACAGCTCTGATGTTTTACTGAAGGCAGGATGTGGAGTGTGGTTTTTTTCTTTTTGTTTCATTTTCAGTTTGATTGAACTTGTTGTGAAGCATACGTAATTCTTGGGTAATAAATTGAATTAAAAATTGTCACTTCCTCGGAAAGCAGTTGGTGACAGACTTCCAGCAATGATGGAAAAGGCAGTACAAAGAGGTTGTAGAGCTTCTGCCTTGTAGTTATTTTGGTCAACTTTATTCAGGTACCTTTTAATCACTTAGTACTATTCCAACTTCAGAAGGTTTTTTTAATATATTGGCTTGTAAAAGTTGTAGGAGTGCTTGTACAAACTAAGGTGGGTTTCATATATATATATATATATATAAATAATACTTTTACATGTTTTGTTATGCAAAGACATTTAGCAAGTTCTACATTTTGAAATCTGTCATTTCAATCAAGTATAAATTATTGGCTTTCCTTTGGCATACTATTGTATTGCGTATCTATTTCACAACCATATTCAGTGAAAGATTGCACATCATCTACACTCTCCGTGGTTGCATTTTGTAGTTGTGTGACTTCAAGATTGTAAATCAATATATACTTGCCTTCTGTAATCGCAATACCATTATGTGTACATTACTTGCACTCTAAAGCAGTTAAAGGGTAGGTTATAAAAAACGTAATTAGGAGTAAGGGCTGAGATTAAAAGGCTCATCTTTATTGTTTATAAAGTGTTCTGGGAGTGGATAGGCATATTTTGATGAAGACAGGAATTTGTCCTAAGTGTATTTAATCAGTAAATTAAATTTTTAGTAATCAGTGCACAAATTTAAGTCTGAAAAACCAAGAGTTCTCGATTTCCCAGAATCCTTTTGAATGGCCATTGAATGGTATGTGCATTTAAATTAACACACACTTTCAATTGTTTCAGTGATAAGAAGGGACAGGAACTGAATGTGTCTATTCCACCTTTTGTTACTTGACCTTTACACTGTCATTTACATCTTCTGTAGATGTGTGTGTGTGTGTGTGTGTGTGTGTGTATGTATGTGTGTGTATATATATATTTCTACTTCAGGGTCCATAGGGTATCCACAGGATACCTTGGGGTATAGGTGTGACGTCAGTCGCAGGGCACCAAAGAGTTAAGCTTTCAGCCTCCCAGGATGCACTAGGTCCCCCTCCTATACCCCGCCCCCGGGCCAAGGCACCTCAGTTTAGTTTGGTGCCCGGCCGGAGTCGGGTGCACCTGTTGGAGTGGGGGCTAGAAGAGCCCCTGAAGCTTTTTCTTCATGCAGCTGTGGCTGCACATCTGGATGAACAGCATGGACAGTCAGTCCTGACGTCCATGCTGTCTTCCCTACACCCCGCCGGTACCAGAACGCCGGTACTGATCCGGGGATGCTGGTGGGCGTCTGGGGTCACAGCTAGCGGTGACCCCAGATGCTCCGGACCATGGCCGGATTCAAGGGGGACAGAGGTAAGCAGCGGGGTCCCGCGGTGGGTCCCCGCTGATCACATGGTCCTAAGTCCCCAGGCAGGGGGCTCCCTGGGGACTGGCTGCAGCGTGGAGCCAGGCGACCAACCTGCGCTTCCACTACCCCCTGGGACAGCGGACCGCAGCAGAGCGGTAGCGCTGCGGCGTCCCAGGGATTAAATGCATGCCAGGGGAGCGCGCCTTCCCTGTCTCACAGCCGGCGCCTCCCCCGCTGCACACAGCCCTCTCTGCACTGTGCTGACTGGTCCTGTGTCAGCGCTCCTCCCCCAGGCCAGCTTCTCTCTGCTCCTCGGCGGCCATCTTCTCTGCAACGCATGGTGAACGCTGCTGGAAGTCTGGAAGGAAGCATCGTGGTCTGGGTCCCCCCGCATACCTCTCCTCCGCTGTGGCTCAGGTCTGTGTATGCAGCGCTGTGTCCTACCAGGCCCTGTGTCTGTGTAGTTGAGTGATCAGCGCTGTTAGTGCAGGAATTGTTATTTCTCTGCATTGTATGTGACTGTGCTAGCGCTGCCTGTAACTTTTCTTCTCTAAACTGTCAGCTTTATTACTGTCCCTGTTCTTTCTGCTAAAGCCCTTGCGGTGCGGTGCTGCAGGGTGGTCTCTCGCCTATTTAATACTTAATTGGTGAGAGAGGTCACATACGTGGTGCCATCATGTCTGAAAGTGATTTTCCCCTCCGGCTACAGTGTACCACGTGCAAAGTACCGTTAGCGGAGGGGGAGGGTAGCGCGGAGGGCCTTTGCCGGCAGTGTTTGTCCATGGCGCGGCCTATTACGGTTACAGCACCGGTACAGGAGCCGCCCTGGGCTTGTTTCGCTCAGGCGTTAACAGCTTTAGTGGGCCAGTTAGCTCCGCAGCCCGCGTTTACTCCGATGGGTTTGTCCCAGCAGTCTGTGGTGTCGTCACCCATGCAGGGGTTCCCACGACAATTGGTGGTACCCCACAGTCTCCCTATTTCCCCGCTCCCGGGTTCTCAGGAGCCAGCGTGGGTTAACTCCCTGACGAGTTCTGTACAGCACTTGTCGGATGTGTTGCAAGGGGAGTCTGTGATGCGGCCTCATAAAAGGCCGGTGGCGTCTCTGTCCGCTCCTTATGAGGATAACGAAGGGACGTCTGATGATGGGGAGATTCTGGATCCTTACGATCAGGAACCTTTCCATACTAAGGGCGCTGATGCTAAGTCCAAAGTATATATTCCTGGACTTATTCGGGCGGTCCGCACAGCCTTGGTGATTGAGGACGAAGTTCCCCCAGCGGCTAAATCTAAGTATGCCTTTTTCAAAGATGTGAAGGGCGATGCCACAGTCTTTCCTCTTTCGGGTCAGTTGGTGGACCATTTAGAGTAGGCGTGGAAACAACCTGGCAAAAGATACCAGCCGCAGAGACGCCTGGCGGTGGCTTATCCGTTCGCGGATGATTATTTTGCTAAGTGTGAATCCCCTCCACAGGTGGATTCTCACGTGACCCGTCTTGTCCGTAGTGCCACATTGCCGATGCCATCCATGTCCTCCCTTAAGGATGCTACGGACCGCAAGGTAGAAATCTGCCTGAAGTCCGCTTATTCCCTTGCAGGGGGGGCAGCACGGCCGGCTATGGCCATTTGCTGGGTTGCCAGAGCGATGGAGCGCTGGGCGGATTCATTAGAGGCTTCTTTTGAATCCGACTGTCCGGCCGAACAGGCGGAGTTGATTGGCAATCTCCGTGATTCGGCCACCTACATCAACGAGGCGGCTCTAGACATTAGTACTCTGGTGTCTAGAATTTCTTCAGCAGCGGTAGCTGCTCGTCGCACCTTGTGGCTGCGATCCTGGAAGACGGACGCAGATCCAAGAAAGGTCTGGAAGCATTGCCGTTTACCGGAGAAGTTCTCTTCGGTCCGGATCTGGATAAGATTGTGGCCACGCTGGCGGCAGCCAAATCTGCTTGTCTCCCGTCGGCCGCTGCTCCTTCTGGTTCTGGACCATCGTCCTTTCGGTCATCTAGGGCCCAGGGCAGGCCCAAACCACAGTCGTTTCCTCGACAGGCTGGCCCTAAGAAATCGGTCAAGCCCCGGAAACAGGCATGGAGTACCAGACGTCCGGCCCCCAAGCCAGATGACAAGCCTGCGGCCTGACGGTCCGGGTCTCCCCTTGGGGGATCCCTGGGTGGGAGGCCGCCTGCTGCAGTTCTCCCGGTGTTGGTCGTTCACTACGACAGACACTTGGGTTCTGGAGGTGGTCTCTCACGGGTACGCCCTCTCCTTCCGGCACAGACCCCCGGCTCGATTCTTCACCACGGGTCTACCATCAGACCGGAACAAGGCTACGGAGCTGCGGAAGGTATTGCACACTATGCTCCAGGCTGGAGTTATAGTGCCTGTTCCATTCTCCCAGAGGGGCCAGGGTTTCTATTCAAATCTATTTTTGGTACAGAAACCCAATGGGTCATATCGTCCGATTCTCAACCTCAAAGCACTCAACAAGTCTTTGCGGGTCCCGAAGTTTCGGATGGAGACCCTACGGTCCATCATTCTGGTGCTGGAACCTGGGGACTACATGGTGTCATTGGACATACAGGACGCTATGGCGGTCATGGCGGCTTCTCTGCGGCTGCAAGGAGTCCGCATGTTGCCGTACTTGGACGACCTGTTATTGGTGGCAGGATCTCCAGAGCTCCTGTTACACCACTTGGACCTGACCATTGCACTGCTGCAACGGCACGGCTGGCTAATCAACTGGCAGAAGTCCACTCTAATCCCGTCTCGGAGGATTCTGCATCTTGGAGCCTTATTGGACTCGGGACAGCAAAGGATCTTCGTGACGGAGGACAAGATCTCTGCTTTACAGTCAAGGGTGCGCAGTTGTCTGCACAGCCGCCGGGTGTCCTTACACTCGGCGATGAGGTTACTGGGCTCCATGGTGTCGGTGTTCGACATGGTGGAATACGCCCAGTTTCACTCCAGACCTCTGCAGCACCTGATCCTGTCCAAGTGGAATGGGCTGCCTCAGTCTCTGAAGTTCCAGACGATTGTGCTCACCCCGGAGGTTCGCCTGTCCCTTGCGTGGTGGTTAAAGACGACCCACCTCAACAAGGGACGTCCGTTCTGGGTTCCAAATTGGGTCCTGTTGACAACGGACGCCAGTCTTCGGGGCTGGGGAGCAGTTTCGGGTCCACACTTGTTCCAGGGCAGGTGGACACCGACAGAAGCGGAGCTTCCAATAAATATCTTGGAACTCCGTGGGGTCTTCAATGCTCTCCTGCAGGCACAGCGGTTTCTCCAGGGTCATCCGGTGCAGGTCCAGTCGGACAATGCTACCACCGTGGCCTACATAAACAGGCAAGGAGGAACTCGCAGTCGGGCGGCTCTCGTAGAGGTCTCTCGGATCCTGGTTTGGGCGGAGCGCAATCTTCCGGCCATATCAGCGGTCTTCATCCCGGGAGTGCTAAATTGGGAGGCGGACTTTCTAAGTCGCCAGGACGTTCATCCAGGGGAATGGTCCCTGCACCCGGACGTTTTTCAACTACTGGTGGACAGGTGGGGTCTTCCAGAAATCAACCTCATGGCGTCCCGGCACAACAACAAGTTGCCGGTGTACGGGTCTCGCACAAGAGACGAAGGGGCGTCTCTGGTGGATGCTCTGTCCGTCCGGTGGACGTTCAGGTTCGCATACCTGTTCCCTCTGGTCTCCCTTCTTCCACGGGTAATCCGGAAATTCAAACAGGAAGGAGGGACGCTCCTGTTGATAGCTCCCGCGTGGCCCAGACGGCACTGGTTCTCAGACCTTCAGGGTCTGTCCGTGGACAGTCCTCTGCGGTTGCCGCTACGACCGGACCTTCTGTCTCAGGGTCCTTGTCTTCACCCGGACCTGACTCGGCTGTCTTTGGCGGCGTGGCTGTTGAGACGGCCATGCTGAGGTCCTGGGGGTTTTCCAGCTCTGTGGTGCGTACCATGTTACGAGCTCGGAAACCGTCTTCCGCGAGGATATACCATCGCGTGTGGCATACGTTCTTCCAGTGGTGTCGACCGAGAGGTTATGCACCGCGGGAGTTTCGTCTGTCTCGGATTCTCGCCTTCCTGCAAGCGGGACTAGATCATGGGCTTCGCCTTGCTTCTTTGAAGGTACAGGTTTCGGCCCTATCTGTCTGGTTTCACCGTAGGATTGCTACAATCCCGGATGTGCGCACCTTTATGCAAGGTGTTCTCCGTATTCAGCCGCCCTTTGTTCCACCTGTGGCGCCTTGGGATTTGGCTGTGGTCCTGAGGGCTCTCCAAGGACCGCCGTTTGAACCACTGGGCTCAGTGGATATTAAATGGCTAACAGCTAAGACTGTTTTCCTTCTGGCCGTTGCTTCAGCCAGACGTGTTTCTGAGTTAGGGGCTCTTTCTTGTAGACCCCCTTTCTTGGTTTTTCATGGGAACAGGGCAGTGCTCCGCACTCGGCCCGAGTTTCTTCCCAAAGTTGTTTCCCAGTTTCATGTTAACGAGGAAATAGTTGTTCCGGCCTTTAACTCACCGGGTCTTTCCGTGGGTGAGGCCTCTTTGGATGTTGTGCGGGCCTTAAGGACTTATGTTGACCGCACTTCTTTGTTTAGGAAGTCGGACGCTTTGTTGTCCTCTATGGCTTCTGTAAAAAGGGTTGGCCTGCTTCAAAGCAAACTTTGGCAGCCTGGATCCGTATGGCTATTTCTGAAGCTTATCTTCATGAAGGCCTACCGGTCCCTCCTTCTCTGAAGGCTCATTCCACTAGGTCTGTGGGTCCTTCGTGGGCAGCTCGACGTGGTGCCTCGGCAGTTCAGATCTGCAAGGCTGCTACGTGGTCTTCTGTCCATACCTTCGTGAGGTATTACAGGTTTGACACCTTCGCCTCTCAGGATGCTTCCTTCGGGCGGCGGATTCTCCTTTCTGCACAGGAGCGTCCCCACCCTTAAAGGATACTGCTTTGGGACATCCCCAAGGTATCCTGTGGATACCCTATGGACCCTGAAGTAGAAAATATGAGATATGGTAAGAACTTACCCTTGTTATCTCTATTTCTACGAAGTCCATAGGGTTCCACAGGACTCCCGCCCTGTCGCACCTGTGCTGCAGATGGGCTTTGCTCTGGTCACCGGTTTTCCGTCTCCCTCTGGTGAGAATGTGATTCTTGTATGTGTCCAGATCTTTGTTCTCTCTCTTCCTTCTCCTCCTCCGGCCTATGGCTTGGTAACTAACTGAGGTGCCTTGGCCCGGGGGCGGGGTATAGGAGGGGGACCTAGTGCATCCTGGGAGGCTGAAAGCTTAACTCTTTGGTGCCCTGCGACTGACGTCACACCTATACCCCAAGGTATCCTGTGGAACCCTATGGACTTCGTAGAAATAGAGATAACAAGGGTAAGTTCTTACTATATCTCATATTATATATATATATATATATATATATATATATATTCTCTAATTGCAATGTTCTATTTAATATGCTTTTATCTTTAAATATACATGACCACTATCTTCAAGTTCAGCGTCTGTCCTTGGCATCACAGTATTTAATTAAGCACTTTTGTGCACCCTCTATTCCTGTACTTTGTATGTAGGCCCAAAAATATCTGAGCCGTGGGATGAAATGATTCATACCAAGCTGTAGAACATTTTTGGTACAATGTTTCTCATAGTAAGGAGGAGAATAATGGAAAAATAAATGATTGCTCCAAATTGTTCTTTCTCTATGTTCAGATAGGTTTGCAGTGCTGCAAGCTTATCAATGAGGTTAGCACAGAGACATCTGACCCTAGCACACTAATACTGTGTACTATTCTACATCGTAATAATTTCTTTAAGATTCTTGTATACTTAGAATAATGGTTCCGAATGAGAAATGCTTTGGTTGGAAATGTGATTACTAGAATTTTTTTCTACGAAGTCACTGGCGGTCACTATGAACTTCACCTTATGTATTTACTCACAGTAACTGCATATGTATAGAATAGTGTGTTCTATTGTAAGACCCATTTACACCCTTTTGCTAGGGTTGGAAATACCAGCTAAAAGCATGTAGAAAATGCCTCAGAGTACTATGGTGTAATGATTGAAAAGAAATGTTCAATGCACTTGTTTTTTAATGATATGCAAGATAATGGTGAACACATTTGTTATTGTATAAGTGATTATATATATATATTTTTTTTTTTTTCAGTCTGGTTTCTAGAATTCATTTCAGTTGTTTGTGTGTATATGTATGCAATTTTTGGCTGCCACTCATGTTGTAGAACTACACATCCCAGCATACCCTGCCACAGTTTTGCTATTTGGCCAGGCTAAAACTGTTGCAGGACATACTGGGATATGTAGTTCATCAACAGCTGGAGGCCGCTGATTGCCCGCCCCTAGTGGGCTGCTGCCTATAACTTAATGAGCCTTGGCAGGTTTGTCATATAAACAAGCAAAATAAGCTAATTCTACCTGTCTGAGGTAAGATTAGGGTATGAGTATTCAACATGCGGCCCTCCAGCTGCTGTGGAATGAATTTCCCAGCATGCACCGCCACAGGAAGGGCATGCTAAAACTGTGCCACGGCATGCTAGAATGTGCAGCTGGAGGACCGCATATTGAATAGCCCTTGTCTAGGGCTTTATTCCTTTAAATGTGCATTGCTGTTGCACTTACTGGTAATGCACTTCCATAATGTCAAGTTTTCCTTGTGACATAATAATATAATATCACAGACCTTTCCACAGAGTGTATGGAAATCTGAATCAAGCAATACAAATAGATTATTCAAATTTGATCTAAATGTATCTGCTGTACTCATGACGTTAACCACTTAACTGACTATTTTTTTTTCACCAAAAGTCGGTCAGAAATTGTGTATATTTAAAAAAAAAAAAAAATTAATAAAGTTTCAGATAATTTTTTTAAAATATATATTTTGTATTTTTAAAAAGTGGAGCGTGGCACAGGGGAGACAGTTCGCCCCCCCCCCCCCCCCTCCCGAAGCAGCTGATCTCTACACACGCAGAGATCAGCAGATTTGTGCCTGCTTCTTGCACTTTTGGTTTAGGTGCATGTTCTCCGGAGTGCCGTTCGCACGGCATTCTAGGTTGCGATTTCGGGAGTGATGTCGGCTGTCACTCCCTGGGTATACGGAACAAGGCGAGAAAATCTGATCTGCACATGTTCAGAATGGATTTCCTCGGCACAAATGGGTGCAGTCGTGTCCAATGTGTTAGTTCCAGGTAAGTGGTTAAATCCTAATTTGCATTAATCCACTAGTTCTGAAATTGGGTGAGATCTATTGGAGTACCAGGTGACTCTTCAAAGTAGACCATCCTTTCTTAAAGGAATAAACAAAATGACGGAATATCGCAATTACATTTTCTTTTTCTCAAATTCTCTCTTGCCCAACTTTCCATGTAATTTTTATTTATTTGTGGGTGCACGACTGAGCTATTCAATTGATCTGGCTTGTGTCCAGCTGGTGCCCGTTATTTGTGCTTGCATCCTCCTGAAGTTGCGAGCAGAAATGTGACAAATGTCTGCTATTTCGTCTGCACAGCCGATGGACAGATATGTCACACACACAGCGGCAGCCGAGAGGAGGGGGGCGGGACGCCCCCAACCCGGCCGCCGGGACCAGAGGGCACAAGCAGATGATGGCCGTTCAGTGTGTATGAACGACCATCATCTGCCGATATATCTGCATATCACTCGATCTGCAGATATGTCAGGTGTGTACCCACCTTAAATGACTAAGACGCATCAGCAGACTATGCTGACTAATTTGATATGCAACACTTGTATATTTGTGTGCACCTGAGTATGTTTATGAATAAAAAATTGCGACCGCACGTTGTAGCACTTTGTATACAGCTTCAGAGACTTTTAGTCACATAGAGATATACAAGTGTCACATGTCAAATTAATCAGTCTGTTGGTGTGTCCTAGTCGCATCACATTTTGATGAAGATGCATTTTTAGCAAGACAAATAAAGCCCCAAAAACCGCTCTGCGCTACCAGAGTCTCACGGGATTTGGTGTGCGGAGAAGGAATTTTTGACGTGACTGCAGTAAAGATGTGTAAGGACACATCTGTACTATCTTTTCAAGAAAACATAAAATTTACTTGGATTGAGTGAAAAATAAATGACTACAAGTGAAACGGATGGTGTAGACATGTTACAAATGGTGGGGTCTCCTGACTTGCAATCTTTGGCATGGATCGCTGGAATGGTAAATGGCACTACTAAAGCTGTCGGCAAAGTGAGTGTTAGTAAAGCTCTATCATCCTTGGCGCTGATGATTCTTTCTGAAGGATCACAAGTGCCTTTTTGGGGATCCCCTGCTTTGGTGGCTTAGTTGAGTGTAATAAATTGCAGCTGAAATATTGATAAATGGTAAATGGGAGTTTTCAGATTGCATATCTTTAAAACCCTTGAAATGTGTGATGTTGCTTACCTGCTTGATGATCATCCTAGCTTGAAGTTTTGGACAATTTGGTTGCCTTTCTTACATGGAATCAGCTGGATGATGGCTGTCCTTCACCATTTATTATAACTGAACCACCTTTCCATTCCTGTTGTTTGATGACTACTCAAATGGTCCTTCAAATTTTTCTTGGACATTTATGCTTGATGCAGACAGGACATTTGTGCAGGATGTTTGCAAAAGTCGTGATGTACAGTGGCTGCTGTCACCAAGTAAACCACAGAGCAAACCAGTGTATGAGCAGATATGACAACAGCAATAACAGTTTAATGGAGATGACATTCTAATAGATCTTTCTCAAATAATCCCATCAAACACTTGCCACTACTCTGTAAGTATCCACTATCTTCACAAATGTGTAATCTTGTTTTATATTTATTATGTGGAAGCTGTAGAGGACATGGGGAGTAAATTTAATTGGCAACATTGACGTGTTGTGCTCTTCCAGAACTGAACTTCTTCCTGTTGGCACTACTGTAATACGTGCACAGCCGGACATCGTAGTGATGCCTAATTCTCCCCATAAAGTGGATTAAACTGTAACCATCTTAATAAGGACAAATTGGGTGAGCTAATATTGTAATTTAAATAGTTTTGAAAGTCAACAAAGGCCTAAGTCCCAGTATGCTACACGTTTTTGTGATACAACTTGGCGCAGGCCATCAAAGCTTATGCCGGCCACACACAAAGCGATATTTTACCCGATCTGGCCGATTCCGACACATTGGAACGACAGATCGTGTAAAATATGGCCAAATCCTGAGTTAATCGTGAGTCCCCACTCATGATCACGATGCGATGCGCGTCCCCGCAGTCCGTGCAGTAGGGCAGATCTGACAATCTAGGAGGCGATGCACTGTGAAAGTCTGGATGCAGGAGAGATCGTATGAAGATTGGACACCTAATTGTGTGCAGATCGTGTGCTGAGCTGCCGGGGAGAGGTTCAAGGGAAATCGTACACATCGGCTGGTCGTGTGCAGATCGCCATGTATGTGGCCAGCTTTAGTGCACAACTTTGAATAGAAAAAACGAAAAGTCTTTTAACATAGTTTTGATTCAAGTCCTACATCACCCAAACAGTAAAATTTGAAATGGTCATTAATACATAGATTTGCTGCCATGATGGTTCAACAGCAGAGGGGGCCAGAGCTTTGGGGGCCAGACATATGCCAGGTATGTTATACTAGTCAATATAATAGTTATAGGAGGTCTGTCACATCTCCTCAATATGTGCGCCAACGAAGGCCCACAGACTTCCATAAATAATTTTAAAGTTGTCTCAATATGTCAATTTATACAGACCAATATGTGTATAATCTAAAAGCCCATTGTGAAGTTTAATTTAGGATTAAGGTTTTGTTGACATGTAGAGAGAATTTTTTAGGTTTTTTTGTTTTGATTTCACCACAGGGTAACGTGGAAATTAAATGTGACTCATTAGAATCATATTTAATAATTAGGTGTTGGGATAAATGGCAGACGGGAGAAATATAATAGCTGTGGCATTTATTTATTTTTAACAATGACTACTTCGCTCACGTGTCTTTAAGTGCTGTGCAGATTTATCAGAAGAATGACGGGGAATGCCACACCCTTCGTTTAGCCATTTGATTGAGATTACCTGTTGTCTTAGTCACCTACTTCTTGTTCAGGTACTGAAATGAAAAGACCTGCTGAATGTGGATATTCCGCAGCATTTACCATCTGTTCCAAGATAAAAACAAACAAAAAAAAGAAAACCTTTTGCATGTCACGTATACTTACAAAAGGCACATTTGTTTCTACTACATCTTTTGGGTTTTAGATTTCAGTTAGTCATACCCTAGACCAGTATGTATAAAAAATGTCAAATGCTTAATTTTTTTTTTTTTTTTAAAGAAATTGGGTTGCTGTAATTAAGAAATTGATACCACTATATATGACCTCTTAAGTCCCTCTAAGGGCCGTATTCAATTAGATGCGAAAAGCCAAGATCCACAGAAACGTATCGCGGACCGGGGCTTTTCGCGTGGCGTAAACGTATCTCCGTATTCAATTCCAGCTGGGTTTCGCGTACACTGAAAGTCAATGCAATGTAATAGGCGAAAAAGATTTGCCTCTGAATAGCAGGAGAAAAGAAGTACAAAAATTTTATTTTGGGGTGCAAAGGTGGGGAAACCTCTCAGAACCCTTGGGTGAAGCCCCCCAAAAGGACAACTGCGTCAAAAAATTCCAGGAAAAAGCTTAACACCCCAAAGAAGTACTTTCATTTTGGGGGCAAAAAAAGCACAAAGTGGGGGGACAACTTCAACATCTAGTGAATTAAGGTTCTGGGGGTGCTCTAAGAAAGAGGCCAAGTGTTTTTGGGATTGCAGGTGCTTGTATGACGGAGGAAACTTATTTTCTCCAAAAAAAACTGCTTAATGCCATTCTTCACTTGTGCAAAGACGCTAATAAGAAGCTATTGAAACAACTTAAGTACCCCTAATAGCTTTATTAGGGCTGTTCGGGCACATCCACATTGATCCCCACTGTTAGTGCATCTTTTTGGGGGGTTCAGGCTGATTTCGCCATTTCTGACAGCACTTTCGGCCTGTTCCGACTTCACGGATTGCTGTTATCGCGTGTTTTGGAATTGAATACGGTGAATAGCAGGGACACGTACAATAAGTTTCTGCATCCAAAATATGCGATGTAGGCGGAAAGTCCAGCATGCAAAACTTTTACGCGGACATGAAACTAATTGAATACCGCCCTAAACTGGATATAGTTGATAAGTAAAACTGGTGTATGAAAGCAAGCGAAACAGATTTGTCATCCCTTTCAAGTGTTCTTGGTGGATGACTTCAAAGTAATAGAAATCATGTAGTAGTCTTCATGCCATGGTTACATTCTGTAGCGTATCAGAACAATTCAAAAACATCAGCAGTTTGTTGTACTATGGGGGAATTAATTTATTTTTTTGGGCTGGATCTCCCATCTAACGTGATGATAGATCAGGGGTGATATGCAATTGTTTTGAGCGCCCATGCGCATGTTGCGCCCAAATATGCGGGTTTAGCTGCGTAAAGCGACTAAACCTGTCAAAACTCCTGATTAGTGCTTTTAAAACTAGGACTTTTCGACTATTTCTATCTGCCATGTCAGGCGGTTGCAAGTAAAAATCTGTTCGCCCGCGGGGTTCGTACCCATTCTGAGTAACACTTGAATTGATCCTTTGGGCGTCCATAACTAACAGCTGTGAGCGAAAACAATTAAACTTCCCCCCCCATATTTCATATTTTTATCATTATTCTGGTGTATGTTCACATTTTGCCACGGTTTGTTTTAAGTGATCCTTGTATTTTGCTCTTCGCAACTGTTATGCTGGGTACACACTGGCAGATATATTGTCCGATCAATTGATCGGCCAGTATATCTTGTGTGCGTCGACCAGTGTGTACCAGTGATATATCTGTGAACGACGTCGTTCCGACATACTCATAGGCTATGCTGCACAGCCAAAGCCCAATATATTTGAAGAGATATTTGGGCATTGTGCTGTGTGTACCGCCGCCCGCCCGTACACTTGCAGCAGAGGCTGTGGGGAGGGGGGCGTGACACAGCCAGCGGGACCTGCGGCTAGATGACAGATGATGGTTGTTCAGTGTGCATGATATACATCTGTTAGGTGTGTACCCAGCTTTAGGCATTCTATCATGGAAGGTGTTTTCCAAAATAACTTTTATTGCAGATTTTAGGAAGATATTAAATAGTTTTTATTTTCTACATATTTCCACACTTCTGCATTAGGCATTAGATTTATTGGGCTCAATTTAATTCAACGCGAATTGAATAGCGCTGGGAAGGAGCTCCCGGAGCTATTCAATCCAGCGTGCTATTAAGCCCGACTGAAGGATTTCTTCTTGCACCCTTCCTGGGCGCGAGCAGAAATCCGGCAAAAATACTAGCGCGACGCTGTTTTCTGCCCGTGGAAACAGCCTTGCGCTGGGCAGTTTAGTCTGTCTGAGAATGCCGGTTCTCGCTGCTAAACACCATCTTTAAGGCGCGATAACGGGCATTCTCCGACAGAACAGCGTGCTGAAATGAATAGCACCGGGAGGGAGCTCTTCAATTCAGTGCACTGTTAACCCCGACCAAGGATTTCTTCTCGCATCCCTCGGGTGCGAGCAGAAATACAACAAAAGTACAGGCGCTATGCTGTTTAGCGCCACGGAAACAGCATTACGCTGGGCAGTTTAGTCTGAGAATGCCGGTTCTTGCGACTAAACACCATGTTTAATACTCGAGGGACGCGAGAACCGGCATTCTCCGACAATACCATGCAGAATTTAATACCTCCAAGAGCTCCCTCCCGGTGCTATTCAATTTGCATTGAATTGAGCTCATTGAGTCTTGGCCCCCTGAAAAATTGTGAATAGAAGATAAGGATGGATTATGAATGGAGTGTCCAGAAGGAAGCCAGTCTAGTCATCTAACTTTTATTTATACAGCTTCTAACATTCACAAATGGATAATCTGGTCCAGTTATGCACATAATGTTCTGTCAGGCTTTACCGGGTTTAGGCCGCCAGAATTCATGACTCCCACAATGGTCTCGAAAGAGACTACAGAACTAATGGTTAAAATACTCGATATACCACCAGCACAGAGCAATTGAAGTGAGAGAGGTCAGTCATTTATAATGAGAGAGGTTTAAACACAAAGCAATTTGCTTTGATTATTCCTTAGCTTTGTTGATGAAATTAAAGGCACACATCCACTAGACGACAGGCAAAAGACTGCACGATTACGACATTGTAATCATGCAGTCGTTAATCGTGCAGTCGTTTGTTTGTCTGTCGATGTGCCTTCACAGAATGAGCAGTCGTTGAGAGAAGGCACATCAATCATCTGCAAACATGTTGAACAACATATTTGTACGATGATAGATGTCTAAACGACCAGTGGGAGCGCGCATCGCCTGTCGTTTTAGACATTTTTTTTTAAATCTGCAAATGATTTTCAAACTGATTATCGAACGATCTAACGATATAGTTATTGTTCAATCGCTCAATATTATCGTCTAGTGGATGTGTGCCTTAAAACAAATAATGAAATACATTTGCAAAAGCCAGATTTTAACTTTTTATAAAAATGTTGTATTTTATATTTCCAATAAAGCGCTGTTGAAAAGCCAAGTGTCACCCCCATGTTTACAGTTTGACATAAAAAAGAAACACTTCTCTATTGTTGCATAAGCTATTCAGATCTTTAAGGGGCATATTTATTAAAGTAATTTTGCGGCATTTTCCCTGAAACACTACCATTTTTGATGGATATACGCAAAATTAAGCATGACTAGGATGTATGCAATACAGTAAATGAGCACAAACATTTATATAATCAATGAGTCACAGGAACACAGTCTGCAGGAAACGCTTGTGCTGATTAACTGAGAGCAAACTGCTTTTCTGCAGACATTTTTTTTTTAAGTTTGCCATGCCATTGCCTAAAAGAAACTTAACGATATATTTTTTACTTGACCTGTGTATCTGTAATTTTTCTTTTGAAAGACGTTCTCTGAAGCTTGTCCAATAATCTAAACGTTTTGTTTGTGTTACTAAGCTATACTGCGGGGAGGGGTAGAAGATTACTGTTCAAACATACAGTAACACCCGGCTCTGCCCTCTTACCTGTTTTGTGTACACACTGAATACTTCTGCAAACTCTCCTATCAGTCTAGCAGTTGTGCTCCTTTCTTTTTAAGCAGGGTGGAATAATTACTTAATAATATTATGTATATGAAAATATAGTGTAGTAATTATCACTAACATAGGAAGGTTAAATTTAGATCTTAATGGCTGGAACTTTGTATTGTTGTTTTATTACTACAGCCAAAACAAGTGTCATACTTGTATGATGAGATTAATAAAGGTAATCATTTCCCATCCATGTAATAAATGCAAAATAATTGGCATTGGAATTGGTTTAAAAAAACTTCCCAAAAATTTAATTTTTCCAAAATGCTTAAAAAATACTAATCCTATATTAGACTGAGAAATGTTGGCTACTAATTCACTGAGAACTAGTGACCTCACTGAAGCATGAGGCACATGTGTGCAGATGACAAGGGCTTTAAATTCCTAGAGCAATTTTAAGCTAAAGGTCTTTGTAGCTGTAAAAAAAGATGTTTTCTGGAGAGCATGTTGCATAAGTTACTTTTTTCTCTTTATTAAGGGGCCTATCCATTAGCAGATCTTTCTAAAGGTGCGTACACACTGGGCGATAAAGTGGACGACTGAGCGATAACGATATCGTTATCGTTCAGTCGTCCACTTTATCGTTAATTTTTAAGCCCAAAAAGATGAACGATGACGACGACCCGCGTTCCCGCGGGTCGTTCGTCATTATCGTTCATCGGGCTGACATGCAGGCCAACCTGACGATCTCGTCAGGTTGCTGCATGTCAGGGAATGGGGGAGAGAGCCCGGCGCTGAACGATATCGTTAATGATATCGTTCAGTGGCTGTGCTCAATGTCATGAACGACATTGAGCACAGCCTGCCGGGGACACACTAGACGATATCGCTCAGGGAGCATATCGTCTAGTGTGTATGCACCTTCACAGACAAAAGATTTATCTTTTGAAAATTCCTGGGGCTGCGGTGACAGATATCTGTCATGTACATGACAGATTTTTGCAAACGACGAACGATATTGCATGACCTCATTCTGGGAGTGGATTTTTTATTTATGTTTCTATTCATTTTCATAAAAAAATCGTTCGACGTTTACCGTGACAGATATTTCTAATATCTGTCAGCGATAAACGATAATTGACCAACGTGTTGGAGAGACAAAAGAGCCAATTTGTCGTCCGCAGGAGTGCGCATTTTCGTCGTTCAGAGCCTATCCATTAGCAGATAAATTGAACGATATTTTTACTGAACCGCAGGACACACATCGCAACCAATATTAGAGAAACTATTCTATAGCACAGCTCGTGTGACTAGAAAATGAAGTAATTACTGACCACTTTATTGGAGACTTTAATGCCCCATAGTAAGACGTCTGCTCCCTGCGTGCTCAGTGTAAAGTCTGGGAACAAGATTTTGACTAAACTCTGTTGTTTCACATGTCTTCACTTCTTTTTGGCCCCTTTTAACTCTCATTTTGATTTCTATGATAGGGGGTATTCAATTCTTTTAGGCACCCGCAGCTCTTATCTAAAGTGACCAAAAGCTATTCGGCTGGTTTGGTCAGCCATCACTTATCGCAGATTTTCTCTTACAATTCTGAGGTGAGAGCAGAAATACGCCCAAAGTAAGCCTTTTGGGCGCTTTAACTGGCACTTTGCATGAGAGACGCTGCTTAACGTGGCTAAGCCCATTGTGTGGGCTTGAGAACGATGCAACATTTCGGGGCTGGTAGTGCAAACAATTGAATAGCTTCTGTTACTTTAGACTGGAGCTAGGGGGGCCCAAAACAATTGAATCGCCCTTTTGGAGCTATTCAACTCAGTTAGGTCAACTAAAAGATTTCTTCTCGGGTGCGAGGAGAAATCTGACTAAAGTGCCAACCTCGCGGACAACACTTTAGTCAGAGAATGCCGATTTTAAACCGGGCCGGTTCTATAGATACTCTGGTTACATTGGTGAGTAGGACGCTGCAAAGAGGAGGGAGTCCTGACTCGGCCAACTAAATACAGATTCGCTTGGGCAGGCTGCGGGTGGCAGACTGTGTCACTGTGACGCAGCTGCCTGTACCGCACCATTATGTTAGGTATATAGTAGATGGCTGCTGGGCCGTCATGACATCACATCGCACTGGCAGTGTGCTATGGTGAGTTATTGGTGAGGAGTCCCGGACCTAAGAATGCGGAGGAGAACGTTGCGGCTGGCAGCGCTTCACGACAGGCCAGGCTTCCAGCCCCATAGTAGGGTCAGTGCTCTGAGGAGCGGAGAGGGGACCAGTGCTAGGGAGAGGGAGGTAGGGAGGGTGCTGTGTTGGGAGAGGGGAGCTGTGTTGTGATTTGAGGGGAATGGAGTGATGTGCTGTGAGGGGTACTGTGCAGTGCTGTTCTATGAAAGGTGCTGGGTGCTGTGAGTGGGTTGGGGTAACCTAATTCTCCTGCAAGAGGGGTGCCAAAATCTATATTCGCTTACCAAAAAAAAAAATAGGCGTGGGCCGGCCAAGCGACTAAACACCCAGGTTAAGTCGCGATAACTGGCATTCTCCGACTTAAGTTGTTACAGTCGGACCAAACAGCGCACTGAATTGAATCGCTCCGGGACAAATCTGCTGAATTGAATCAGCCCCAAGTGTACGAATCTTCTTCTTTATGGGCACATTAGCACTTTAAGTTGCAATGTTAGCCAACAGTCTTTAAAAGGCAAAATATTTTTTATAATTGCTATATTGCTCCATCATATGAAAGTCTTATCTGTTTAATGATATAGCAAACTTTGTAAAGTCCTTTAGCAACCAGCTATACCAGTTCTTGAAACATACTGACTTTCCTAAGTGTGCAGTACATTGACCTGTTATAACTCTGTCCTTGTTGCCAACTTAAGCTTGATATTTTGATAGCTACTGTGGCTTGCTTACACAGTTAGCAGCCAAAGTCCACCAACTTTCTATGAGGTGACTGAACAAAGCACAACCCGAATTCAATCTTTTAATGAGAAGTCCTGTTTGTTTAGGTGTAACAATACTATCTTGCTGTTTTTATATAATGTTTTGTGTTCAGTTTTAAATCTAAAATAAATATTCTTAAAGGGATAATATGCCTAGTTTTTTATGTCGCTCTCTTTATTGATTGCTCATTAACCAGACAGCCAAAACTAATCTTTTGGGTAACCACTCTTTCTGCTTATTTGCATTTATTAGATTATCTAGGAGCTGCAACTTTCCTTGTGCTGCGTAGTTAATGGCTAACTACATGTCTCTAAACTTGTTGTCTAAAGTCACGTGATTTTGTGCAGGTTGAGATTGTTTTACAGAATTAATGCACATTATTTCTGCATGCACATGATCTGAATGTCCAGGGCGTCATGCCTGCATTTTAAATGAGCATCTCGTCTTGTAACTGTTCCCATAAATTGAAAATGTTAAAGACATTTACTGTATATTCTTTTGTTCTTTCACTATTATTGTACAGTGCTTCAGTTTTGTGAATTATGCCTAATTATAAGCCTGTCAGTGGTGACTCAACCCTTTATGTACAGTTTTCTGTAAATGGCTTCTAAACTATTTTTATGATTGATGAGAAATTAAACTTCAACAAAAATGTTTGCATACTCCAATAATCCCGACAAGTTTCCAAAGTACATTAGATCACAAAATCATATATTGATGGTTTGATATGCTGTGTTCAATGCCTTTTATCTATTCGATTTCATAAGCTGTTTCGGGTCACAGTAAACCTTTCCAAAATTGAATTGTTTTGCATTACTCAATACATGAAGTATATTAAAAAGAAAACAAAAAGATACCACATATTATTAAAACCACTGTTTACTTAGATCTCTGCACTGGTTTTAGGAATGCAGTATAATCTCGTGTGTGTGTTAAGCCTGTTAACTATGCAGTAGACTACAGTATATAAAGTCAGGTGCATAAATATTTGGACATTGACAGAATTTTCATATTTTCGCCTCTATTCACCACCACAATGACTTTGAAATGAAACAAACAAGATGTGCTTTAACTGCAGACTTTCAGATTTAATTTGAGGGTAATTACATCCAAATCAGGTGAACGGTGTAGGAATTACAACGGTTTCTATATGTGCCTCCCACTTTTTAAGGGGCCAAAAGTAATGGGACAAACTAAACAATCCTAAATCTAACTTTCACTTTTTAATACTTTGTTGCAAATCCTTTGCAGGCAATTACAGCCTGAAGTCTGGAACGCATAGACATCACCAGACGCTGGGTTTCATCCCTGGTGATGCTCTGCCAGGCCTTTATTGCAAATGTCTTCAGTTCCTGCTTGTTCTTGGGGCATTTTCCCTTCAGTTTTGTCTTCATCAAGTGAAATGCATGCTCAATCGGATTCAGGTCAGGGGATTGACTTGGCCATTGCATAACATTCCACTTTTTAGCCTTAAAAAACTCTTTGGTTGCTAATGCAGTATGCTTCGGGTCATTGTCCATCTGCACTGTGAAGTGCCGTCCAATGAGTTCTGAAGCATTTGACTGAATATGAGCATATAATATTGCCCGAAACACTTCAGAATTCATTCTGCTGCTTTTGTCAGCAGTCACATCATCAATAAATACAAGGGAACCAGTTCCATTGGCAGCCATACATGCCCACGCCATGAAACTACCACCACCATGCTTCACTGATGAGGTGGTATGTTTTGGATCATGAGCAGTTCCTTTCCTTCTCCATACTCTTCTCTTCCCATCACTCTGGTACAAGTTGATCTTTGTCTCATCTGTCCATAGGATGTTGTTCCAGAACTGTAATGGCTTGTTTAGATGATGTTTGGCAAACTCTAATCTGGTCTTCCTGTTTTTGTGGCTCACCAATGGTTTACATCTTGTGGTGAACCCTCTATATTCACTCTTGTGAAGTCTTCTCTTGATTGTTGACTTTGACACATATACACCTACCTCCTGGAGAGTGTTCTTGATTTGGCCAACTGTTGTGAAGGGGTTTTTCTTCACCAGGGAAATAATTCTTCTGTCATCCACCACAGTTGTTTTCCGTGTTCTTCCGGGTCTTTTGGTGTTGCTGAGCTCTCTGGTGCGTTCTTTCTTATTAAGAATGTTCCACACAGTTGATTTGGCCACACCTAATGTTTTTGCTATCTCTCTGATGGATTTGTTTTGATTTTTCAACCTAATGATGGCTTGCTTCACAGATAGTGACAGCTCTTTGGATCTCATATTGAGAGTCAACAGCAACTGATTCCAAATGCAAATGTCACACCTAGAATCAACTCCAGACCTTTTACCTGCTTAATTGATAATGAAATAACGAGGGAATAGCCCACACCTGTCCATGAAATAGCTTTTGAGTTGATAGTCCCATTACTTTTGGCCCCTTAAAAAGTGGGCGGCACATATAGAAACCGATGTAATTCCTACACCGTTCACCTGATTTGGATGTAATTACCCTCAAATTAAATCTATAAAGCTGCATACACACACAACGATTGAGTTAATGAACGATTTTAATAAACGATTTTCTACCTTGAAAAAATTAAAATCGTTTACTAAAGTTGTTCATTTACTATGTTCATTTAAATGTAATGAACGATTTTTATGAACTACAAACGATTTTTGCATATTAACTTAATGAAAATCGTTGAGTTGACAAGTCTGACTGAACTACAAACTACAAACGTGAATGCGTATGAACAATGATCGTTCATCGTTTGACTCAGAAAGTGAACGATTTTTTCAAATGATTATCGTTTAACGATAATCGTTCAAAAAATCGTTGTGTGTATGCACCTAAAGTCTGCAGTTCAAGCACATCTTGTTTGTTTCATTTCAAAGTCATTGTGGTGGTGAGTAGACTCCAAAACATGAAAATTCTGTCAATGTCCCAATATTTATGCACCTGACTGTAGTAAGTAAATCATCACTGGAAAAAGTGGTCATTGTGTAGCTTTGGTTAAACTGCTTAAAAAATAAGGGGTAAAACAGGTTTGTTTGTTTTTTCACTTTTGCAAATTTTTTAAAAAAAGAACTGCACACAGAGCTTTTTTTATGCATTGTCAGTGGCCCTTTCACTTCATATTTGAATATAGATTTCAGTTTTATGTACACTGCATATGTTGATTATGAGCAGATAATTTATGTTTACTTTAGTAGGGGAACTTCACCTTCAGGAAATGCTTTTGTTCTGGCAGATTTTTTCTTTCACCTAGAAGATAGTCAACAGCTCTGCTGAGTAGGGACAAATGTATCCAGTGTGCAGACCAGAGCTTACCACGTCTTGCATGTAATGAGACTAATGGATGATATCATTATTGTCCACCGTGAGTGTGCATCGTTGGTCGTTCGTTGCATACACATGGAACAATATATCGTTGAACGATATTGTTGTTCATATCGTAACAATATATCGCTCCGTGTGTATGCAACCTTTAGTATGCAGTATACAGATATTCCAGATAACGTAAAAAAGAAAAACCTGTCTCTAAAATGTTGTAGATTTAGGGGAAGGGACTATGGAGGGTTATTGATTAGTTCACGCCTATAGCTGGACTAAAATGACTGCAGCAGTTGCTTGGAAGGGAAGAAAAATGTTTTCTGAAATAACTAAAGTGCTAGACTTAAACTGTGTACACACCTATACAATCACACATTCGATGCAACGGTTCGATCGACAATGTTCCCGTTTGGATGTGCCGATCAGTCCCGATACAGGCGTACACACACTGCCGAAATATCGCAAGGAAATGATTGTACCAGCGTACACATTTTTCCCGATTTCAGGCTGTGCTCACAGTGGGTGTACCTAAAATTAACATAATGGGTCCAATATCAATTGCAGTACTACACAGTCCAGCAAGTTGTGGAACTACACTCTCCAGCAAGCCAAGCCTTGCAGTATAGGTGGTGGGGTAAAGGTAAAAAAATGTAGAATATGTACATGAAGAGGAGCGTGACCCACAGAATGCTTCCAGAGTATAATTATGCATGCCCAGAGAGGCCGCCCCAGGTTTGGTGTACAATCGGAAGAATGGTCACAAGAACGGTCAAAGGTGCATACACACAGCACTTTCGGTACAGCCAGGCCCTGTCGAATCGGATGAAAATTAAGCTGCACAGAAGATGCAATCCTCCCGATTCGACCAGTTTTCATCCGACAAAATAGGATTGAACGTGCGTAAACATCTTTCGATGTTGAACGAATGGCTCGAATTCGAAAGACCGGGCTGATGATTGTACAGGTGTATACCCAGCTTTACACACACTTCAATCTGGTTGTCTGGTTGTCTATGGCTAATTTGTTAGACGAGCAGAACTTAGGAGGATCAATATTTACTGTAAACCAGTGATGGCACACAGAATGATGCGGATATGGTTTACTAAGGCTGGATTGATTATGTTACAGTAAAATGAGACTAATATCAATTTCAACATGAGCAAATTCAAGTATGTCGAATGATCCAATTCTTTGGGGTGTAGTCTAATCGGGTTAGAGGGATCTTTTTCGTCCCTCAGTATATCACACAGATGTGTCCTCATACAGATACCTCAATATGCCATGCGGTGTAAGTGAACTGTAAGTTCCCGTTGCGACTTGGCTTGCGTTAAGTGTCTTTTTACTTCTGGAGACTGCACTGACTAATTTGATATGCGAAATGTGTTGCTTCTGTATACGAAGCTTGGTGTGAAAAAAAATGCTGCGACTGGTGCATCGTTGCGCTTCGTATACAGAATCGGACTCTGCTGCACACAGATGTACAATCAGTTAAGTCTCCTAAGGCGGTCAATTGCATTCGGTTGCCACTAAGGCACATATTCAGACAAAACAGACGCTCTGTGCAAGCAGAGTCGCAAGGGACCTGGTGTGCTGAGAAGGGCTTTTTCGTGACTGCAGCAAATAGTATATGAGGACACACTTGTAGAAGTAGATATACAGTTGCGTAGTGTACAAAAAACACAATATTCATTGTAATGCAATCCTAAAATCGGTGTGTGTGTATATGTATATATAAGCTCTCTGTATTTCCCCATTACTCTTGCCTGATCTAGGTGGTGATCATAGCATTATAGGGATAACCTTCCTGATGGAACTTGAAAGACAGCAACCTGTTTATAGAAACCTTGTTTGTATGCTACTAGTCTGCAAACATCTCTTCAGACTATTTGTCCCAGAAACTTGCTAAAAAGTAATTGCTCACAATAGTGTGACAACATCAGTGTCTTTATAGAGACAAAATTATTATGGAATTGCTCACATTTAGTGGATTATCAATAAGCATCATGAATCCGCTATCAATTCTGATCTGCAGCATTAGGAGTGAGACTCAACAGAAGTCGATAGTGTGTCTCAACAACTCAAAGCCACTCACAACATAGCTGCAAAGTGACGAGAGCTATTCAATTAGTTTGTGCTGCTCGGTGCGTGTGCCGCGGATGTCCATTACTTACCGCGGATGTCTCACCCAATTGCATCGGGATTAGCTATGTAAATCGGTTAAACCCATGCAACTACTGGATGCGCTGCCCCAAACTTGGGCGCCCAAAAGCCAGACTATTAGCAGATTTCTGCTCGCCAACTCAGGAGGGTGGGGCAGAAATAACGGGCGCCACCAGGACTATCGCCGGGCGGCACAAACAATTGAATAGCTTTCATCACTTTAGACGGGAGGAAATTCCAATCGTCCTTAAGGTAAGTTTAACTAACCTAATTCTACCCCCTAACCCTAAGTCTCCCAGGGGGTGCCTAACCCCAAGTCCCTCCCTGCGGCTACCGATCGAATGTAAGCCGGGTGCCGGGCACCCGGCGTAGGCCTAATGACAGGCGTCGATATGCAAACGCCTGTCATTTGTACCTTGCCGGGATTAAGCTGTCGGGAAGCTGGCGGTTGGCATTATGTCGGAATATTCCATTGTTTTAAATATTTGCATACCATAATGAGATATCTTGGGAATATGACCCAAATCTAAACACAGAATGCATTTGTTTCATATACACCTTATACACGCAGCCTGAAGGTAATGTTATACAATATTTTCAATAATTGGGTGGCTCAAACAAAATTTGTGTACATTGACCCATCAAAAAAGCAAAAGTTTCACTTTCTCAGTCATGCTAAAAATATTCCGTATTTCGGAATATTTGGATATGGGAGACTCAACCTGTAGTATAATTGAGGCTATAGTTCTAGTACCAAGTTAATTGTTAATTAGATTCCTTGTGTTACAAAGGGGCCTATTTATCAAATAATAATTGCGGGATATGCCCACAAATATTAAGTATACCCGAATGGCTTGGGAGAGCTATATTTCCATTTTGACCCTATCTCTACAGTACCAGATTTTGAAGGTTATTCAACATACTTGGTATTCTCTTAGGGTATTGGATAATGACCCACCAGTTGTTATTTTGTCAACGTAACATTGAACCTCTAAGTTGTTTTTTTTTAATGTAAAGAGCATCTGAGTTTTTATTCATGTTTTGTTTATTTTCTTGATATTTGTAGTGTTTTGATCAGTTGTCTTTCGTACATTTTATGTACGCTGTTTCTTACTTCAATAAGAACAATTGTTTTTATAGAACCCAAATGTAGGTATGGGGACTGAGGGGGTAGGATTTTGGCTATTTTTTTTGCCGGATTTAGGTTTGGCCCCTGTACCTGTAGACTACAGTCAACAAAAAGGGTTCCGTAAGATCCCTTCCAAGCACTTTACCTGCATGGTTAGCCCCAGAAACAAAGTATAGTGGTCGCTAATGCATGTGAATATTGATACATGTCAGCAGTACATAATTTGTCATTAAGAAATTATAATTATCTAGATTAACACCTGATAATTAAAAAAATGGGCCCAAAGATCAGTTAAATACAGAAATGGACAAATTTGGTGGTATCCTTACAGCTCATTGAAACAATGCATCATTACTCCTGAAAAGTGATAAAATTAAATTTGTCTCATGTATACCTGAATGCCTGTGCTGTGTCATTAAATAATAGCAAAGCAACTGTGAAAAGAGATAATAATTGCTTATTCTCCAAAGATATCCAAAAATGGCCTGGACAGATTTGTTGGTACCCTTAGGAAAGATAATGAATTGGATTATATTGATTCTTCTAACTAACTGCTTTCTTGAATTAGCATCACACATGTTTTCAATCTTCTAATCCGTTATTTAGTCTATTTAAATGGAAAAGTAGTCACTCTGTTGTTTGGAATCATGGACCAGAGAAAACAGTTGTATGAGGAGATCAGGAAAAACATTATGGACAAGCATGTTAAAGATCAAGGCTATAAGAGCAACTCCAATCAGCTTGATGTTCATGTGACTACAGTTACAAATATTATTGAGAAGTTTAAAGTCCATGGGACTGTAGTCAACCTCTTTCGTCTCTGCCGCAAGAGGTAAATCAAAGACCTACAAGCTGAACTCCAAGGTCAAGGTATGTCAGTGTCTGATGGCACTATCCAATAATTTTTGAACATCAGTGGGCTCCATGGAAGAATCACCAGGAGGACACCATTTTGATAAAAAAAACAACAATATAATACAGCCAGATGGAAAATGCATATTGACAAACCACAAGGCTTCTGGTAGAATGTCCTTTGAACAGATGAGTAAAAACTGGAGCTTTATGGCAAGTCACATCAGCTCTATGTTTACAAAATAAAAAAAATTAGGCTTTCAAAGAGAAGATCACCATACCTACTGTGAAACATGTAGGAGGCTCTGTTATGTTTTGGGGCTGCTCTGGTATGTCTGCACAGGGTGCCTCGAATTTGTGCAGGACACAATGAAATCACAAGATTATTAAGGCATTCAGGAGCAAAACATAGTGATGAGTGTCAGAAATCTGTCTGTCGCAGGTCATGTGTCCTCCAACAAGATAATGACAAAGAACACACTGCTAAATGCACCAAAAAATGGATAAGAGCAAATGTTGGACCATTTTGAAGTGGTATTCTTAGAACCCTATTCTGACTCCTATTGAACATCTATGTAAAGAGCTGAAATATGCAGTCTGGAGAAAGAACCCATGGGCGTAACTACCATAGATGCAGGGGGTGCAGCTGCTATGGGGCCCAGAGCTGATCGGTGGCCCATCTTCGTGGTCAAAGTTACATGTGTTACATACATTTTTCACCATTAGGTGGTACATAGGAGCTCTTACAAACTTTTGCTGTAGGGCCTTCAAATACCTAGTTACGCCCCTGAAGGCACCATCAAACTTGAGACAGTTGTAGCAGTTTGCTCAGGAAGTGTAGGCCCACCTACCTGTCGACAGGTGCAAAAGTCCCATTGAGAGCTAAATAAATTGCTTGATTGCAGTGATTGCCTCTAAAGGTTGTGCAACAAAATATTAGGTTAAGGGTCCCTTTATTTTTATCTGTCATTTTTATTTGTTTTATTTACAAAATTCTGTTGAATCAAAAAGCAAATGCAAAGTCTGATTCTTGTTATACATGCAATAAACAATGATGGATTGCAATTTTGTCAGTTTCAAGTTATTTCTGTAGCTATGAAAACTAGTTCTAATATTCAAAACATCAATGTTTTATAATAAACTGGTCATCTTGCTAAGTGCTATAAATTTTAACATGTAAATTTAAAATTATATACAACGACAAAATTAAAACTCCACTGTAAACTGTGTTTTCATATTTTTTTCTGGGTACCTTCAAGTCTAATGACACTTTGTAGATTTGCCTGTTAGGGTTGGGTATGTACAGTAATACCGCCTATGTCAGCCCAGCGGTTGAAATCCCGACGCCGGAAGGCTGGCAAATGAAGGTACCGACAGGGGAGGTAAGTAGGCTATCTCCACCCCTCTCCCCCCTACCCTAACACTCCCTTAGTGGTGCCTAACCCTAACCTCCCGCCAGGGGTGCCTAAACCTAACCCTCCCATGGGGGTGCCTAGCCCTAAGCCATCCCCGGGAGTATATAACCCTCTCCCCCGCGGCTAAGAGCTCCCGCCGCCCGGCTTACCTACGTTTGGTCTGCCAGGCATGGGGCTAATGATAGGCGTCGGGATTTCAACGTCTATCTTTAGTCCCATGCTGGGCTTTCACAGTCAGTAAGTCGGCAGTCGGCATTTAGACATCTGTCTTCCTGACTACATCCCGCCTGTTAATGCCTAAATTGATCGACAGAATCCATATCCTGTAACAGAAAATAAATACAAATAATGAAAATACTGTTGAGGGATGGTTACTGTGCCAGTGTGTTAATGATAAATTACATACAGTATGCTTGGTACGTTGCTAACAATGTTAACTCTGTGTAAGAGAAATCAAGTGAACATCATGTCACTAGAATAAATTAGCAACATAATATCGCATAATTGATTTATTCATACTTTATTGTGCCTTTGACATCAGATGTCTCTGCGGTGAAGTGATTAAAGCTATAGTGTTTCAGTATGAATGCTGCAGTGTATTGGTGTGCTGTTGAAATCGGTCAGCGACAGCTTTGTGTACTGAAGGATGACTTATGGGACGTAACGAATACAATAAGATATTCCGCCCATTGCATGCCATGTGTTCTAAGGATAAATACATCCTATAGATGTATTTTTATTCCTCGAGACATGATCACACGCAACTCATCTCATTCCTAAGGTATGTCCATTTGAATGACAGTGGGGGCAATTCAGTTCAGTGTTACAGTATGTGCTGGGAATTTAGGTCAGCAATGTAATTTTGCAGGTAAGTCATCTCTGCACTGTTTTTGCAATTCAATTCCAAACTCCTGAAAAGTTTCACAGAAAAATATAATTTTTTTCCTTTTCACCCCCTGAGCATTGGGAAAAGGTGGGTAAAAACAATGAGCAGAACCTCTTGTACACCTCTTGTACACCTCTGTCCATGAATAATCAGGCATTTCAGGGCATTTAAATAGCACAATATGGCCAATAGCGTAATCTATTGGCCATATGGTGAATTTTTCTAAATTGCTCAAAAATGGGGTAAATGTGTGGAAGGTTTTTTTTTTTTCCACATTTTGCAAACCAGATAGACATTCAATACAGTTTTCTGTACCCCAAAATAATGTACACACTTTATTTTGCTGGGAAAAAAACCCCAACAATTTCTACCTACCATTTTTTGCTTTAGACAACTACCCACCTTCTAATTCCATTCTGCTATGTTATTTGGCACCTTTGAACGGGATCGGGTGATTTTTCCACTTTTTCATCCACTTCTCCAGGGCCGCACATTGTAGATTTAACACGCAATATTCCCGGGATTGGCCATTTACAATTAAATTGCGAGAGGTGTGGTAATATGTGCAATATTTAAGTTGCAAATTAACGCTCCCAAACTTCTGTTTAATTGAAATTCCCTCTGTCACCCCCCGCGGACGGATGTGCAAGCTGTGTGCACCAGGGACCCAAGCCAGGAAGCAATGTGATAGATTTACGCTATCACACTGCTTCCAGTTCTTTGCCAGGACGGGCTCTTGTTGGAGCCTGTCTCCTGGCAACATGAATTTTGTAAATTGGTGTTCCAGGCCCTCCTGAGTTGTAGTGTTCCTGCTTGTGTTGAAATGCACTACATGTGCACTGCAGATATAAGCTAGAGAGTGGAATACTGGTGGAATACTGGATAGGATAAAGTAAGCACCCCCACTTGCGTACAACTATGTATCCAGGGAGATACACAAACCAACTGTTTTGTACATGTTGCTGTCAAAATGTGCAGAAAAGTGTCATCAGATTAAAATCTGAACAATGGGATACAGCATGAGATTATTTCTTTCATGTTGTTCTTGCCCTTTAGCTTCTTGGATACTTTTTTTATTCTTAGGTTTGCTGTTATTGTACCAAATTGCTTTATACACACCCAGCACATTTAGCCCTATATAAGCCTGCACCACATTGCCCCGCCCCCTTTGTCACTCACTCTCTCAGTGCTTTAGTTCTAGATGCATCAACAGTTGAATGGTTGCTTAGCAACAGGCACTTCAAGAAGCCCAGTATACTGATTGCCACAACTTGATGTGGTGATATACAGCGGAGCTGGTGAGTAAACTATTTCACCAACTTTGCTACTTAGCGATTCGGTCTTTGTGATGCATGCAATATTTTGTATATATGTGCGCATATATATATAATCGTTCATTCTACTGTGCAGTGAATATTGTGCCCACACTGAACGATACGTCGTTCAGTGCAGGCACCCTCCCTCAGCCCCGAACATGCACAACCTGACGAGATAGTCAGGTTGGGCAGTATGTTCAGGCGAGGACCGATGTCGATAACGACCAGCGGGAGCACGCATCTCTGGTCGTTGCTGGCATATTCACTGCACGATTAATGAATGATAACTATGTCGTTATCGTTTAATCGTCCATTTATATTTTGTAGTGGATATGCGCTTTTAGTTGCATTTCATTGTGACTAATGGGCATTTTCAATTTGTAGCGAAAAGTCCATTGCCGGACTTTTCGCCGGCAAACTTATCGCGTGCGTCCTGGCATATCCCCGTATTCAATTCCAAAACTGCGAAAACAAAATCAACGAAAAGTCCTGTCGTTTTGGGGGAAATCAGCCTGGCACTCCCCAATACATGTTCTGACATGGGGGTTCACTATGGCTACCCCCAAATAGCCCTGCTAAAGGTATTTGGGGTTTTTAAATGGTCTCAATAGGTGCTATTTTAGCGTCTTTGGGAGAGTGGTGAAGAATAGCATTTAGCAACTTTTTTGGGGGAAAATAAGTAGTCCCATTAAAGTTTGGTTACATGAAAATGAGTGCAAGCATATTTAAAAATCGATAAAAATTCAAGCATTAAAATGAGCAAAAAAACGCACCTTCAGCAAACAACTGCAATCAACGAAACACCTCCCCCATACCTGCAGAACCCCCCCAAAGGCTATTTTGCCAGTTTTTGAATTTGTACCCCCACTTTGAACTTTTTCGCCCACATTTTCAAAGTGCTTTTTTTGGGGTGTCCTTTGTTTTTTTTAAAAGATCTTTTTGACACAGTGTCAAGGGGGGTGTACAAAGGGTGCAGAGTGGTTTCCGAACCTCTGCACTCCAAAACCACAAATCTGCACTTTTTTCCGCCGGGTATTCATAGGCGAAACTTTTTCGCCTTTTACATTGCATTGTGTTTTCGCACCGGCGTAAAGACGCTACAATTGAATTCGTGGATAAATGAAATGGGCGAAAAAGTTTAGCCGAGAATGTCTTTTCGCTCCAATTTGAATATGGCCCTAAGACGTATTGTCTGGTGAAAAAAACTTAAAAAAGACGCTCAGCACAAGCGGGCCTGTCGCGCCGAGATGGGCTGTACGGCTTGAATTTTGAGTTTATAAGGACACATCTGTAAATTGCATTTATCTTGTCAAATACAGTTAAATACAGATGCAAATTTAAGTACTAGTTATTTTTAAGTAAATACAAACATTCGTTGTCTTCAATTTTGAAAAAAAAAAAAATCCAACGGGAAACTGCTATAGTGCCGCACGTCAATTGCGCCTATGAAATAAAAAATTTCTAGAGATCTCAAAAAGAATCAGCAGCAGCTGATAATACTCATCATTGCATAGTTTGCACCATGGGTTGAGTACCCTTTATTGGCTCTGATGTCGCATCTTACAATATAGCCTCATTATATTGTTGATCTGTAAAGTGCTGCAGAATATGTATGCGCTATATAAATATTAATACACTATGTAGACAAGTAATTGTACATTGACGGCAAATAGATCAACAAGATTTTGGTGATATTAGTACTTTGTAGGCCCAACACGTGCAGTGATTACTGCAGACACCCTTCTTGACAAACTGTCCACAAGTTCGTGGACAACAGCAGGCGGTATGTTTTGCCATTCCGCCTTAAGTACAGTGACAAACTGACACAGAAGAAGGTCAAGTTGGTCTAGGAACACACCAGTTGCTCCAATTCATCCCAGAGGTTCTCAGTGGGGTTAAGATGTGGTCTCTGAGCTGGCCAGTCCATCCGGATTACCGAAGTTTCTGTATAGCAGTCTAGCATTGCCCTGGAAACATGACAGGTGGCATTGTCGTCCTGATAAAAACATTTGTGGTTTCTATAGAACTGCAAGTGCATGGGCCTCACTACGAAATCTTCTTGTCGAAACCGCCACATTAGTGGACATTTGGAACTTGTGTGCAGTGGTATGCATTTAGTTTGTGTGGGGGTGTCCAAACAATTTTGTCTACATAGTTTAAATAGATAAATTTCATAAACCCGCTTCTGTTATCTGGTGCCCACTAAAAAAAAAACTTGTAGTGAATTTCTATTGTCTGAAGGTTACTTTGAAATTGTAACCTTAATACTTTAATTAGTGCATCCCTAATGCTGGGTACACACTGGCAGATATATTGGCCGATCGATTGATTGTCAGCCGACCGCCCATACACTTGCTGCAGAGGCCACGGGAAGGCGGGCACGACGCGGCCAGATGACAGATGGGTGTTCGGTGTGTATGAACAACCATCATCTGCAGATCAGTTGATCTGCATATATATATATTTTCGGTGTGTACCCAGCTGAAGGCTGCTTTCAGGCAGCAGCAGATTTCTGTCCATGCAATACAGTGCTGGCGATTGGAGCCCCCAGTTTAGTACCACTGATCCCCAGGGCCGGATTAAGGTCTGTGGGGGCCTATATATGTACGTGTATGTATGTGTGTATATATATATATAGGTGTATGTATGTATGTGTATGTATAATATATATATATATACACGTACACACACACACACACACACACACACCATATGTGCATTACTTGCTGGCCAATATGCCTTTCCCTGCCTCTGAAGCAGGAAGTAATGCATATATGGTGTGTATATATGTGTGTATATATAATATATATACACACACACACCATATATGCATTACTCACTGCTTCAGAGGCAGGGAAAGGCATATTGGCCAGCAGAAGGGGGCGGGGCTTAATCAAGGCCTGCGGCAGACTGCTCCAATTAAAGAAACAAAAAACAGTTCATTCATCTGTCGCCCTCCCTATAACCGGGCCCCGCTGATCCCCATGCGAGTGTTGGGCTTTAAATCCTCAGGTCTGGAACAATGACTATATATATATATATACATATATATATATATATATATATATATATATATATATATATATATATACACACACACACACACTGGATATAAACTATTTATTGCACAGGCAGTGGATTCATACTGAGAGGAAAATAAGTAAATCTCATCTAAATGTGTTTGCATCTTGGCTCTAAATTATAGGAAGATAAGCATTGTAAGTTTAAGATGTAAAACCTGGACACAGAAGACAATGACCATGGGCATTCCAGCTTTATTTTTTTACTAAGGGTTGGTCTGTAAGGAATTGAACAAAGGGGGAAATATATCAAGAGTGGATTAGTAGCCCATAGCAACCAGTCGGCTTGTAATAATTTATAAATGCTAGCTAGCAACTGTTTGGTTATTATGGGAAACGTCTCCACTCGTCCACTCCTCCACTCTTTAGAAGGTTTGAAACATTTCCCCCAAAGTTTCCAAACAGAAGATTATAGTATGTGCTTTATCACTAAATGGAAGAATAATGAAGGAGCACAATTTAGATTTTTCAAGCTGTTTTAATGGAAATGTACCCGCGGCGGCCACTTTATTAGGTACACCAACTTTTGTTGCACAAAACAAAAGACTTCAGTTGATTACGAAGTAATTCTGAGCTCCACACTCGTATTTTACGGCTTTTTTTTTTCTAATTCCTTTGTTCAGGACTGTGGTTATCCTATGGTTATCCTATGGTTGACCCATGTCTTAAGGGGAGAGTCTGAATATTTGTTTAAGTTCTGGTTCCTGTTGGATCCTTAACCTTGTGAACAATTCTGCATGAAGCAGTTGTGTTGTGAACAGTTTGATGGATCTTGTCAGCCCAGCTGGTAAGGAACAGAGCATCACTTCTATTGCTGTGAGCTTGGAGATATCCCCACTGCTTTTTTTTTTTTTTTCTCTATTTTCCTCCATTTCTCCTTCACTTTTTATGTTTTGGTTTTTCAAATAAAGATTTTATTCTTACCTCTGTCCATTTACATTTATCCACTAAGTGTGTGTAAATTTGTCAATATTTTAACGTGTTGGTTTACTACAAATAAAATCTATTTTGTTGTCGTTAAACTTCAGAGTAGCCAGTGTTTTATCCATGTATTGTTAAAGAGCATTAACTTTGTTGATCTGTCAACATTGTTTGATATTTAATACAAATTTCAGTCAGTGTTACAGAAATGTCTGTCAACTAAGAAGAAAACCTATAGATATGCCTTGATTTTTATTTTGTTTTTTGATTTTAGTACGCTCTCATGCCATATAGTAAGCGATGTGAAGAGACAGACCAGATATGAAGCTGCTTACCAGTCATACTGCATTCTGTCTTATGCTGGGTACACACTGGCCGCTATATTGGCCGATCAATTGATCGGCCAATATATCGTGCCCCCGTTGGCCAGTATGTACAGACGATATGTCTGTGAACAACGTCGTTCAGACATCGCATTGGCTGTGCTGAACAGCCGATGGACAGATATGTCTGCAGGCGATCAGTCACGCCCCTTACCCGCCCCCAGTCCGGCCCGACCTGCTGCAGCATGCAGGTGATGGTCGTTCAGTGTGTATGAGTGACCATCATCTGCAGATCACTCGATCTGCGGATATATCTGTCAGGTGTGTACCACCTTTAGAAACACTTAACATGCAAACAATTCTATTTACTTGTGTGTTGTGAAAAGAATGGGCTGGGGCAGTGTACATGTACTCAGCTATATATTAGTCTATCTAGTGTGTTTTTGTTTTGTTTTTTATATATATATATATATATATATATATATATATATATATATATATATATATATATATATTATAATTTTTATTTTTTTTAGGTGTATAGTGCTATGTTTGACACACAAGAGAGAATACAAGTTTACCCCAAGGCTAATTACCCGTGCTGCACGTGGAAATACTATTCAATGATATAGCATTTTCCCCATTTGGTAAATCAGGGGTTAAATGTGCTGAAACCCACTGATTCACTGTAAACTGCTGAATCAATGGGTATCCCTTTGTGTGAATCCCCTGATGGTGCATTTTACCTCGCATACTTTACCTGAAGCTGCAAGGAACAGTCCAACTAGGGGAGATGATATGCAGGGTTAACCCCATTAATTGGATTGCTGGGATTCCCCTAATGGAGGGCATACCTTGAAATGAGTTGAAATAGGGACAAGTATTAATATTTAGTAACACACATATAGGGCCAGCATATTCTGTTGCTCTTTACATTTTTGAAACGTATCATTACCCTAGAACATTCCTAATTCCGATCTTGGTCCTGTGCATGCTTTTGCTTAGACACTACTTCAGCTGAGAGAGTGAATGGTTATATAACTCCTCCCAAGTGATTACATGCAAGTCTGTATTTCCATTGCAGGAAGTCTGTTCTAAACCTTGCTTTGAAAGTATTGATACAGAATCTCACCCACAGACTGGTTTCCCCCAATTGGGGATCATCAACATGGTGTTAATTAGTTTTAATTTACCATGTTCGACACTAGAGAGAGCACAATAAATAAGATTAGGGATCATATTAAAGCTTGTTTTCTAGGGGGCGATTCAATTAAGTGCAAGGTGAACAGCACCGGGAAGTTGGTCCTAGAGCTATTCAATTCACTGCGCTGTATAGTCCGTCTATTACAACTTAAGTCAGAGAATGCCGGTTCTTGTGACTTAACCTGGATGTTTAGTTGTGAGAACCGGCATTCTCCGAATAAAGTGTTGGCCGCTCGGCTGTTTCTGCTGCGCTAAGCTGAACAGCCTCGCGACCGGCACTTTAGTCTGGTATCTAATTTCCTTTAAGACTTTTGCATCTGCTTGTATGCTGTGTGTAACTGGCATTCTGCTGACCGACCATACACTTGCTGCAGGAACTGCCAGTGACTGACATCACAAATACCCTCCCACTTGTGACGTCAGGCATGATACACTGTGCCGACAATTGGTAAGTATGTATGAACTTACCAGTCATTAGATAGAACGGCTGCTTGGCCGGATGACCGAATCGTCATACTAATGTTTACCCAGCTTAAGCCTTGCTCAGGAATATTGATTTCAAATACTAAGGCAGATAAAACATGGGATATAGTAGTGACTTCGAGCAGAAATTTGCCTTAACTAGTGAGTCAGGGCTAGTCGCAGTGTTACCACGTGTGTATTGTGCACAACACTTAACTTCGGAGATGCAGTTTTTGGGCATTAGTCTCGGTAAGATGCATTTCCCGCGTTAAGTGCAATGCAGTCAATTGAATAGCTCTGGGCACTAAACACGGTAGTTACATCTCCACTTTGAGAATTTAATTCCCCCACCAGGAAAGTGAAGTAAGACAGATTAATACTTCATAACATTAGGTTTTAAAATATATTGGTAAAGTTGTTCTTCTCTAGTTAGGAATATTACCCGGGTTGAAGACTGGACTTTGAAGTACACATGCAACCATCATTTTTCTCATACCGTTTGGAGTAGGTTATATCAGGAGCAGACTGACTAACACAATGGGATATATAGCTTCCAAAATCACTTGAGTTTTAGAAATCACTGCAGAACAGAGAGGGTGATTTAGCTGCGGACAGATATGCTATCGCAGCTGCTAACATGTTAGCAGCTGTAATATGGTAATGCAGCAGGAGGCGTTGCGCCTCCTGCATACATTACTGTTCAGAGCTGCATTCAAGGATGCAGCATCGGAACATCTGCGATCCCTTGGCCGGCTGAGTGACCATGGGGTCATGCAAGCCGGCTACCGCAGATGAATAAGAGGTCAGGAAATCTGTCAGACGATGAAGATCCTGGCCTTTCCACTCTCCAGCCCCACCCCCCAATGGTGACAACATGCCTACGTTTTAGGAATCGAAGGCCATCACTGCCCCCTCCCCACCCAGAATGACAGACAACTGTCAACTGACAGTCTGCTGCTGGGCTGCGTGTGAGTTGTGGGGTCGCAAACCCATACCGCATATGCACAGTACTGGTCAGACACATTTGCGTAATCCCTGTCACTGCGTCCTCAGCTGAATCACCCCCTGAAATCACTCTGCAGACCAACATTGAAGATCACTGTGTGCACAATGTGGCTGCATTCATCTACCCTGCTGTTTGTAATCTCCATATGCTAAGCTTTGCCAGGATCAAAGATTGTGAATTGATTATGCCCTCTGCCATAGTCTGAATGTATCAAGTGCTGAGCTGCTCGTGAGCCTGCCAGGAAGAGATGAGTGTGTGACAGTGTGTATGAAGCCAGCCCCTGGGATTGTGTCAGTGTGTAGCCCTGATTAAGTTCACACCTAGGCAAAAACCTAATCCTGGTCAAACTACACCACTATGTCAAATTTGGTGGAGCTAGGTACAAAACTGTAGCCTTGCATAAAGGACAAACGGGGACACACACACATTCTCTTATTATATAGATAATAAAATTTTGTACACCATTACCCGATTGACGTGAGACACTTGATTCAACTTCAACTCCTGTCTTTAACCACTTAACTGACTTTTACCCACCTTTCATGGGGGCATTACCATCACCTTTATCCACATGCAGAGTGCAGTGGAGCATGTCTCAGGGGAGACTGATCATTAGCCTCCCTTCTGCCGCTGATCTATGCACTTGGAGAAATCAGCAGGTGATCAGTGGAATTGAAGTCCTCCTCACACTTTTAGAAGTGCATGGGCTCCTGAATGACGTTTACATGGTATTCTGGATCTTGATTCTGGTAGTGAAGTCAAGTACTGCTACGTCAATGTCCTGGGGGCTGGGGTGGGATTTAAGGGATATAGATCCAGACAGGAAGACCTGCAGGAGGGTACACCAAAATATGAGGTCCAAAGATCGTATGTTTTAGAAAAAGATAGGGATGCATTGTGGGTAATGCTCAACATTAATTCCATTTGTAAACATGCCAGATCCTGGGAAGAGATGGCATATAGCAAGGGATTGGGAGGTTGTTCCATTCAACAGCAATTGTCATGCGGCTGCTGATAAAATATGATGGATCAGATTGGTTTGATGACAGGAAGCCTCAGGGATCTCAGTAGGCAGGAGATGAAACCTAGGGGAAAATGGGCCAGTAGTACATGTAATGAAGTTCCCAATATCTGACCAAAAAGGTTGGATCTTGGGACAGTGAAGAAATGTGCCTTCAAATATACAATTCCTGCAACAGCAGGTGGGTATATTCATATATCCATTTTATTAAGGCAGCTGGGAATATAATACCACCTATAAAGAAGCTTGTGTACCGTCTTTGATACTCACATAAATAGAGCTATAAGCTACCCGGCTACAGATTTCTTCAGTCATCAGCATCAATATTCCCTAGATCCAGTTCCCAGGCAGGTTCATGAGAGTGGAAATGAGGCCCTTGGTGGAAGAGCGTCTGAGGCACAGGAATTCACAGGTGACAACAGTTTGAAAGTGTCGTAATTGCAGAACTTAAAAAAACAATTATGAGGAATATATAATTTTTATGTACTTCAGAGAACAACTGGAAAGAATAACATCTGGTAATGTCATTCAAGAATCTAATTCCCCATGTAATCTAGGGTTTATATGTCAACAAAGAGAGTCCCATGGGAATGTCTGGGTTATTTTATAAAGGTATGGGGGAATTAGGAGAGGGAGCTATTGGAGTGACCGCATTGACCGGGGCACTCCAGTTTTTATATTGTCCTGGAGAGAGCGCGGGAGAAGGTGAGGAAATTTGCCTGAAGTAGTTGGTGGTATTGTTTGGTGATTTTGAATATAAAGTATTTAATCTTAGAGTGGTGCCATTGAAAAGAAAAGTAATGTCAGTGTAGACTGTGTAGTAATGGGGAGGTAAAAATCTAGAACTTCAGTTTTTTGAGTATTTATTTTATAGCCAGAGTGTGATCCATATTATTGAATAGTTTCAAGAAGTGTGTGTGGGTTGGTGAGACTGGCCAAGTCCATGATAGTCAAAAGAACGTCATCTACGTAAAGGGCGATCTTGTGAGCAGGAGCTTCAACGGAGACCTCATGGAAATCTGGGTTCACAGGAATCCTGGCAGTCAAGATAAGGGGGGAGGGGGCATTCTTGCCTAGTTCCATTAGAAATTTTGAACGTCAAGGAGCGCACCACGTTGGCTGAGACTGTGGCCCAAGGATTGCAATATAGGGCTTTAATCCCTTCAAAAACTTACTGGCAAAGGACAAAATATAAAGGGCCAGGAAATACAATCAAACACTCTTTATGCTTTTTTTTATGTTGTTGGAGTCATGTTTTTCTCACTAAAAGAAAGTTAATCTTTTTAATATTTAATTTTCTCAGCCCAGAATATGAATCCCCCAAAAGTGCTCCAGAGGATACAGATTTCAGACACCACCAATGAGAACTTTGTAGTGGGTTTTCGCTCCCATCTAAAGTGACTGGGTGCTATTGAATTGTTTTGGGCAACCTGCCCTAGGCTGCACTTTTTGCAGATTTCTGCTCATACCCTCCTGAGATATGAGCTGAAATCTGCATAAAGTGGGGCTTTGCAGCCTCAATTTATATGCCTAAAAAACGTTTTGTCTTGGATTCTTTTTAACGTCAATAACCTGCTGTTGCTCACTCTTGGAATTTCAAGGGATCCAGACACTTAAAAATAATTGAAATATCTCCCGTACACTTTGGACGGTATGTGTAGCAGCTGCAGCGCCTATTGAATAATGTTTGCGACTGGCCCTCCTGGCTTCTTACTTTCAATCAACATTGCAGATATATTGTTGAGATGGGGCACTTGGTTCAACCAACATCTGGGGGATTGACTACAGTGGTTTTGCTTTTTAAATGATAGCTGCCTTAAATGGCTCATTCACTAATGCTATTCTTTTCCAAAGAAAACTTCCCAGTTTGCAATTTATCAAACTAATGTCAAAGACAAAATAAAAACTATATAACAGTATTAAAGGCACTCTTCCTTAATACTTGGTTTCACACATTTGGCAACAATGAATGCCTCCAAGCCATCTATAAGCTTCTCGTAACCATATGCTTGTAGTTTCTTTCACTCTTTCATTGCAATTTGTTGAAGCTCTTTGATGTTTATTTATTTTTCCAATGGCAGTTTTGATCTCTTTAAAAGAACTTCAATCGGGTTGAGAACAAGTGTCATTGCTGGCCAATTTAAAACAGGAATTTATTTTTATATCCTTTTCGACCATAATTTTTGTGCTTTTGGATGTTTATTTGGGTATGTATCATGCTGGAGGACCTTCAATCCAAACTTAGTTTTCTTACACTAAGTAGCACATTCCGCTCCAAAATACCTTGGTAAACCTTTGATTTCATGATTTCTTCCAATACGGCGAAGACCTCCAGTACAGGGGGCAGCAAAACAGCCTCACAACATGTTTAACTGTACGTAGGTAGGGTGTTCTCCTTAAAAGCTTCATTTTGTTGCCTATAGACAAATTGCTGGTCTGCATTGCCAGTGACTTCTATTTTGGTTTTGTCTGTCCACAGGATGTTTGCCCAGAACATAAAAACTAGCTATGTTTTCCTCCTCTGTCACCCAATATTAATTTATTAGCCCTTCCCAAAGGTTATTAGCATTTTAGGTCAGGTACTGCAGACATAATAATTTTGTAAAGCGTTTAGTAGAAACCACAAAAAGACTATTACAAGCTAACTCTATTGATGCAATAATGAGGATAGCCTAACTTGCTTATTGGCGCGTATGTCTAAAGTTGGGTACATACTATATGATCTATATTGAACAAAGAACCAAGGTGTGTACCCCCAAATACATCCAGTCTATCGTTTGATGAATTGCGTGGTCGCATCTTCCCATCTGATGCTGCAGATCAGATTAGACGATATGACGGACGACGCGGTATAGTTACATTAAGAATGCAACAATATATTGTGCCATCGTACGGCAGATCATGCAGTGTGTATGGTAATGCAATACATCGTTGCATCGCATGGTTGGCTCATTGTTGGGGTGTGTACCCACCCATGCCATGTTCAGCAAGTAGCAGAACATGTCATCCTTCATTATTTAAGCTCCTCTCCATTCCACCACTTGTATTGTTATGTAGGTACAAATCATGTTTGTCCCCAAAAATGTGCAATAATCATTTTCACAGCTTGTTTGACATATCTAAATAGTGTATATTATTGACAGATGTAAGTAAGTGGCTCTGCAAGGTCTTCAAGCAGGCAGTTTGTAGTTCTAAGCAACACTGATCCAGATATTAGCTGTATTATTTTAGTCTTGGATGAAAATAATTAAAAATTCCTGTTACTAAGATACAGTTGCACGATGCAAGAGTTGGCTGAAGTTCACCGTTCTGACATGGCAATTAATCGTAAAATGGTTTTAGTTTTTATGGCAAAAAATTATCAACAATCAGCATATTAGTGGCTTTTTACACAGACTTGATCACAGAAGAAAGACCAAACCAATGCACTATATTGGGGAAGGGTAGGGCTATTTTTAATTAATGCCTATAAACCTAGAAAACCTGCTCTCCTGTGTACTCTGCCCTCCCACCCCTGTTCCCCTTTCCGCATTTCTGTACTCCTTCTGCTCTCCTGTGTATTCTCCCTCTCCATTGTGCCCCCTGTTCTCTTCCTGGCCCCCATGTCTGTACACCTTCTGCTCTCCTGTGTACTCTCAAGCACCATTGTGCCCCCTGTTCCCCTCTCTCCATGTATGTACACCTTCTGCTTTCCGATGCCCCCTCTCTCCATGTCTGTACCACGTCTGCACTCCTGTGTACTTTCCCCTCCCACCCCTGTGCCTCCTGTCCCCTTTTCCCCATGTCATTCTTAGTGCAAAATATGCGTTATAGCGCAATTTTACGTGCTACATGCAGTGAGGCATAAATTGTGACCGCAACCCAGAAACTCTGGAGTAGAAACCCAATTTTTTAAAGTGAGGGGCCCCTAGGAGCCACATTTTTTTTGTTCAGTGCAATATATATCTATACATATGTGAGTATGTGTATATGTATGTATGTATGTATGTACGTACGTGTGTGTATATGTATGTATATATATATGTGTATGTGTGTGTATATATATATATATATATATATATATATATATATATATTATTACACACAGTGTCCCAAATAAGTCGGCACTCCCAACCTACATCGCATGCAGCGGCACTCATCGGATTTTCTTCATTAAATCATATACAAGCAGTGCTTCAACATTTCGGGTTTATACCAACCCGTCCTCATTGGTATATGATTTATTGAATAAAATTCGATGAGTGCAGCTGCATGTGGATGTGTATATATGTATGTATATAATATATACACACACACGCTGAATGAAAACTGTGACTATTTTTTATTCAGAATTTTTTTTCGTTCAGCGCGATCTGTGTGTGTGTATGTACACACACACATTCACATACATATGCACGAGAGCTGATTGAAAAGACAGAGTTTTTTTATTCAGAATCAGATGACTCCACAGGATCTGAACATATTTCTTTTTCAAAAAAAGCGTCCTTGACATTCAATACATTTTTTTGCAGCGTTTCAACGATTCAAAGACGTGCAGTAGACTGTTTTATGACATCACTGTTAGTGTTGCAGCTGTGGCCTTTTTCACTTCATCATCTGTTGAGAACTTCTTTCCGCGCAGTTGTTTTTTCAGGGTTGGCAATGCCCAGAAATCACAGAGCGCTAAGTCCAGGCTATATGAAGCGTGTTCCAGTGCTGTCCCATTAATTTCAGTCAGTGCGGCCAATGCAACAGCAGCAACATGTAGTCGGGCATTGTCTTGGAGCAAAAAACACTGTTTCTTCAGCAAATATGGTCTTTTCTTCCTCATGGCTCCACGCAAATGGGTTTTCAGGACGTTTGCATAGTAGTCGCCATTAATTATTTGTCCACGGGGAACCCAGTGCTGTAGGTTTATACAGTGTGCATCACAGAACAGCAGAAGCATGACTTTATACGCCAAAGGAATCACACAGAATTTTATGGGTGGAGGCAAACTAGCGTGTTTCCATAACCTGGACTATTTGGATTCCGGATCATAATGACAAATCCACGAATTGTCACACGTCACAAACGGGGTCAGGAAACCGGGTATCCACTCCGACATTCAAATTGTGTTCTTGCACGATTTAACTCGTTTTCGCATCTGCTTTTCTGTGAGATTTCTGGGCACCTACCTGGAGTACATGCAATGCATTTTCAGTTCCTTTGTCACAATATGCTGAACCTGTTCGAATAAGATGCCAAGTGAAGCCGAAAGTTCATGTAAAGATAACCTTCTGTCACTTTGCAACATCTCCGCAGGTTTGGCAATGTTGACATCTGTAACCATGAGTTTCATTTCTTCTTTTTCCAAGTTTAACACAAAATTCAATCACACATCTCACGTCTTCCTCATCTGCCATGACGAAACGTATGAAAATCTACCTATGGGGCAAAGGCAGTCTCTTTACTTTTCAAACAGCTCGTGTGTGTGTGTGTGTGTGTGTGTGTGTGTGTGTGTGTGTGTGTATGTATGTATGTGTATATAATATACATAATATATCTCTCCATCTATGGTAAGCGTGTAAACACAAGGTTCTGAACTTGTGTTCTGTAAGCCGTTCAAAGGGTACTGGAGTGTGTTAAATGCAAGTTAAGATTATGTATTGGTGGAAAAAATGTACACAAAAGTAAGTGGAAGTGGCATTTTTGCTTGATATACATGTGAATAGATTCCATGGGCGAGGTACAGACGTAGTGTCGGGATGCCCTGACATTCATATACAGAAGGCGTCCATTGTGTTGGTTACATTCTAATGGACATTAGCTCAGCCAATTATCCACGAATTGGTACCTCATTCATATAATTGGACCACGTGTATAATTGTCTGGCAGTACTTCTGTCAGCTAGGTGGGGTGTTTACTACTTCAGGCCACAATATTACTCTGTGTTGATATGACTAGTCCTCTCTAATAAGTTTTAAATTAAGGCTAAATTCCGTACAAGCAGTCAATCTAAATGAAAAATATACATTTGGACAATAGGGTACATTTACTAATACACAGGAAGGTAGGACAAACTTGCCCTTTAATGAATATGATGACCATGTAAAACACAGTTTGACACAATGGGGGGAATTGCAGTGATTGTGGTGTCTGAGCTATTCAATTCACCGACTTGCGTGCTTCTAGTCAGACTTAACAGCACGCTTAGAAGCACTTAAGTCGGAGAATGCCAGTTAGGGCAACTAAAGCAGGGTGTTTAGTCGAGCTAGCTGTCATTCTCTGACTAAAGTGCCGGGAGGGATGCTGTTAGTGCTGCACTAAGCTGTAAAACAGTATTGCGGCCGTAACTTTAGTCAGCTTTCTGCTCTCACCCCAGGAGGGTGCAAGCTGAATTCCTCTTTAGGCGGCTTGACATCACGGTCAATTGAATAGCTCCGGGACCTCCTTTTCGGGCCATTCAACATCACGATCAATTGAATTCCTTGCTATGTAACTTTCACCAGTAATTGTTACCTAACCCTCCTCCTTTTACAATATTTATTTACTATTTTTCCTGTGATGTAACCAAGATTAGTGTGTGTAGTGTAGAGACACAGCACTTTGCTAGACTCCCTGTTCTTGGCATGTGTGGTAATGGATTAGTTGGGCTGCTAAGCTGGCTTCCCATGAATGACTATTGCCTGCCTTGTACATTCTCGCTGTAGATGATAGCACCATAGGTTCCACTGTGTTTTCTTTTCTCCAGTATGAAAATGTAACTTAAATCCTCAGTTGTCTGCTCTAAAAACCTTGTTTGTTTACAAATGTTAGATCTTATAACAAGCAATCTGTATTATTGAATAGGGGTTTTTGTAATAATACAGTATAAGCATGGGTTTATATTTGTCATATGAGATTCATTTTGGCTGGAGGCTTATCGCCTCCCTGCTGCTGTTACTTCTGCCAAAAGAATAAAGAAATGTCCTGGAGAAATTTGAAGTAACCTGGCGCACACACTACTGGGCGGACCATTCGTAGAGGAAATGTTGGTATTAAACTTGTTACCCAAACCAGTTGGAGTTGCCTGCAATCCAGCTGCTGCTTTTAAATTGATTCAATGACAACAGCATTGTTTAAGAAGTTTACTTTCTTTGTAAGTACCAGGATGCTTCATTTGTACGCAAGTGATTTTTATGTTCCTAAATATCAGCTTTTTAGCTATGAGATGTGATCAAGTGGTCAAACTGTATTGCCATTGAGCCGAAGATCACTCACCGGTGCTTTTCAGATTGTCATAGATGTGCCTGTTTTTACTTCTTCCCTATTCAAAATAGGTGTTTTGTTTTTCTATTATTGTGCAGTTATTTGTGGTCCACTGGGGTTAAGCCTTCCTCTGTTATATCTCTGCAGGAAGGGCATGGATAAGCGTAGGAGAGGATTTTTAAATGCATTTATAAAGAATAGTTGTTTTAGTGCTTAGTATTGCTTTAATGGATGTACTTACCTTTTTAAATACACATTTGTTTGCATGTTCTGTTGTATGGTGCTGTACCCAAGATGCGTAGGGAACTTTATGAACATAGTCCTGTGGGCGCTACAGGTGGTATCACTATTTTCTTCTTCAGAGTCCATAGGGGGTCCACAGGGTTGACCTTGGGGTATAGGTTGGGAAACAAATCCGGGCACCACGCAGTTAAAGCTTTTAGCTCCCAGGATGCACTGGGTCCACGCTCCCTATAACCCCGCCCCCAAACCAGAGGCACCTCAGTTTTAAGTTGGTGCCTGGCCGGAGTCGGGTCACCGTTATCAGAGGGGGGCTGATTAGCAGCCCCATAGCTTTATTTTTAAAAGTTTTTTTTTTTTGACTCTTTAGAGCGGCAGCGTCGGACTGTCCATAGGACGTCCAAGCTGCCGCTCCGTCACCCCGCCAGCGCTGAGACGCCAGTACAGATCTGGGGATCTTGGCGGGACCCCAGAGTCTGTACTAGCTGGACTCTGCGGGCGCCCAGGACTGCTGCCGGATCGACGGGGAGCAGGTAAGGTCGCGGGTCACCGCTTGCGGTGATCCGCACATTTACAATGCAGTCCGATCTCTCTGGGGAAAGACTGGAGGTGCTGGCAGTGGCGGCAGGCCCTCCCATACCCGCGTGTCCACTAGACCACCAGGGACTTCACGATCGGCGCAGGGAGCCGGCATCCCGGGGGCTAATAGCCGGCCAGGGGAGGCAGCCTTCCCTGTTGTAGCGGCTCCTCCCAGTGGTATAGTCTGGCGTCGCTAAGCTGCTTCTTTCGCGGGCCACGCTTCCTCTGAGGTCTTCAGGCGGCCATTTTATTGCTATGGCGCAAAAGAACTCCTAGGACAGCCGCTGGTCCAGTCCCCCTGCGTACCTCACCGTTTGGGTCAGTGTACACAGCGCTATAGCCTTCCCAGACACTGAATATGGGCAGTTGATTGTAGTGTAATTTGCAGTATATTATATGTAATGTTTATGTATTTATATTTCTGCATTGTATGTGACTTATGCTAGTGGTGACTGTCTGTCTGTGCTTTTTCTCTCACCTGTCAGTGTATATCTATCCCTTTTCTTTACAATCTGCCCTAATACAGGTGTACTTAGGGTGGTTCTGAGACCTCACATGTATATACTTGTCAATATTTGTGAGGTTTGTCACATACTGTTGCGTGCTGCACGTTGCCATATTTCAGGTGGAACTGTTGCATACGCTGACAATGGGTCCCTGCAGCTAATCTTAGCGTCAGCCAGGACCGGTATAGCGCTGCTTAATATTTCCGTGAAGCTGGTTAGTCAGACAGGTCTGACCAGGAGATAGAGCACGATACTGCACCCATTTTTGCTATCCTGCAAGTCCTGGACTGCAGGTAGTAGTGCGGAGGCTTTGACTCAGAAAGGGTTATGTATGCGGCGCCATCTGATGCCGGGCCCCTTACACGACCCCCTTGGCTGGCTTGTTTCTCAGGATCCTGGCCTCCATTGTTGTAACTCCTTTGGGGTTACTTCAACATACTGCCGTTTCGTTTCAGGGTATCTCGCAGTTTATTACGGTTTACTCCTGTGACAGACTATCGCTCCCAACCGGCGGTTTTTCACAGTATATGAAATTCCCTCTGGTACCACAAGTCTGTCATTCCCCTTGCAAGGGATTACCGCTCTGGGTGGATGTTGTTTCTACGAAATGGCATAAGAAATGCCCTGTGGTTACTTCCCTGTTTCCTCTGCCGTCTAACATAGGGTTAACTGGATGATGTATCAGGCTTTTTCCCTCTCACACGAGGGGGAGCCTAAATCATGTATTGTTGTTCTCCCTGCTTTGGTGCTGCCAGTCAGGTCCATCCTAGTTAGAAAGAATGTCGAACCTGCGCCTAAATCAAACACCCTCAGGTTAAGCATTAACATGTCTTCGGCTGTGTTCCCCGTCTCTGACCAGTGGGTGGATCTTGTGGCGGGAGTCTGGCTATCGCCGGATAAGAGGTATCACGAAAGCGTTTGGCCTCATGTTTCCCATTCCCTGAGGGTCATCACAAGTAATGGAAATCACCACCTGGGGTGGATTTTCATGTTACTCGTTTGATTACGAGCGTTACTACGTCTCCCATTCCTGGCCAGACAGTTTCTACGGATCCGTAGGTGGTATCTTGGCCTGAAATCAATAAACTCGCTTTCAGGGGCTGTTGCCCGTCCTACCAGGGCTATGGCCTGGTTGGCTAATGCTATTACATACTGGGCTGATGCATTTGTAAAGCTTTTTCCTCCAACACTTCTAGGGATCAAATTTCTTTTGTCGCTCACATAAAATATGCAGTTTTCATATGTGGGAGTAACTACGTTGTAGGTCAGTCTCCTAACCTTCAAGGTTTCGGCTGCAACTGTATCTGCCACCATACCCTATGGCTGCGTTTTTGGAAAGCAGAGCTGTTGATACCATATATTGGGAATATCTTGTTTGGTCTTGACCTTGACAAGATTGTAATAACATTGGCAGTATCACTAACTGCAAAATTTCCGCCTTCAGCTATACAAGGCCTCGGACTAAATCTGTTCAGTATTTTTGTCCTCAGGGTCAGCTTAAAGGCATGTTTTTTTTACCTAGGCTGTCGGCCTCCACAAGGGCCGCCATACCTGGTACCAAGCAGACCTATACATCCAGATGCCCTGCTTCTTAACCGAAGGATTAAACTTCAGCCTTCATTTGGGGGATTCCAGAGTGAGATACAGACTTTTTCAGTTCGCCCAGTGCTGGTGTCAAGTCACCACGGATGCTTGGGTAGGAGTGGTAGTCTTTCATGGGTACGTTCTCTCATTACTCAGAGCTCTTTATGCCAGCCCCACTATCTCAGCGAGGGACTGGCTATTCTACTTTCTTTCTGGTGAAGTGTCCGAATGGTCCTCATTGGCCTATCCTCTGTCTCAAATCCCTGAACCAGTTCCTAAAGGTGCCTGGGCTGAGGAGGAAACCCCTACACTCAATCATCTGAGATTTGGATCATGGGGTCTTTATGGTATCGCTGAATATTCAAGACACGTACCTACGGGTACCTGTAGAGTCCTCATTAGCGTTAGCTCAATTTGCCCTTTGGACTGTCCACAGCCCCACCGGGGTTTACCATATTTATGGATTTTATCACAGTCCACCTGTTCAGTGTATCCGACTGCTCCAGTATCTGAACGGTCTCCTGCTCTTAGCAGGCTCACCAAAGTACTTTGAAGCCAACATTTCAAGTTGACCGTTACTTTCCTTCACAAGCACAAATGGTTAATCAACTGGGAAAAAGTCCTCCCTGAATCCCTCACAGGGTGTGATTCATCTGGGAGCCCTGCTGGATTCTCAGAATCGGAGAATCCTTATTACGTCAGACGTGATCTCCACTCTTCATCTACGAGTGCGCGGATGTCTCCGCAATCGACAAGTGTCGTTACACTCTGTAATGCGGGTTCTGGAATCCAAGGTGTCTATCTTTGGAAGGGTGGAATATGCTCGGTTCCATTCCAGGCCTTTGCACAAACTAATTCTCTCCAGTTGGAACGGGTTTCTCCATCGGATCACGATTGAGACGATGATGCTCTCTCTGGTGGTGTGTGTGTCTCTGTCTGGGTGGCTATGGCCATCTCATCTAGGGTAATCCTTACAACGGACGCCAGTCTCTGGGTCGCAGTGACCAGTCCGCACTCCTTTCGGGGTAGTTGGATGTCTGGGGATTCCGCCCTGCCAATGAATTTATTGGAACATTAAGCTGTCTTAGGCCCTTGTTCTGGCCGAACACATACTTTACGGTAAACCTGTAAAGGTTAAGTCCGATAACGTCACAACGGTGGGTTACATCTAGTAGACTCTCCTGGTTGGGCAGCAATGACAGGATTGTCACACATTCTGACATAGTCAAATGGTCTCCTCCCGGCTTTCTCTGCAGTGTTCATTCCGGGAGTTTGTCATTGGTAAGCGGACTTCCTCAGCTGTCACGACGTGCATCCCGGGGGACTGGTCTCCTCTCCAAGAGAGGTTTCAACTCCTAGTGACCAGAGGGGGCCTCCCAGAGGTGGTCCTCATGGCCGTCTGACTCTATCGCACACTGCCGGGTTTTAGTTCCAGAATTAGAGGTACTGAAGCAACCTTCAGTGACACGTTGTCCGTGAAGGGGACTTTCCACTTTGTGTACCTGTTTCCTCCGGTCTCCCTACTTTCTCGAGGTTTCAATCAAGACGGAGGTTCTTTCCTGCTGGTGGCTCCACATTGCCCCAGATGTCACTGGTACTTTTTCGGAGTCTCCCCATCAACACTCCGTTCCTGCTGCTTCAATATCCGGATCTGTTGTCTACGGGTCTTTGCCTTTCCTTGGATCGTTTGTCTTTGACTGCGTCCCTACTGTGGTCCTAAGGCTTCGCTGGCTCTGCCTTCATTGGGATGTTCAGAGACAATAGGCCAGCTTTTGCTGGGCTCTACCACAGAATGTGGCATACCGAATTCTTATGGTATTGTACCTGCCGTTACGATCCTCAGCTGTTTAGGATTTCCAGAAGTTCCAGCATTCCTTCCGGTTGGCTTGGGTCTCGCCCTCCGCCTGGCCTTCCTGTAAGTGCGGGTCTCTGCACTGTCAGTCTGGTTCGCATGTGGAATTGCTCCACTCTCTGGTATTCATACCCTCCTTCCAGGTGTTTTCTAAATTCTACCTCCCTTTATCCCCCCTAGGGGCTCCTTGGGATTTGGCAGTGGTTCTTTGTGTCATCCTGTGGCTTCCATTTGAACCACTAGTTTTAATAGCCCTTACGTGGTTTATGGCTTAGACTCTCTGTCTTATGGTGTTTACATCTGCCAAGAGAGGGGTGGACTTGCGAGCGTTCTCATCTGGCTTCCTCTTCTGGATACTTCGCCAAGACAGGGTTGTGAGTCGCACTTGCCCTGTGTTTCTTCGTAAAGTGTTTTTTAAGTTCCATATTATTCAGGAACTTATTGTACCTACGTTTCAGTCTCCAGTCCACTCGGCGGGGGTGGCATCATTGACTGTGGTCCGGCCTCTCCGAATTTTCCTGGTCTGTTCAAGTTTCTTCAGGAAATCAGACTCCTTATTTGTAGTCTATGAATTTCACAGGAAAGGAGGGCTGGCCGCTAAGACATTGACTAGATAGTTTCGTATGTCTATCTCAGGGGCCTACACACAGAAAGGCCTTTCTGTTGATGCTCGGGCTGTGGGCCCCTCGTGGGCGGCTCGCTGTGGCACATCGGCTGTTCTGCCTTGCCAGGTGGCCACATGGTCTTCTGTCCACACCTTTCTAAGGTTCTATGCATTGGATTCCTTTGCCTCTCAGGATGCCTTCTTTGGGCAACGGATTCTCCTCATCATAGGAGCGTCTCCACCCTTATAAGGACTGCTTTGGGACATCCCCAAGGTCAACCCTTTGGACCCCCTATGGACTCTGAAGAAGAAAATGAGAGCTATGGTAAGAACTTACCCTTGTTATCACTCTTTCTACGAAATCCATAGGGTCCACAGGGCACCCGCCCTGAAGCACCTGGCTTCATATGGGCTGTTACTGGTCACTGGTTTCCCGTCTCCTCCCTGTAAGTATGGTACTTGAGTGTTCCAGTCTTCTCTCTTTCTTTCCTCATCCGGCCTTTGGCTACTTACAAACTGAGGTGCCTCTGGCTTGGGGGCGGGATTATAGGGAGAGTGAACCCAGTGCATCCTGGGAGCTAAAAGTTTTAACTGCGTGGTGCCCGGATTTTTTTTCCCAACCTATACCCCAAGGTCAACCCTGTGGACTTCGAAGAAAGAGAGATAACAAGGGTAAGTTCTTACCATATCTCTCATTATCCAGGCATTAGCGGTATTTGACTTATGTCAGCAGGATAAAGTGCTACCTTGTACCAACTTTTTACCTAAATCTGTAAAATAATCCCTAGTGGGTCTGCTTTGCTCCAGTGGTTCTAGGTTTCCTAACAGAATAACAGGATAAACAGGTAGGATATGTGAGTCCTTTACACTCAGGGTTAATTATTACTTCTATGCCTTCATTACGGGACACAGTCAGGATGCCGGCAGACGGGATTCCGGATGTCAATATACTGACACCGGAATCCAGACGCCCGTCAGAATGCCGCCGCCATCCTGAAGAGATCAAGATACTGACCTCTGCATCCCGATGTTCAGTATGCGGGTTATTTTTAGGCAAGGGATGGGGTGGTTAGGTTTAGGGACCTCCCAGGGCGGGCTAGGGTTAGGCTGCAGGGAGGGGAGGTTAGGGTTAGGCACCACCTGGGGATGGTTAGGGTTCAGGGTGTGGGAAGGGGGGGGATTAGGTTTAAGGTTTAAGCACCTTCGCAGGAGAGTTAGGGTTAGAAAGGGAGAGGGGAAGGGCTAGGCTACTTACCGGCCCCTGTCAGGATCCTGAACATCGGGATGCTGCTGTTGGTCTTCTGACCGCCAGCATCCCAACTGCCGGTCAGTCGTATGTATTCCCTTTTACATTTTGGGGAAAACATTCACTAATAGGCCAAGTTCGTTTTTGAACATGTATTTTTGGACATGTGCTCTATTAAAAGGTATTCTGTACTTGAGGCAGAAGGCTCTAACCAAGACCACAAGTGGGACTTGTTAATGCTAGCTTTTCATAAAGTCACCGTCAATGTTGCGTTCTGTTTCTAGTTTTACAATGACGTATTATTAAAGCTTTTAACACATGTCATTGAATGTTTATCATACATATCAATAAGGTTTTCTCCAGTAAATCGCGGTCACAGTACTGACCAGCTAGCCCCCACCCCCCATAGCCACACAACTAGGGGGGTACACACCGGCAAACCACTCATCCGCAGCCATGCCGCTCTCCTCGTGGTCACACCACTATCCCTCTGAAGCTGCTCCGCAATCCCTGGCCACACATAGACCCTCTTACCGGTGAGCTCTATGCGGCCGGAGTTAGGATACAGCAGACAGCCGGGACGTACAGGAGGATGAGCACAGACTGGGACAGACAGCAGGAGTCAGCAGGCCCGGGATGGAGAGGATGAGTCAGCGCAGGCCCGACGCAGAGAGGAGGATTCAGTGCAGGAAGGGACGTACAGGAGAAGCCAGCGCACGCCAGGACGGACAGACACAGCAGTCACCGCAGGTGACTCTTAGCACATGCACTCCTGTGCATGAAATGACCACTGCAATACTACAGACACTAATCTGCACTGAGGCACACGAGGGTCTGCTTCAGCCCTCTCTGCAAAATCTGGTAGTCAGGCAGCAAAATCAGGTCGCCATGGCAATCTGGCCCCCAGGATTTGTCAAGCCCTGCAATAAACAATATGTACAGAGTCAGACACTTTTGTTATTGGAGTTCATTTAGATTCATGGGGGAGATTCAATTGTTGTTTGGGTGCCCGTTAGTAATGGCCGCCTGGCGAAGCTATTCAATAGTAGTTCGTCCCGATTTTTGCTCGCACCATTCTGAGGTGGAAAACAGAACTCTGTCAAAAATCGGGTATTGACTTTGCATAGGTTTAGCTGCTTCATGCATCTAAACCATGTTCATTTGGATGTGACAAACACGATTAGAATGGGTACCCATGGCACTTGCGCTCATTAGCATAAAACATTTAATATCTCATCTGGAGCTCATTACTTAAGGTGCGTACACACTGGGCGATTAAAGTGGACGACTGAACGATAACGATATCGTTATCGTTCAGTCGTCCACTTTATCGTCCATGTTTAACACAAAAAAGATGAACGATGACGACGACGCGCGTTCCCGCGGGTCGTTCGTCATCCTCGTTCATCGGGCTGACATGCAGGCCAACCTGACGACCTCGTCAGGTTGCTGCATGTCAGGGAATGGGTGAGAGAGCCCGGCGCTGAACGATATCGCTAATGATATCGTTCAGCGGCTGTGCTTAATGTCATGAACGACATTGAGCACAGCCTGCCGGGGACACACTAGACGATATCGCTCAGGGAGCATATCGTCTAGTGTGTATGCACCATTAGAGGTGTGGTAAAAAAGCTGAATCCCCCCCCCCCCCCCCCCTTTCGTTTACTGTGCAGGACAAAAGCCTGTAAAGGTGCCTATCCACTGGACGATTAAAATGAGCGATTGGACGATAACGTGATCGTTCGAAAATCGTTTGCGGATTGTTTAAAAAATGTCTAAAACGACCAGTGATGTGTGCTCCCGCTGGTCGTTTAGACTTCTATCAACGGACAAACATGTTGGTCAGGTTCAGCATGTTTGCAGATGATTGATTGTGCCTACACTGAACGACTTTTCTTTCAGTGTAGGCACATCACAGACTGCACGACTACAGTATTGTGCTGTCTTTTGCCTTTCTTCTAGTGGATAGGCACCTTAAGATGCCAAGTTATCTACAAAGCCGTTATTATTGAGGATGTCAGTGTGTAAACATTAGGGATTTTGTCACTTTTTTCAGCCTTTCATAATGAGATCTACTGAGAACATGGCATGTGGGGGAGAGATGTGTTAGTAGGGAATAATTGTGTTCTATATATAATATTATAGTAGCGTCATGCTACATAAAACAAATAAGCCTATTTTTACTTTTTTTTAACCACTTCGCTCAACACCTACATCTTCATCCTGAATTCAGAGGATTGTAAAAATTGCATTTAAAAAATATGCCTGCCATAATGGCTGTCGCTATCCAGTGTATTCTTACATACTGGTGCCAGCATGTTAGCTACAGCTTAGTGCTGAAAACTGTGACCAGACGACAGCTGACCACATCACAGCATTGAAAATGAACATGGATTCACAGTGCATAAGCACTACTTCAACAATGTTGACGTTTATATATTCTTCCCATATTTCCTCCCATTGTCAAAAAACTTACTGGATGCTGACACACTGGATCTGAGTGTAAGCGCTTGTGTGGAAGAGAACTTAGACTGTAATCTTCAGTGGGTTGAGGAATGATGTGAATATCCCAAAAAAATTATGTACGTGCCAAAATGTTTATACCTGTACAGATGTGTCCTCATACATCTAGCCTACATGTATGTGCGACTTGGGATATAGCCCAGGTGCTGAAGGGTTGGTAGAAGCTTAACCGATTCAATGTGGCTGTGTGGGGTAGTCACTCCCATTAAGCAGAAAGGGGTATATGAGAAATGGAGCAGCCGCAGAATCTGTTAAACACAATTAAGGGTCACTCAAATCAATGCAGGAAATATATAATAAAAAAGAATTATATATTTATTATAATTAATAGACCAATACAAATGTCAGTCAATGACACAATCAGAAAACATGTAGCAGCTGTATCAGTTGTAAAAATCATGCAAATGAGCAATCTAGAATTATTATTTAAAAAGTACCTGACGAAAAAGCATTAAAAAGTCAGTGGCTAATGATAAGCCTTCAGGAAGCACCTTGCTTATAATATAACAATTAGTGAAAGTGTAATACTCTGTGCATCATCCGGTAATTGATCACAGTAGGCAGATAGAATATAATCAATTGAGAGCTGATACAATGTTACCTTCCGTGTGGGCTGATCAGACACCGGTATTGTTGCTGTTATCCAGTTTAAATAGTAAGGAATTCCGCAAGCAATGATGGCTGGCCTCCAGAACTCGACTCAACTGACGATGGAAATGCAGAGGGGAGTAGGTGGCCGCTCCAGAACTCCGGGTTCGGCAAATGGAAAACGGAGGTCTCCGTGCTCTATGAAGGAGTGACAGCGCTGACCTGCATCCACGAGTGGGCCGTGAGCGTTCGACCCGACTGGCGGGGAGACTGCAGAAGGGGATGGTGCGGCCGCTGTGTAACTTCGTGGTAAGCAGGTAAATGGCAAAGGTCTCCGTGTTCCGTGATGATGCGGGGAGTGAGACATTATAAAGGGCCAATGATGGTGTGAGGCTCTGGAACAAACCGAAGCGTCTCTTCTTAAAAGTGCAAGGAAACTTCCAGCAGTGGGTCTGGGGACCAGGTGAGAACCCAGTGACAGGCATCTAATTCATATATTTCCTGCATTGGTTTGAGTGACCCTTAATTGTGTTTAACAGATTCTGCGGCTGCTCAATTTTATGTATGTGCGACTAGCCTGACGTGAGTGAGCCACTAGGTCCCATGCAACTCTGCTAATGCCGGGCGTCTTTTTTGCGAAAACACATCTAATGCACCAGCAGACTCTGCTAGTTAATTTGATATATGACACTTTTATATCTGTATATGAAGCACAAAAGAACTTGGAATGAAAACGCGTGATTTACAAGTGTCGCACATCAATGTAATCGGCACAGTCTGCTGCTGTGTCCTAGTCGTATTGCAACATAGACGCATTTTTGGCAAAAAGACGCACGGCGCTAGCAGATCCTTACGGGAGCTGCTGCGCCGGGAGGGGCTTATTGTTTATTGCCCCGTATAAGGTGTCCATACCATCCTTAGCTGCAAACAGATGTCCACGTAAAGTAGGGATTTGGTGCTGACCGTGAGTGCTGAACACGCCCTAACTGCAGCACATCCGACACTTAGCACGGGAGAAGCCACTTAACGTGGCTAATCTCATGCATTAGGGCGTGAGAATGTGGCTGTTATGACAAGTGCACATCTGGTTGAGCAAACAATTGAATAGCTCCTGGTTACTTTAGTTGAGTGCTATGGGAGCAATAAACAATTGAATGGCCCCCTTAATATTCTTAAATATGACCTACTACCTGATGTTCCCTGAACATCGTTAAGTGCAGGAGACCGACCTCCTATCTGTGAACATGTGGAACCTGACGCTCGTCAGGTTGACGAGCATGTTCCACAGATAGTCGGGTCGGCAAGGACCCAGCGTGCACGTGCATCGCTGGTCCATGCCGGCTATCCATTAGACAGACGACTTTCTGAACGTTCTGACCAAAAGTTGTCTAATGGATAGGCTCCATAGCTGTTTCTGGCAGATGAGGTTTGACGGGGGCAAAGAAGGGATGATTACGTTTTTTTAAGGATCTCAGTGAACTGGTATAATATGCTAGTACACTCCAAACACCTAATTTTTTTCCATGGCTTGCTGTTTGCCACATATGTGCTGGCTGGCTTCTGCAAAGAATTGCCCAGACCTGCTGTATAGCAAAGCGCTAGTGTGCTTCTACAGGTTGAGTCTCCCATATCCAAATATTCCGAAATACGGATTTTTTTTGGCTTGACTGAGAAAATGAAACCTTTGATTTTTGATGGTTCAATGTACACAAACTTTGTCTAAGGCACAAATTATTAAAAATATTGTATAAAATAACCTTCAGGCTTTGTGTATAAGGTGTATATGAAACATAACTGAATTTTATGTATGTACACAAACTTTGTTTGAGCCACAAAATTATTGAAAATATTGTAGAAAATAATCTGCAGACTGTGTGTATAATATGTATGTAACACACAAATGCATTCTGCTTGTATATTTGGGTCCCATTCCCAAGATATTTCATTATGATATGTAAATATTCCAAAATACGGAATATTCCATTATCCAAAATACCCCTGGTCCCAAGCATTCTGGATATGGGAGGCTCAAACTGTAATTATTTCTTCATCACTTTCCTCTCAGTGCAAGTATATAGAACTGTTTTCAGCTAGCTAATTTAGTGGATAACCACAACACTAGCTGTTTAAAAGGTAATGTCAGTGGGGAATTTAAAATAAATTTTATAGAATCCTCTATTTAAAATGGCACTATATTTTAAGTGGTGGTTACATCTGAGGAATTTGAGGGATATATAGAGTCAGGTGCATAAATATTGGGACATTGACAGAATTTTCAGATTTTGGCCTCTATTCACCACCACAATGGCTTTGAAATGAAACAAACAAGATGTGCTTTAACTGCAGACTTTCAGATTTAATTTGAGGGTAATTACATCCAAATCAGGTGAACGGTGTAGGAATTACATCGGTTTCTATATGTGCCGCCCACTTTTTAAGGGGCCAAAAGTAATGGGACTATCAACTCAAAAGCTATTTCATGGACAGGTGTGGGCTATTCCCTCGTTATTTCATTATCAATTAAGCAGGTAAAAGGTCTGGAGTTGATTCTAGGTGTGACATTTGCATTTGGAATCAGTTGCTGTCGACTCTCAATATGAGATCCAAAGAGCTGTCACTATCAGTGAACCAAGCCATCATTATGCTGAAAAATCAAAACAAACCCATCAGAGAGATAGCAAAAACATTAGGTGTGGCCAAATCAACTGTTTGGAACATTCTTAAAAAGAAAGAATACACCGGAGAGCTCAGCAACACCTAAAGACCCGGAAGACCACGGAAAACAACTGTGGTGGATGACAGAAAAATTATTTCCCTGGTGAAGAAAAACCCCTTCACAACAGTTGGCCAAATCAAGAACACTCTCCAGGAGGTACTTCTGCTGATTAAAATCTCTATTCGCATCGCTGTGCGAATAAGACGCAGTTGTAGGTGAAAAGACGCTCTGAGCTACCGAGTCACACTGAGCTCCCGCGTTGTGTGGTGCGACTTGTAGTGCACGGAGGATAGATGTATGTGGACACCTCTGTATGTGTGTGTGCGTGTGTGTATGTATGTATATATAATTAATATATAGTGCAAGCGTGCTCCATTGCACTTTACAATAGGGAACACAGTAGTAAAATAAGACTGGGTAATAACAGATATAGGGGTGAATTTAATTCAATGCGTTTTGCCGCCGGGGATCCCAACTATGCTTGGATGCGCACATATTGACCACTTGCGGTATCCTCTATTGAATTTTTCCCATAGAAGACGCCCTGCTTGCAGTCTGCAGATTGGAGGTTTTACTATGTAATAATATAATTTTTAACATAAGTTGAGTAAAAAAAAAAAAAAAAAAATGTGATGCTGCGTTATTTCACAGCTCTGTCTGCTGATTATGGGATGACAGCCCTGGATTATCCACACTATTTGCACTCTGTAATTATCACTTGCTGTAATTGCTTGGTTTTGCAAGGGAAGTTCTTTTAAAGCTTGCCCATACATTGTGTTTTTGTTATGCGTCATTGTCACCCCCCCCCCCCCCTTCTTTTTAATTCTGTGCAGAAAGTTCATATTTAATCTTCAGCACTGTAGAATTGAGAACTCTTGACTAGCGTAATTAAACTCCATAATACACAATAAGGTGTGTTCTGTAGATCTGTAGAAGTTTTGCCTGTGTTTTCCCTAGAAACTTATCTATGACCACTTCTGGCTTAGTTCCATCACAGTGATTCACAGGAGTCCCTGCTACTGTATGTGTTTATCTGTTTAAATTCTTAGGTCAGCCACAGAGTGTTCTAATGATGATTTGTTGCCTTCTGTCCTGTTGTGATCTTTCAGTCCCTTGCTGTAAATTGGCGATTTTTCGGCAGAGTTTGAATGGCAGGCTTTTGCATGTTTGTTTTTTACAGAAATGTGCTGTAAAGATTAGTGAATTTACAGAGAGGGGTGACTTAACTATTTCAGACCAATATCTGATCTCACTCAGGCCCTGTCCTAAATATGTGTAGGATATGGTTTGGAAATTCAGGTTCACAGTCAGTGTTTATTTTTTGGGGGCTTTTCATGGTACGACAATTCCCTACTAATCTTCAGTTCTTTTATAATTCTTTGTACTGTCTGAATCACTTAATTTTTATTGAGCACCAAAAAAATGTTCTGATAAAAGATGCATTTTATTATCCCCTTTTTTTTTAATAATGGTTGGTAATCCATGCCAAACAATAGAGTTTTGAATCTAATGCAATTCTCTAATAATGGGAGGTCAAAGTCTAATGCAGGGGGATGGAGTATTTTTTAATCTGTAAGGTGCATTGCAGTTGTTAATCATTTGAAGGGGCCACAATTAGACTCTGCTTGCTTATTCATGTAAAATTATTTCAATTTACTCCAGGAAATGTATAGCCATGGCTAAAAGTTTTGAGAATGACAAAAGTATTGGTTTTCACAAAGTTTGCTGCTTCAGTGTTTTTAGACCTTTTTGTCAGATGTTACTATGGTATACTGAAGTAAAAAAGTAAAACTACAAGCATTTCATAAGTGTCAGAGGCTTTTATTGACAATTACATTAAGTTTATGCAAAGAGTCAATATTTGCAGTGTTGACCCAACTAGTTGATTGGTTGGAATGAAAATCTGGTAATGCATGAAAGCAAATGACAATCAACAATTTACTCCCAAACGCCGGAAAATGGACAAAAACAGTTGTTTGAACAAATTGTTTAGATCAAACATTTAACAAACTTGTCTGAACGACCATTTTCATCTGTTTTCTGGCATTTAGGAGGAAATTTCTGATCATCATTTACTCCCATTCCTTACCAGATTTTCATTCCAACCAATCAACTAGTTGGATGGTTGGATGAAAGTTGGTCTAGTGTGTGGCCAGCTTAAGAACACTGAAGAAGCAGACTTTGTGAAAACAAATACTTGTCATTCTCAAAACTTTTGGCCATGGCTGTAGAGAACCTCTTTGTAGTCATGCCTTACTTTTTAAGCCATACATTGCTAGCCCAGAGGGGACGTGGCCGTCCTATACATTGTGTGTGGTTGCTTCATATAGTGAGTTGGACAAACTCCTTCCCAGAAAACACAATAAACATCTCTAATCTCTGTAGTAATTCATCCTCGTCACTTCTGTAGTCACAAGTGTCCCCCTCAATCAACTGTATGGTATCCCTCCTTAATCCACGATCTAGCATTTAATCAGAGTGAGGATCATTCATTCGAATGTGATACCAGACTGACGTCACTGACAATTGCCAGGTTCACTGTAGCTGCGAGGGTGGTCCTCACAGTGAGTCAGACCCAGTATAATGCAGGACTGTGTGTGTATGTAATTATATATTTTATATGTATGCATAACAAGAATGTCCTACTGTTTCCGGATTTTTGGCAATATTTTTAGGATTCATTGGGGTGTTTTAAAAAAAAAAGAAAAAGGTAAATCTGGCTGTTGGATTTCTCTGACCAAATGTAGAATTTAGGCGCATACTAATTTTCTACATACATACATGCCAGTATTTTTTTTTTTTGTTTGTTTGAAGCTGTGAGGAGCTCACTGTAAATTTTCTTCTGGAAACTGGAAAGCAAATGGAGCATGGTTACAGCACTAGCTAAATTTAGTAGCTGTGTTAGTGGGTATGGTGCCGCAAGAAACAATGTTATACTAGTTTACATGAGTTTAATTACATAAAAATGCATGTAATTAATATCCACATTGTTACAAACAAATACAGTGGTTATGAGCAGACAACACCTGATGCAATGATTTCAATTTTACAAATAAAGAACATGGTAAATTATATACAGTATATCGATGGTTCAAAACCGAGCCGTAACTAGACATTTTGGTGCTCTCTGACAGAGTATTGGTCCCCCCCCATATTTTAAATAGGGACAGCGCACGTCCAAAATGGGCATGTTCTTGTGGGGAAGGGGCGTTTTCCCACAGTAGTACCCCCAATTCAAATTACGCCATACAGTAGTGCAACCTTGTTCACATTACACCGCACAGCAGTACGCCTATACATATTGTTCAACACAGGTAATGCCCCATTCCATAGGGTGTGTCTCAGTGACCGCAGTCATCCAGCCACCACTCACCGTCACTCATTAACTGCTGGTCCTGGTGGTCTGCTTTCCCAGCCTGCGAAACAAGATTTCACCCTGCTGTGCCCATCGCTCAGCTCCTTTGCGCTCTAGGCACTATGGGACTGGGTGCTGCGGATGGGAGGGGGAGTTTGGAGCTGTGAGGGGAGACAGAACAGGAAAGGGGAACCTGTGTGTGTTAGGGGTGCCGTGAATGGGGGCAGTTTGGAGCTCTGTGAGGGACGAGAGAGCAGAAAAGGGTAACCTGAGTGGGGTAGCGCGAATGGGGGTGGATGAAGATTGCAGCTGTACCGGCGAGGGAGAGCAGTAAAGGGTAACCTGTGTTGGGATTGGGGGAGTTTGGAGCTGTGAGAGGGGAGAGAGCTTAGGGTGGGGGGGGGGGTGTCGGGGTTGCCGTGAATGGGCACTGGCAGCATCTGAACCCCTGGCCCCCGTGTACGGACATTCTAAATATTGCTCTACACATTATTTCCTTTTGTCTTTCAAACAAACACAAGCGCTCTATCATTATTCGCTTTATTGTAGTTATTGAATTGGAGCAGTTTATCCTATAGCCTACAGTAGCGCAGTTTTACAAAAAATAAAGACCATTTGTACCTATGGAACTTCTTACATGTCGACCTTTAGTGTGTCGATCATATCGTCCCTGTTGACCTATTAACTGTCTACCATCTGGTGTCTATCTAGACATTGTCGACCTTTTTACTGTAGATTTTTAGACTGGATCCCATCTTATTACCTAGTCTTGTTTTATTACAGTTTGTTCCCAATTTTAAGGCACAACGGAATATGCTGGCGTAATATTATTGACTGATACAGGGCTTGACAAATTTTTCTAAAATCTAGGAGCCAGGGTGAAAGTGTAGGAGCCAGACCACTGCCCCCCCAAAAAATTGCAGGAGTGAGTGAGGAGCACAGCTCTGTGTTATGCAACAGTTATCCACACTATACTAGTCCACAAAATGGTCACAGTTGAATGGATACAGTAAAATGGAGGCCCCCTTACTGCTCTGCCCAGCTTCCCTGCTCCACCCTCCTGTAATAACGGACCACATTTCACATAAAATAATGGTGCCAGAAAGTACAACAAAACCCCCCTCCCCTCGTGGTCACACCATAGACCCTGCTACCGGAGAGCTCTATGCAGCCGGAGATGGTAGACAGCCGGGACGTACAGGAGGATCAGCGTAGACTGGGACAGACAGCAGGGATCAGAGCAGGCCAGGATGGAGAGGAGACGTCAGTGCAGGTCGGAACGGACAGAGTTACCGCAGTCACCGCAGGCAACACTCCTGTGCATGATATGAACACCGCAGTACTATAGGCACGAATCTCTGCCGGAGCTGATGAGGATCTGCTTCCTCCCTCACTGCAAAATCTGGTAGCCATGGCGACCTGGCCCCTGAGATTTCTTGAGCCCTGTGTTAATAAATAACTGTCCATAATGATGGCTTTTTAATTAGTTGGATATGTTCTCCTGGTGTACCTTCTTTTAGGTTTTTCTGGTGTTACTTTCTTAGCAGGGTACATACATATGAATAAGAGCTGATTGGTAACAAAAAGTAAATCAGATCCTGTTCTTTACAACATCATTACAGTTTTTCATTTCTGTCCTGTGAAAGATTTGAAATGTAAACTTTGCATTATTTAGCAATATTTAAAATTCAAAATTTTTACTCTAAGATCATAAGTAATGCAAATAATGGATCAAAGTACAGCTGATATCCAAGGGTGTTTTACTAAAAGGCCATAAATGTACACCTAAAGAAATCAGTTTGTTACTTGATTCAGCAAGGATCGCAATTGCAGAGCTGCATGCAGGCAGCTTTGCAATTGCGTCCTTGCTATTATGCAGGTGGAGGTGTATGACACCCCCTGCTGCATTTGCGATCCCAGCACTGCGACAGAGGTCACAGGCTGGGATCACCATCGGTGGTCGATGGTCGCGATGGAGTACGGTGCCGGGCTTCTGGCCAGCTTACTCAGACTGGCCGGCTTGCAAGCCCAGGACACTGCATTGACCAATGCAGATCCTGGGCTGGCCACTCCTTGAAAACTGGGTGGACACACCCCTTTTCCGGGAACGCCGACTGACACCGCCCCTTAAATGCCTCTGCCTGCCAATCAGGCAGAGGCACTCGGGTGGGGGGAGGGGGTGTCTACATGCAACTACGCAGGACCCATTCTGCACTCTCGCAGAATCTGTCCTGCGCACACGCAGACTCCCGACATTCGGGAATCTGCGATCAGCAGTGCACTTGCTGAATCAGGCCCTTGGACATGACTTTTTTTTTATTTTGCTTTTGCTGGTACTTTGGAAAATGTAATTAAATTTGGATTATAGTAATCAGATCTTCTTATTCTTTATAGTTTAGTAATTTGGCTGTGAATTTACATTTTTTTTTTTTTTTTTTGCTAGTGTTACTTTCTTAGCAGGGTACATACATATGAATAAGAGCTGATTGATAACAAAAAGTAAATCAGATCCTGTTCTTTACAACATCATTACAGTTTTTCATTTCTGTCCTGTGAAAGATTTGAAATGTAAACTTTGCATTATTTAGCAATATTTAAAATTCAAAATTTTTACTCTGTTCCATTATTTGCATTACTTATGATTTTAAAGTACAGCTGATATCTAAGGGTGTTTTACTAAAAGGCCATAAATGTACACCTAAAGAAATCAGTTTGTTACTTGATTCAGCAAGGATCGCAATTGCAGAGCTGCATGCAGGCAGCTTACAAAATTTAAAGGGGGTTTTCTAGCTGCAGATTACATTCATTTATCGCCCTCTTGTAACTGTTACTAGATACATTGCTATATGTTTCTATTTTATTTTGGGCAACAAACATCTTATGCCTGCTCATTTAAAAACAACACAGAAAGAAGTTAGAAAAACAAAATCAAGCAGTTTTGCCATTACATAAAAAGCTAATAAGAAGTAGAGATGTGCACTGATCCCCGTGTTTTGGATATGGATTCATCGTCTGTTTTGGTTTTGCAAAACCACTATCAAGTGCTTTGGTTTTGGATGTGTTTTTCTTTTTTTTAATTAAGTTTTTTAAAACAGCTGATATTATGTAATTTATGCAATCCAAATCCCAAAATTTGGATTTAAAGTCCGAATTCCAAACCATAAAAAGATCAGAACCGCATTTAGCAGGATTTCCTCTGTAGATCAGAACCGTTACTTCTGAAATTTGGGTGTATTTGGATTTCTGGGGAACTGAACATCTGTAACAAGAAGGAATAACCCCTTCAAGTCAGATTAAATGTACAGTGGGCAATTCAGTTGTTAGCACATGTGGCTGCAGGTGACGGGTGCCCAACTGTACAGGCGCGTACAGCCGCGGGAGCATACATTTCAGGGGCTGCGAGCAGAAATGTGCGATAAGTCGGCACTTTGAGCGCCCAAACGGGGATTTTTGCACCCAAAGCAGGACATGCGCAATATTTATGGGCGCCCAAACACAAATGAATAGCGCACCCTGGTCTCCCGTCACTTTAGACGGGAGATAGGGTGCGATAAAACAGTTGAACCGCCCCTAAAGAGTTTGAAATGTTTTGTATGTAATATGTTTAGCTAATGGACTAGACATATTGTTTATTTAATATATATGTTTGTCTGCCCGGTAATGCATTTGAACACCCCTGCATCGATTTGAGATGGGAGTCAATGCAAGGTGGTCCAGTTGGATCCTGGCAAGGTTTTAGGGGGGGCTAAGTTCCCGTTAGCTCTGATCCGGTCCTGGAAATACAGGGGAAAAACATGAGTAGGGTTCTCCTCTTGTGGGAGAGGTAATTCCACAGCCAGGGAAACCTTTTTACCAGGTCCCCCGGCCAAAGCATTACCACTGACCGATAGTCAGCCCAGGCCGGAGATCCCTGGGCAGTTGGGGACCCCCAATAAAGGGGTCACCCTCTCCAGAGCACTCCAGGACCAGGCTGATAGCCCAGCTATCCCCAGCACCCCTGGGTGGTGGGTGCCGGGTTGATTATGTAGTGTGATGCATTTGAAATAGTAAAATTTTTGTCTGTCTACTTCAGGTTCCATAGGGGGTCCACAGGGTTAACTTTGGGGTACACCTGGATCTGGATCCACGGGCACCACGCAGTTAAAGCTTTGCTGCTCCCAGGATGCACTGAGTCCATCTTCCTCTATACCCCGCCCCAGCCACAGGCACATCAGTTTTAGTTTGTGCCCGGCCGCAGTCGGGTCACCTTAGCGCAGGGGGGGCGCTTTGCAGCCCCTGAGCTTAATTTTTTAAAGTTAATTAAATGTATTTCTTTTTTTTTTTTTTTTTTGACTCTTCAGAGCGGCAGCTTCAGACTGTCCATTGGATGTCTAAGCTGCCGCTCCTACACCCTGCTGGCGCCGCGGTTCCAGTACAGATCTGGGGATCGCGGCGGGATCCCAGTGTCTGTACTAGTACGGTCTCTGGGCTTTCCCTCGATTACTGCCGGGGATCAGGTAAGCAGTGACCCGCGTGTGTCTGTATGCAGTCGCATGCCTCCGATCTCTGGGGATAGGCTGGAGGCGCTAGCTAGTGGTGGCGGGCGCTCCCTACCTGGAGCCATACCCCGCGAGACCACGGGACCACCAGGGAGTAACATGCTGGCAGCGGGAACCAGCATCCCGGGGGTTAAAAGCTAGCCAGGGGAGAGAGCCTTCCCTGTTTAGCAGCTCCTCCCCTCAGCTCAGTGCGCCTATCCGCTTAGGTCTGGCGACGCTGAGCTGCTTCCTCCTACGGCGACTCCTCCTCTAAGGTCTCTGGCGGCCATCTTTTCTTGGTGGGCAGCGCAGATCTCTCCAGGCAGTGTGCGGTCGATCCCCCTGTGTACCTCTCCCCGGTAGAAGGTTAGTGTACACAGTGCTATAGCCCTCCCAGACACTGAATCTGGGCAGTTGATTGTAGTGACAAAGTGCAGGGAGTTTGACTTTCTGCATTGTATGTGACTTTTGCTAGTGCTGACTGTATCTGCTGTATTATTACATTACTGTCAGTCTATAACTATCCCTTTCCTTCTCCTCCAGCCCTGGCAGGTGTGTGTGGGAAGGGCTTTTCAAGGATCTCACTTATTTAAATTCATGTATTTCTGAGGTTGGTCACATACTGTGGTGTGCTACACGTTGCCATATTTGTGGACTTGTTTGCTGCATACTTGTGGGCGTGCCAAGAGCTTCCCTGTTGTATTGCTATATATCTTTGGGTATATATATCTATTTGATAGCATGTCTGATGAGGAAGTTGAGGCTCTACGGCTCCCAATCTGCTCACCTGCAGACGCTGCGCTGCAGAGGGGAATAATGAGGATTTATCGCAGGATGGGGTGTGTGAGATGTAGTCAGTTACCTGGTCCCTCTAACCCTCCAACTTCGGGACAGGATCCCCCTTGGGCGGTATTTTCGCAGGTGCTGGCTTCCATCGCGGACCGTCTGGTGGTCCCGACTAACCTCCCCCATAGGGGGTTACCCCAAGCCACCCCTCCTTCTCCGGGTGTACCACAATTATTGCAGTCTCCCCCTGGGCCTCAGACAGTTCATCCATATGCGGGGTTACCTATGTATGTTCAGTCTCCTCCGATGACGCAGCAGTCCGTCATCCCCTTCCAGGGTCTCACGCAAGCTAACCCACCGTGGGTTGATGTGTTCTCCAATTCTGTCCAGAGTTTGACGGCCTCTTCTTCGGCTTTTCAAACCATGTTGCGTAGTGACATGCCTCACAAGGCGTCAAAACGCACTGTTACGTTATCCCAGTCTGCGCAGTTATCAAACTCAGATGCGTCCTCGGATGAGGGCGAATTGCATGAGGATTCTGATTCAGATTCCCCTGCTCCGGAAGTGGAGACGAAATCTACCATTAATGTGCCGGCATTGGTGCGGGCGGTGCGGTCCATTCTTGATATAGAGGATAACGCCCCGGCCCCTAAATCCAAATATCCAAGTTTTAAACAGGCAAAAGTGACTTTGGCTGATTTTCTTTTATCTGACCAACTGACTGATCATATGGCAGAGGCCTGGCAGTCGCCTAGTAAGAGGTTCCAGCCGCAGAAATGTTTAAGCTGTAGTTATCCGTTTCCTGCTAGTCATTGCAAGAAGTGGGAAACACCGCCTGCAGTGGATTCTCACGTTACTCGCCTGATCAAGAGTGCTACCTTGCCAATGCCGTCCATTTCATCCCTAAAGGATCCCACTGACAGGAAAGTGGAGACTTGTTTGAAATCCATATATTCTCTCTCTGGGGCGGTGGCCGGTCCGTCCATGGCCATCTCTTGGGTGGCTAAAGCCATTGAGAGCTGGGCCAATGTACTGGAGGATACGCTTCCTGAAGAAGCTCCGGAGGTTCAGAAAGCTTTGGTTGGTCAGACGAGGGATGCCGCTTCCTATATTGGGGAGGTGTCATTGGATGCCAGTCTCCTCACTTCTAGAGTTTCGGCGGCAGCGGTCTTTGCTCGCCGGTCTTTGTGGCTTCGTTCTTGAGAGCGGATTCCAAGAAAGGCCTGGATGCCTTACCCTTTAATGGGGAGATTTTGTTCGGCCCTGACCTGGACAAAATTGTTGATACCTTGGCAAAGTCTAAATCTGTGTTTCTGCCATCAGCAGCTGCGCCTTCTAAAGCTAGGACCTCAGCCTTTCGGTCCTTTTCGGACTCAGGGTAAGTCCAAGGGTCAATCCTTCCCGAGGCAGTTGTCAACCAAGACTGCCCCTAAACCAAAGAAGCAGGCCTGGAACACTAGACGCCCTGCTTCCAAGCCCGAAGATAAGCCTTCAGCCTGATGGGACGGGCCTCTCTCTGGGGGATCCCAGAGTGGGGAGCCGACTTCTTCAATTTGCCCAGTGCTGGTGCAATACCACCACGTACGCTTGGGTACAAGAAGTGGTCTCTCAGGGGTATGCCCTGACCTTCCGGTACAGACCCCCGCAACAGTTCTTCTGCACAAGTCTTTCCCAAGGCAAGACCAAGGCCTTGCAGATCCAGGAAGCCATAGAGTCCTTGCTGAAAGCAGGGGTGGTTGTTCCCGTTCCGCCTTCTCAACCTAGTACGGGTTACTACTATTCTCTATTTCTGGTTCCAAAACCCAATGGGTCTCATCGGCCCATTCTCAACCTGAAATTGTTGAACAAGTTCCTCAGAGTGCCCACTTTCAGGATGGAAACTTTGCGTTCCATCATTCTGGCTATGGAACCAAGGGATTATATGATCTCCCTGGACATCCAGGACGCCTACTTCCATGTTCAGGTTTGCTGTACAACATCTTCACTTCCAGTTTCAGGTTTTGCCCTTTGGTCTTTCCACGGCTCCGAGGGTGTTCACCAAAGTGATGGCTGTCATGGCTGCCCATCTGCGCAGCCAGGGTATACAGCTTCTGCCGTATCTGGACGACTTCCTATTGCTGGCAGGCTCTCCGGAGGTCCTTTTGCAACATCTGCACCTGACCATCTCTTGTCTCCAACCGCATGGGTGGCTGATAAACTGGAAGAAGTCCTCCCTCATTCTGTCACAGAGGATGGTTAATTTGGGAGCCCTTCTAGACTCTCGTCAGCAAAGGATCTTTCTGACTCCGGAAAAAGTTTCCTCCCTACAACTACGAGTGAGCAGTTGTCTGAAGACTTCCCAAGTGTCGATTCACTTGGCAATGAGAGTTCTAGGGTCCATGGTGTCGACGTTCGACATGCTGGCGTATGCCCAGTTTCAATCTAGGCCCCTGCAGAGGCTGATTCTATCCAAATGGAAAGGGTTACCACACCGAATCAGGACTCAGATGCTTGTGTTGTCTCTGGAGGTGCGACTGTCGATGGCTTGGTGGCTTCAGACAACTCATCTCAACAAGGGTCGCCCCTTTTGGATCCAGGACTGGGTCCTGCTCACGACGGATGCCAGTCTCCGGGGTTGGGGGGCAGTGTCAGGTCCACTTTCACTTCAGGGCCGTTGGACGGCGGAAGAGGCGGTTCTTCCCATCCATATTCTGGAACTTTGAGCCGTGTACAGGGCCTTCCAGTTGTCTGGTCACGCTCTTCACGGAAGGGCAGTGCAAGTTCAGTCCGACAACGCCACCACAGTGGCGTACATCAACCGTCAAGGGGGGACTCGCAGTCGAGCAGCAATGTTGGAGGTGTCACGCATCCTGTCTTGGGCAGAGTGCCACCTTCCGGCCATCTCGGCAGTCTCATTCCAGGAGTTCTCAACTGGGAAGCGGACTTCCTCAGCCGTCATGACGTGCATCTCGGGGAATGGTCCCTTCATCCAGATGTATTTCATCTGCTTTTGAACAAGTGGGGACTGCCAGAGGTGGACCTCATGGCCTTCTGTAACAATCGCAAATTGCCTGTGTACGGGTCCAGGACAAGAGTCGGCGGCACAAGCTTGGTGGACGCGCTGTCAGTGAAATGGACATTTCAGCTGGCTTATCTTTTCTCTCTGATAGCCTTGCTGCCTCTGGTCCTTTGGAAATTCAAGCAGGACGGCGGCACGCTTCTGCTGGTGGCGCCGGCTTGGCCCAGACTTTCCTGGTACTCCGCTCTTCAGGGCCTATCCATCGACGTCCCGTTTCTTCTGCCTCAACGTCAGGACATGTTGTCTCGGGGGGCCCTGCCTTTACCCGGATCTGGGTCATCTGTCTTTGACGGCGTGGCTCTTGAGACATCCGTCTTGAGGGCCTGGGGTTTTTCCAGCTCACTCATCAGCACAGTGTTACAGGCGTGCAAGCCTGCTTCCGCCAGGATTTACCACAGAGTGTGGCATACTTCTTTTCAATGGTGTGAGTCCAGAAACTACGATCCTCAAGCGTTTCATGTTTCTAGGATTTTGGCGTTCCTTCAGCCTGGATTGGACTTAGGTTTACGCTTAGCTTCGTTGAAAGTTCATGTGTCTGCACTTTGTGTGGTTCCAGCGTAGAATCGCTACTCTGCCTGATGTTCGCACCTTTTTTCAGGGTGTTCTCAGGATTCAGCCTCCCTTTGTTCCACCAGTGGCTCCTTGGGATTTGGCAGTGGTGCTTCGGGCCTTGCAGGATCCTCCATTTGAACCTCTTGAGTTGGTGGAACTCAAGTGGATGACACTTGAGACTGTGTTTTTTTTTTCCTGGCAATTGCTTCAGCCAGGAGAGTGTCAGAATTAGGCTCGCTTTCTTGCCGTTCTCCTTTTCTGATTTTTCACCAGGACAGGGCACCTGTCTGGGTTTTCTTCCTAAAGTAGTCTCTAAGTTCCACATTAATCAGGAAATAGTTGTGCCGGCATTTGTCACCTGATCTCTCGGCTGGTGAGGCTTCCTTAGATGTTGTCCGTGCTCTCAAAGTTTATATTGATCGCGCTAGTTCCATTCGGAAGTCTGATTCTTTGTTCATCCTCTTTGGTTTTCACAAGAGGGGTCGGCCTGCCAACAAACAAATTTTGGCCCGTTGGCTTTGTTTGGTTATTTTTGAGGCTTATTCACAGGAGGGTTTACCTGTTCCGGCCTCTGTTAAGGCTCATTCCACTCGGTTTGTTGGTCCCTCGTGGGCTGCTGGCCGTGGTGCCTCGGCTGTTCAGTTGTGTAAGGTGGCCACCTGGTCTTCCATGCAGACTTTTCTACGGTTCTATAAGTTTGACACCTTCGCCTCTCAGGATGCATCCTTCGGGCGCCGTATTCTCCTTTCAGTGCAGGAGCGTCCCCGCCTTTAGTTGTACTGCTTTTGGACATCCCCAAGGTCAACCCTGTGGACCCCCTATGGAACCTGAAGTAGAAAACAAGAGATGGTAAGAACTTACCTTTGTTATCTCTGTTTCTACGAGGTCCACAGGGGACCCGCCTTGACGCACCTGGCTTCATATGGGCTATGTGGCTGGTCACCGGTTTTCTGTCTCCCTTTCCGTGAGTATGGTTCTTATGTGTTCCAGTCTTCCTTCTCTCTGGTTTTTATCTCCTCCGGCCTTGGCTACTTACCAACTGATGTGCCTATGGCTGGGGCGGGGTATAGAGGAGGATGGACCCAGTGCATCCTGGGAGCAGGAAAATTTAACTGCGTGGTACCCGTGGATCCAGATCCAGCTATACCCCAAGGTCAACCCTGTGGACCCTATGAACCCCGTAGAAAGATAACAAAGGTAAGTTCTTACCATATCTCTTGTTGTTTCTGTGGAACTACAGGTCCTGTCAAGCCTCCCCCGCATGCTGGTACTTGGAGAACTACAAGTGCCAGCATGTGGTGCATTACAGGCCCGCTGCTACCTGTAGTTCCACAGCAAAAGCAATATTAAAAAACCACAGAGCACATACACCGTAGAAACTAAAACTTTATTAAAGCATACTTGCGCACACACACATGTACACACACTCTCTCAAATACTCACAATGTATCCCTGAAGCCCATCACATTCACTTGTTCAGTAGAATATCCATAGGGTATCGGGGGGGAAAAAAAACAAACAAAAAAAACTCACCTGTTCCTATGCGTGGATCATGTCCGCTTCTGTCCATGTAGGCAATCTCCACTCTGGGTAAAAACGTCAAAGGTGAGAAATGCAGGTTACCTTTGCAGTTCTCATCATTGACTTCAATGGTGGGAACTGCTCATTGGATGAGAGGAGGAAGGCTTGCCTCTCTCAGCCAATGAGTGCTCAGCACTGGAATTTCCATAGTGAAATACTGTGACTGAGCGATCATTCGGAAATTAGAGGATGGTACTTAGTTCGTGTGTTCCGGTATTTCCGGTTTTGCCAAGACCGGGGATGTGTGTGTTCTGTAGTTTTTTTAATATTACTTTTACTGTGGAACTACAGGTACCAGCGGTGCTGGGGCTAGCCCCGGGCTATCAGCCTAGGCCTGGGGTGCCCGGGAGAGGAGGACCCCTTTATTGGGTGGGTTCCCAACTCCCCAGGGATCTCCGGCCTGGGCTGACTTGCGGTCAGGGGGTTTCCCTGGCTTTGGCATTACCCTCCACTAGAAAAAGTTTGGTGCTGGCTCTTGTAAATCCAGGGGAGCCCTACTAATTCCCCCCCCGCTGTATTTCCAGAACCCTATCAGAGCCCAGTGCTGGTTGTGCCAAATACAGGGGACCCCTACGTAGTTTGTCCCCTGTAATTAGCACAACCTGTACTGGGTCTGAAAAGCTTGGGGCTGGTTGTGTTTTCGTGGCATTTTTTTTTACCACAGCATCGTATACGGATTCTAACGACATATCGTTCAGGCATAAACACTGACGATATATCGCCGGATCGTGTACAAGATTGGCAGATCTTGCCTGCGATGTACGACCCGCAGGAACGCGCATCGTGATCGTGAGTGAACACTCATGATTTGGAGATATTTTACACGATTTGTTGCTCCGATGCGTCGAAATTGTGCAAAATATCGTCTAGTGTGTACGCACCTTTTAGCCTCTTTGCTGCTGCTGCGGAGGGGCAGGATCTGATACTATTATGATTTTTGTTGTTGCAGTCTTTCACTAGTTTTAGCATTCATCGTTGATATGTCTTATGGTATTTTACTGATAATGTTTGTAAATGACTAGATTATATGGTAGACACACCCTACCGTGCATTTTTTTTTAAATGTTAAAATTAGAAGTGTATTCTGAAATGTGTGGACTGTAGTATGGAAAAAAAAACCATAATTGATAGGTATATAGTGCATATTTAAGGTGTCCATTGAATTTAAGTTTGTAAATTAAGGTGTTAACAGAATTATTTATGCAATGGCTGAATAATAAATATTCTACATCGCAGTCTACATCCATGCCTTTTTGTTTTCTCTTACGGTTTCTTTTATTTATTTATTTTCCCTTGTTCTCCATGCTACAAAGGAGCCCCACAGGCACATGTAATTTTAAAATCGAAAATCCCCACCTGCAAAATACAGTGCTGTGCTGTCTGCTTTAAAGAGAATCCTTGATCCCCACACCCCTCTCACATACACCCACACAAAATGTGACAGAGACTAAGAAATGTGTTGGTTTCCATGGTTATCCATATAAAAAGATGGATCTGGTACTTGGGGGAGGAGGGGGCAATTTGGCCTGCAACAACTGATTGCTTTCAGAGCGATGCCATCCCTACTTTGGGATCGTCAGTTGTGAGAGGAGGAAGGAGCTAAACTGGAGCATCTGTGCCTCTTGTTTTTACATAAAACATTGAATATATCAGTCTGTGTAGATATTCAGTGGTAATGGATTGATTTCAATTGTTAGCACAATGCATATTTAACTTTTCAGTTGATCATTTCTATCCATTCTCGTATTTCTGCTGTTACAGTAGTTACACAGCAGTAGTATCTGCTTCTGTTGTTCTGCAATATATTGTGCAGCATAGGCCCAACGCTAGTAGTTGCCTATCCTCATAGCTTCTGTAAATAAAGTGTGTAAAGTACACTTAACATATAAATATGTGTAGTTGCTGCTATAGAGAAGCTGTATTTGTTGAAACTGCAACAATGTGAATATTGCACTTGTACTTTCACCTTATTAACCATGCACAAAGACCCTGGAGCCTTCCCACAGAAAGCAATTCTTGGTGGGTTCTTTTGTACTATACACTTGTGTCCATGGAACCGTATGAATCTGCTTTCATTCTCTAGCCTTGTGGCTGTCTTACTAATGTAAGAGATGGAATGGTCACAAATTGCTTTCAGCTTTTATATTGGTGAGAACCTCATGGATGCTTTTTAAGATGGCTAGTTTCATTAAAATGCTCATAGATGTCTAAGCTTGGTGATGAACTGTTAGGTGTAGATTTAAACTGAAATTATACCTGAGGCCTGGACTGTTTTACTTTGACACACAATACATATGTTTTTCCGCTACAGGCTATTATACCTCCTTTTTTTCCCTCTACAGAAAAGTCCAGTATGTGTGTGGGTCTTTATTCTCTGCATCTATCAATTCATTCAAAAATGTAGGGTGAGATTGCAACGGGTGTTTCATGCTGCAATTAACATTCAGATTTTTTTAATGGATTTATTTTTCTGAGAAATAGTGATTCAGTAATTGCTGTAACATCTAATGTACCATTGAGTCACACACCTAGGGGGGAATTCATTTAGCCGCGATAATGAATGGGTGTTAAGTTATCGCACACTTCACGATTATTTGTGCGATTTTTTTTTTTTGTGTCTTTCGATTATGCATTCTCTCGTTTTTAGCACAATCCTATTGCAAAAGTTGTGATGCAGCTTTTGTGCGATAACTTTCCATCATCGGAATTCAATTGTTTAATCTCACCCGATCTCCCGTCTAAAGTGACAGGAAATCGTGGGGCGAGATTCAGTTGATTAGAATATCGCGCCGATCACACCCAATGAGGTCGAGTTTAGCTGCGTAAAACTGCTACACCCGTCCAAAGTGCTGGTCGCGATCGCAAAAAGTGGCGTTTGGGTGCCTAAATTGGCCAATTTTTGCGTATTTCAGCTTGCACCTCCCGAGGGTTGCGAGCTGAAATGATGGCAGCTGATTGCGCCCGACAGGAGTAACAATTGAATAGCTCTGTTGGGCGCGTAGGTGGCTGTATTTTGTATTTTGCCTCGATGAGTATAGCTAAAAATGGTGAAATCTGCCTGTACCCCAAAAAACACAAACTGATATAGGATAACATTATAAAAGTGTATTAGTGGGCCTATTAAAAGTATTTTGGGTCCATAAAAGGGTTAAAATGGCTTATATTAATTTTTCTGAAACACTGAAATAATAATTGAAAGTAAGAGGGGTATTCAATATGAAATGTTAACTTCACTGTCGAAGTCAACGTTTCATATCGGAGTTTTTACCTGCGTTAAAGTATCGGGCGCGCGCCCGCTTATCCCCGTATTCAATATAAAATTAACGAAAACTGGAAACTCCGAAGTTGGATTTGCGTAAAGTTACGAATTTTTCCTTTAGAAAATTGTAAGACCCCCCTAAAGTTGTAAAAACATGGGTGAACACTATGGGTACCCCCGTTTTAGCCTTAAATGAAAGCCGGGGATTTAAATAGCCGCAGCAGGTGTTTTTTCCCGACATTGAAGAAGTGATGCAGAAGAGCACTTAGGTTATTTTTTTCGTTTTTTTAAGTGGTCCCATCAAATTTGGGGTACATGACAATGGGTACTAGCATATTTTTAAGTCCCTAAAGTAAATTTTAAAAAATTCTGCAATTGTGCACCTGCCGCTATAATTCTATTATAGAAAACACCTGCCGCATACTTGCAGAATAGCCCTGAACCTATTTCCCTATTGTTATACAATTTTTTTCCAAATTTTTTTTTTCACCCCAATTTTTTTTTTTTTTGGGGTGTCCCTATTTTTTTTTAAAACTTTTTTTGACACAGTTCTTTTTTAAATGTCATTCCCAGGGGTGCAGGCTATCTTTTTTAAGCCTGCACCCCTAAACCCCAATTCTTCACTTTTTTTCAACACCTATTCAATGGTGAAAAGTTATCCCCGTTTTTTATCAAAGACTTTTCAAAACTGCGATAAGTCTTTGAAATTGAATACGATGTAAAAGTAAAACCTGCGATAATGACATCATACCTCCGATATTAACGCAAAAACGATGTTATCGCTCCCATATTGAATACCCCTATAAGTGTTTTTTGGCCAAATAAATGTTCTACTTAAATTAGAGGTGCATAAAAATGCCTATAAATATGTCTTTTAAAGACACTTAAAAAAACCCCTTCAAAATACACCTCTAACACCCATCTGCAACTAAAACAAAAACAAACCTGTCCCATCCATACAGCCCCCACAATACCTGCACCGCTACTTTAAACTCATTTTCCAGCACTTTTTATTTTTTACCCAAAAAATTACGTCATTATTGCTCAAATGTAGCTAATTAAAAATAGTTTTTGCCTAATTAGTCGTTAAGGTGGATGTACCATTGGTTCTGAACCAATACCAACGTTTTTAGGCAAAAATATTGGTTTTGCACAACTTATCACATGCTCAGGAGGCGGTGATAACGGAATCTGTATGAATGACTGCCGGACACAAGCCCGGCGGTTCAAATCCTGACACCGGCTACCCGATGGGTGAAAATCCCGACAGCGCAGGTATGTATACTATCCCTACCCCTCTTCCCCTCCCCCCTAACCTCCTCCTGTTAGTGCCTAACCCTAACCCCCACTCCCGAACTCTACACCTTACCCTCCCGGGGGGTGCCTAACCTCCCCCCCCTAGTGCCTAAACCTAACCCCCCCCCCTTTCCCCTAGCAGAACCCTAACCTTCCCGGGGAGGGGGGGGGAGGTGCTTAACCCTAAGCCTCCCCGGGGGTCCCTAAACTTAACCCCCCCCCCCCCCATCCCCGGCTAAGTGTATACTCACCACCAGCAGAGGGGGATCGGTCCGGCGTCCTCTTGGCGTTCTGTCATCGGGATTAACATAGGCGTCGGTATTTCGACGCCTATGTTACATCCCTTGCTGGCCATGCGGCCGCCGGTCTCATAACTACATCAACGTGATAACTTATCGTGACTTTATGCTATGCATAATTCGCACCCGTGAAAAGCCATTGCTAATGGGATTGTGCGATAAGCATGTTGTGTGAAAAGTTAGCATCGGTGCTGAAAACTTTTTGCAATAATGCAGCTAATTGAATTCCCCCCTAATGTTTTATATTGCTGCTGCTTCTTCTTATTATTATGTTCTATTTATTACAATAGAGTGTCTCTGGAGTGATGTATTTAGTCTGTGGAACCCAAAACAAATGTTTCAGCAAAGACCTTGACTTTCCTTTTGTGTTGTGCGCCATGCAAGCATTAAATGTGGCATGGCCTCTGTGAATTGAAATGTTATGATTTAGTTGTATACATATAAAGCTGCTTATATGTCAAGTTAGCTACTTGATAAGAGAATGTTATTGTAATCTTACTAAATATAAATGCTGTTAATATATTTTCATAGCAATGTGTATTTTCCACCCTTATTTGTGCCAGTTGGAAACAAGAATATTTAAGTGGTAATACAGCTTAAAATTCAATAGGAAACCAAATTATTTTTCAGCATATAAAAATGTGGTTTTATTAGGATTAATGCTGGTACCCTGGTTAGTCAGGTTTTTTTATGATTACAATGGGCAATTAATCACATTGCAGGTATTAAAAAGTTTGCAATAAATTACTGAAGTATACCAAAGGAACATACACACTCCAGCTGATTCTTGTATGCATTATTTCATGTTCTCTTAGTAGTTTAATTCAGTGCTTTTAAAATATTTTTTTACGTAAGGTTTTCACATTTATACTGTTAAGTATGAAAAGCTGTATGCAGTGTTCCAGAGGAAAATCCATAATATTTGTGTAAGTAATTGCTGGCTATTTTGAGTATTGTGCTTGTGATAGTTTCATATATCCTAAACTTTACACAGAGGTCAGTATATTCTTATGCAGCAGGACAGTAGCATCAGATATGAAGAGTACCCTTGTCTGTGTTATACCACATCCACTTTAATGAGATTCACAGTTACCGTATGGCAACCAGAATGTTGTAAATCAATGAGCTTTAATAAGCTTTAACAGTCCATATACTAGCAGTAAATCCCTTTAAAGGACATTTTCAAGAGAAATGTTTGTGCTGAACTTCCTGATCTTATGTACAGTTAGCCAAATAAATGCAATATGTGGCAAACAGTGCATTATTTATTTGGAACTGTATTTTATAGATCTTCAGTGTATAACAGGCACAGCCAGTAATAGTTCAAGTAATGAACTATTGAGGAACAAATGCTAAAGTAGGTCAGAACATCATCAACTCTAATTGAAGGCATTAGTTAAACAGTATAGTAGAAAGTACTAATCCATTTTTCTTGATGAAGGGGAATTAGATGCAAAATAAATTGAAGAGCGAAAAAGCGGAGGTGGTGTTACTATCCTAAAAAATTGGGGAAATGAGTTGGGCAGGGTGGTGAGGGATTCAATTCCATAGATGTAAAGATTGGACACACAGAGGATGGATGTTAAAATACTATCTCCAGGGCTCCCACATATTGGTAAAAGATTTGGGAGCAACTACGAATGACACGTGATGTCTCTCAAACTCCATCTGGTAGGTGTGCCAGAACGTTCAGCATGGGGGCTTTTGGGCTGTTTCCAAGCTATCACTATATACTGTATTAATTTTTTCTGATAATGTTTGACAGATGGGGGTCACAAATGTTATGAGCGAAAGTGAACATCAAGGTTAAAGCAAGTTATTAACATTTTGCCGGAAGGCTACGAGTTTAGTACAGAACCACTAGATTTGGAGAAACTGGCCTTCTACAGCACAGCCTCCCCTGCAGACAACAGAATTTATGAAGCCTCGTACATATGCTGAAGTGCCAAAAGTAATGGGATTGCAGTATGTAAACCTAATGGCAGGTGGCGTCACCATACTGTGACGTCTTGGAAATACCCAGACCTGCATCATTTGTAATGTGACATCTTGTGAGACAATTTGAACTCTGGCTAGGCTGCTCATGGCAAGGCTACGTGAATTATCAGCGTTCGAACGGGGCATGATAGCATGTGTCCAACAGATGGGGCATTCCATTTCTGATGTTGTGCGGGCATTCAACATTCCTCGATCTACAGTGTCACATGTGTACCGGGAATACCACATGGAAAGCATTACCACCAACCAAGGACATCGTAGTGGCCAACCATGGGTGCTTAATGATCATGACTAGCGGTGTCAGACCAGAATTGTCCGTCGTAAAATCGACACTGGCTCATATCAAATTCACATTCAATACAGGATGTACCAGATACTTATTCAGCAGGTCAGTGCAGTGTTCTTTAGCTGTCATGGGATATGGTAGCAGAAGACCCACCAGAGTACCCCTGTTAACACTACGACGCCTACACGGCGCTTGTAATGTCACAAATTGCAGCTTGGAGGACTGGCAACATGTGGCGTGGTCCGATGAGTCTCGATTCCAGTTGTTTCTGGCTGATAGTAGGGCTCGGGTGTGAGAAAGACCTCATAAGGCCATGGACCCCAGTTGTCAATAAGGCACCGTGCAGGCGGGTGGTGGTTCCATAATAGGTGTGGGGTATGTTCATGTGGTACAGGTTGAGTCCGCTGGTCATTGACCAGTAACCGCTACTTTGCATTGCTTGATGACCATTTGCAGCCCTTCATGGACTTCATATATCCCCATAACGATGGAATATTACAGAAGAATAATGCACCAGGTCATCGGTCTCAAGTTGTCCAGAACTGGTACGAGGAGCATTTTGGAGAGTTCTGACGCATGGTTTGGCTACCACGGATGCCTCAACATGAACCCAATCGAGCATTTATGGGATGTGGAGAGATCCATTCGCCCTCAAAATCCTGCATCTACAAGTATAAGGGAGCAGTGAGTAGCTATCCAGACGGCATGGGTCAACATCTCTCCAGAGGTTTTCCTCCACTTGTGGAATCGATGCCACATCAAGTTGCCGCTCTTTGCTGGGCTAGAGAGGGTCCTACAAGAAACTAGGCATCTATCCAATGACTTTTGGCACTTCAGTGTAATACCAACAATAGACTAGTTTGTATTCATTTTATTCTATTTTATTCTTATGCAAATGAGCTAGTTTTTGTTCATTCTCTGGTTTCTTCCCAATTCTCGCTGTCCAATCTCTCTCGTAGATTTGCAACCCATGCAATCAATTGGAGGTTCTTGAGATCTGACCAAATGTTCTAAAGATCGGCATATAATATAGATGTGATATTATTTCCTTTGTTTGTGATCAGAAGTTAGTAGTCTAAAGTGGGGCAGACACGCATCCAATTTGTCACGCTTGGGGGCGTGCCCAGCACTTACGGAGGAGCTGGGCTTCCCCCAAGCTCTCCACTCATGTGCACGATGTCTATTAACCTGGCGGTAATCGGTTACTGCAACTTTTTCCACCCGTGGGAAGGATGAGGGTGAGCTGTTCTAACGTGGGCAGGGCACTTTTAAATCGGGCAGGGCGCAGCTCGGTGCCCCGCTAAAACAAGCTAGCGGGAACACTAGATCATATGATAGTGCCTCAATAAACCTTGAAAGAAGTTCTTATGAGGATTCTAACAATTCTCCTGTGTGTTTTGAGAAAGGTAGAGAAGATGGGTCCATGTTAATGCGATTCATATTTTTTAAAATCTTTTTCCCAAAGTTACTTCCAGGAGATTTGGTCTATGGTTTGTCTGCTGCCTCAAACTATAAATTTGGCTCCAGAGGGTGGAGACGCAAATCCTGGCGGGATAGTCTCCTTGCTGCCATTCCTGGGGACCTCCAGTGTAGCATTTTGCAAGCTGTGGTCCCCAGAACTCCACTGCACCTGCTGAGATTATTCAAACCTAAATAAGCAAATGCCAGACATTCTGTAACTTCTGGCTGAAAGCGTCTGCGTAGAAACCACATCCAGGGACTGCTCTCGCAGTACCAATTGACTACCAGGGAAGGGGGGTCACCCTCTCAGGTCTACAGAGAGCCGCTTCCCAGGGAGAAGGGTTGGAGCTGCACAGCCACCGGCATGTTGCCCCAGTTCCTCTAGGACCACCAGGTTAAGTGATAGTTAAATAAAACAATGCTTTTGTGTCTCAACATTTTAGTATAAACATGTTTTACAACTGTACTTGTTTCCCTATACGCCAAGGTTTACCATACCGGCACTACAGCCTGGACTTACTGCTCCTGGTGCTGTAGTGCACCACAATGAAATTAAAATATACAGTGCATCCGGAAAGTATTCACAACTCTTCACTTTTTCCAAATGTTTTTATGTTAAAGCCTTATTCCAAAATGGAATAAATAAATTTTTTGCCTCAAAATTCTACACACAATACCCCATAATGACAACGTGTAAAAAGTTTTTCTTTGAGATTTTGCAAATTTAATAAAAAAAAAAAAAAACGTAAGAAATCACACGTACATAAGTATTCACAGCCTTTGCTCAATACTTTGTTGATGCACCTTTGGCAGCAATTACAGCCTCAAGTCTCTTTGAATATGATGCCACAAGCTTGGCACACGTATCTTTGGCCAGTTTCGCCCATTCCTCTTTGCAGCACCTCTCAAGCTCCATCAAGTTGGATGGGAAGCGTGTCGGTGCACAGCCATTTTCAGATCTTTATATAGATGTTTGTTTGGTTTCAAGTCTATCCTCTGGCTGGGCCACTCAAGGACATTCACAGAGTTGTCCTGAAGCCACTCCTTTGATATCTTGGCTGTGTGTTTAAGGTCATTGTCCTGCTGAAAGATGAACTGTCGCCCCAGTCTGTGGTCAAGAGTGCTCTGAAGCAGGTTTTCATCCAGGATGTCTCTGTACATTGCTGCATTCATCTTTCCCTCTATCCTGACTAGCCTCCCAGTTCCTACCACTGAAAAACATCCCCACAGCATGATGCTGCCACCACCATGCTTCACTGTAGGGATGGTTTTTGCCTGGTGATGAGCGGTGCCTGGTTTGCTCCAAACATATCGCCTGGCATTCATGCCAATGAGTTCAATCTTTGTCTCATCAGACCAGAGTGTCATTCAGGTGCACTTTGGCAAACTCCAGATGGGCTGCCATGTGCTTTTTACTAAGGAGTGGCTTCCGTATGGCCACTCTAGTATACAGGCCTGATTGGTGGATTGCTGCAGAGATGGTTGTCCTTCTGGAAGGTAATCCTCGCTCCACAGGGGAATGCTGTAGCTCTGACAGAGTGACCATCAGGTTCTTGATAACCTCCCTGACTAGGGCCCTTCTCCCCCGCGCGCTCAGTTTAGACGGCCAGCCAACTGTAGGAAGAGTCCTGGTGGTTCCGAACTTCTTCCATTTACGGATGATAGAGGCCACTGTGCTCATTGGGACCTTCAAAGCAGCAGATATTTTTCTGTACCCTTCCCCAGATTTGTGCCTCGAAACAATCTGGTCTCGGAGGTCTACAGACAATTCCTTGGGCTTCATGCTTGGTTTGTGCTCTGACATACACTGTCAAGTGTGGGACCTTATATAGACAGGTGTATGGCATTCAACATCATGTCCAATCAACTGAATTTACCACAGGTGGACTCCAATTAAGCTGTAGGAAAATCTCAAGGATGATCAGTGGAAACAGGATGCACTTGAGCTCAATTTTGAGCTTCATGGCAAAGGCTGTGAATACTTATGTCCATGTGACTTCTTAGGTTTTTTTTTTTTTTAAATTTGCAAAAATCTCAAAAAAACTTTTTACACATTGTCATTAAGAGGTATTGTCTGTAGAATTTGGAGGACAAATATGAATTTATTCCATTTTGGAATAAGGCTGTAACATAACAAAATGTGGAAAAAGTGAAGCGTTGTGAATACTTTCCGGATGCACTGTATATGTAAAACATTTTTAAAACAACATGTAGAGAAACATCTGTAATGTTTAAATTACCCTGCCCCCTTAACATAAATCCTATGGTCCCTTAAGAGAATCTATACATATTATTATGATAAAGAATAAATGCATTCATATTAGCATTTACTGAACACTACACAGTAGAGCTGGAGTAATCAAAACTCTCATATGCTAAGCAGATAATCAGAATCAAAATGCAAACAGCCAATGTGATATTCAACTTGAAAACATAGGTGCTTTCTGCAAAATGCTGAAACTACAGATTACATACCTAGAATGCATAATTATACAATAAAGATGAATTGTTTAGTTCAAACGTGTGTCAAACAGCTAAAATAGAGACTACACATTCTCAAATGATAGAACTCCACAAAGCATTTTAGTTCTAATGCAACAAACTGCTGAGATACAGACCAGAGTTTGCTAGAAGCAAAAGAGCAGAGAATGACACCCCAGGCAGGAAAGAACAACTGCATGGGTTGTGACAGGTGCAGGATGCTAGAATGAACACTAATTTAGGCCCCGTTGGGGACACTATGTCCAAACGGAAAATCCGTTAGACCTCTAGTTGTAATAATGCAAAGCGGGTTCGCAATATACACCAGAAAAATTTTCAAAACCGTTTCTTCTGGAATTTTTAAAACTCTGCGTAGTGCACGGGTCTTATAATGATGCTGTAGAAATTTTTTTTTCTTGTATATTAGTGTTCCCTCTAGCTCCAGCGGCAGGCAGGGCGCCGGAGCTAGAGAGGGCATGCCCGTGCGCCCGAGAAGGGGCGTGGTTATCGGAAAAGGGGGCGTGTCTATAAGACGCGTCCCCTTTTCGTCACTCTTGGGGGCGTGCCCGGCACTTACGGACACGCCGGGCAGCCCCCAAGCCCTGCAGACAGGGAGAATAGATGCCGGGCGCATGCGCCCGGCGTCTATTCTCCGGCGGTGACCGGGTCACCGCATGTTACTCCACCCGTGGGACACTGCGTCCCGCGGGTGAGAACGGCTCCCGCAGGCTGTTAGCGCAGGGCGCTTTTTGCCCTCCAGAAGGAGGGCAGGGTGCTTTTTGCCCTCCAGAAGGAGGGCAGGGCGCCGCGCCCCGCCCCGCTAAAACAGCCTAGCTGGAACGCTATATATATTTTCTACCAGTGAGGTAGTTAAGACATGAGCACCAGGGAAAAAAATTGTGGTATAGAAACAGTTCACGTACTTGAATGTATGTAAAAATGTCCCATGCGCCACACAGAATTACCGCCAAGGATGCATCCACTGGCCTCTGCGCACCCAGAAAACAGATCCTGCGCATGAGCAGTTCACCAAACATTGGAGATGTACACAAACCATGGGGTTTGCACACAACTGAATCAGACCTGTTGTTCTAATGGGTAATTCTGCCTGTTGCATCTGAAGACTGAATGTATTGGAAATGCACACTATAAACTTTAAGTGCTGTATAATCATAGGTGGGCTGAAACAGTCGAAATCAGTTATTTTATGTCATATGTACCGGGACGATGTGTTGGTGTAATGAACAACGGAACGATCACTCGTTCTGTCCTTCATTAACAGTGAGTGAGGCCGCATGCGATATAGTCAGGTTTGATGTGCAGCACATCAAACCTGACGATGTCACATGCGACGGCGGGAGCACGCATATCGTGCATATACTCTGCACGATATGTCATTACAATTTGGCCAGTCGTAAAGACATCGCCCCAGTGCGTACCCAGAAACCTCCTGTGGAGCAGAAGGGCAGGTGAGTGTGCAAGAAGCAACAGAGCAGAGAGCGACACCCCAGACAGGATAGGGGAACTGCATGGGTTTTGACAGGTGCAGGGCGCTAGAATTAAGGGTGTGTGTGTGTGTGTGTGTGTGTTAGTTATATATATTAATATATATAAAACTTTGACAACTATTTTATTTTTGTGTGTGTATATATATATATATATATGTATGTGTGTGTATATAATATATATATATATATATATATATATATATATGTATGTATGTGTGGGTGTGTATATATAAAATATATATATATATGTCACCATACGTCCGGCTCTCCCTGGAGTGAAATAGCTTGGCCCGGTGCCCGCAAGGAATGGATAAATGTTCAGCATGAAGTCGCGGCACTCAGGGTACTTGAAAAAGATTTAATGTGACATCTCAATAATGCAACGTTTCTGTGCCAACAACCGGCACTGTCCTCAGGCTAAAGAACACTGGGAATCATCTTACCTTAAGTAGCACCCGTGCAGCATGCAGACGCCCAAGCCGGAAGCGGGACCGCTCACCCGGACCGGTGGCGCTTGAGAGTGACATCATCACTCGCGACATCATGTGCCCATCACCTAGGTAACATAACCAAATCAAACTGAACAAAACATAAACACAGACACAAACACAGAACGCCGCTGGTATGCCATATATAACAACTAGATAAAATATAAAGCTGGATAAAAAATACATAATAAAACACATGGATAAGTATATGTAACAATTAGAGCATGCCACATACAAGAATACTGTGCATATTGGTTATCGAATATTGACCTTTCAAATAATCATAAAGAAACCAAAAACATATAAGCATAAGTACATATAAATAATGCCTATGTTATTAAGGATAAATGACATCATTAATATCAAACTAAATAATGCCGGAGTACAAAAAATCATATAAAGTATTGTAAGCCAAGGTTCTCGTTTAGACCCCTGGGAACAAGGGTCCCTAAACGAAAAATCCAACGGCTTTCCATTTGAAGAAGTTTTAAGCTACGATCACCGCCCCTCAAAGATTGGGGGACGTGATCAATCATACGGTACCGCAAAGTAGAAAGTGGATGGGGAGCTTGACCAAAGTGCCGTGCCACTGGCTGCTCACTGTCACCACTCAAGAGAGCTGCTCAAATAGCAGATCTGTGAGCAGCCATACGCTCCTTAAAGGAACGTTCAGTCTTACCAATATAAGAAAGCCCGCAAAGGGCAAATAATCTGATAAATAATAAACTTAGAATTGCAGGTAAGCCTAAAATTTATAGAATATTTTTTGCCAGAATGGGGATGGCAAAAGGTATCACCAGGGATTAAAAAACCGCAGGTGGTGCACGTACACCTGATACAACCTTTTTTACCAGTCAAAAAGTGACTAGGTTTTTTAGACAAAATATTGTGAATATTGGGTTTAACTAAGAAATCTCTGAGGTTGCGCCCTCTCTTATAGCTAGCCATTAATCTAGTATCAGCTAGTTTAAGATCAGTGTCAGACTGAACAATAGACCACAATTGTCTGGATGTTTGATTAATAGACGAGCTAGCAGTATTATACTTAGTAACCCAAGGTAGAATATTGGTATTGGAAGGTTTATCATGTTGTTTTTTCAATAAGTTTTCTCGATTGATTCCAAGGACTTTAGCCTTGGTCTCATAGAGAAGTTTCTCATCGTACCCCCTTTCCAAAAATTTTTGAATCATAGATTCCATCTGTGAATCGGCAAGGTTAGGATCAGAAGTGATGCGTCTGATACGTAAAAGTTGAGAAAATGGTAATCCTCTCTTGAGGGGGTAAGGATGAAAACTTGACATATGCAGCAAATTGTTGCGGTCGGTAGGCTTGGTGTACAAAGAAGTATCAATCTTACCCCGATCAAGAGTGATTTGTACATCGAGAAAATTAACTGTGGTGGCACTAATAGTATAAGTAAATTTTACTGGATGGTTCAAAGAATTGTGATTATCAATAAGTAATTTAAAAGCTGATTCACTGCTTCGCCAAAAAATAAGCAAATCGTCGATATATCGTCTATAAAAGACGATATTATCGGAAACATTGCTATCTGAGAAGAAGACTAGGTTTTCGACATCAAACATGTATGTGTTGGCGTACGATGGGGCCACACTGGACCCCATCGCACAACCAACACATTGCAAATAGAAAGTGCCATCATAGATAAAAAAATTATTACGTAACACTAAAGAGAATAGATCAATAACCAAATCGATGTTAGGCCCACTGTATATAGAGTTATCGATTAGAAGACGCTTCATGGCTAGTAACCCCTGATCATGGGGTATCACAGTGTATAGACTGGTAACGTCAACGCTACAAAGTAGGATATCTTCTGTGAAAACTGGTAACTCATTTAGAGAATTAAGTAGAGACATCGTATCCAAAAGGTAAAATTGATGCTGCTGGATGCAAGGTTGACAAAGAGTATCCAAATAAGTAGCCAGTGGTTGAAAGAGAGATTTAGTAGCAGCGATGATAGGTCGTCCAGGCGGCTTGTTAAGAGTCTTGTGAACTTTGGGGATAATGTATAATATAGGTGCAATGGGGTATGCAGGGACTAATGCAGACATTAACTCAGAAGATATCAATCCTTCATTCACCGCCCTATGTAAAGTTTCTTGCAACTGTTTTTTTAAATGCACCGGTGGGATCACCTTGTAATTTTCTGTATGTTACAGTATCACTTAACTGTCTTTGGATTTCAGTGATATAATCTGCCGTATTGAGGATGACCAATGCACCACCCTTATCGGCCGGTCTGAACACCAAATCAGGATTTTTGTAAAGTTTATTCAGGGCACACCATTCACTCACAGTGATATTACTGCTTGAGGGAGGTTTATCGAAGCATGATGCAGTCTGTTGGTCCAGGAGCCGCATAAAAGTTTTGATAGTTGGATTACTTGACGGAGGGTCAAAATTAGACCTAGGTTGTAACCGCAACAAGGCAGGAGGTATGTCAGTGTGAGAATTAGATTTAGTGGTGTATTTTGAAAAAAATTCTCTTAATTTGAGTTGTCTATTAAGACGATATTTATTAACTTGCCACTCAAATTTGTCAGGTTTATTTGTTGGCACAAAAGATAAGCCTTTGGACAATATGTGAGCCTCTAAAGGTGATAATTCATAGTCTGACAAATTGATGACTAAGCATTCCGCCCCCGCGGCGGCCGACCGCCTTTCACTTTTCCTCTGCCTTTTGTATTGTTGCCCCCGTCTCGTGTATCTGCGGCTCCTCCTTCTGTAAATTTTGCCCTCGTAGGCACAGGAGGTGTGGTTACGAGGGCAAAATTTACAGGAGAAGGAGCCGCAGATACACGAGACGGGGGCAACAATACAAAAGGCAGAGGAAAAGTGAAAGGCGGTCGGCCGCCGCGGGGGCGGAATGCTTAGTCATCAATTTGTCAGACTATGAATTATCACCTTTAGAGGCTCACATATTGTCCAAAGGCTTATCTTTTGTGCCAACAAATAAACCTGACAAATTTGAGTGGCAAGTTAATAAATATCGTCTTAATAGACAACTCAAATTAAGAGAATTTTTTTAAAAAAACACCACTAAATCTAATTCTCACACTGACATACCTCCTGCCTTGTTGCGGTTACAACCTAGGTCTAATTTTGACCCTCCGTCAAGTAATCCAACTATCAAAACTTTTATGCGGCTCTTGGACCAACAGACTGCATCATGCTTCGATAAACCTCCCTCAAGCAGTAATTTCACTGTGAGTGAATGGTGTGCCCTGAATAAACTTTCCAAAAATCCTGATTTGGTGTTCAGACCGGCCGATAAGGGTGGTGCATTGGTCATCCTCAATACGGCAGATTATATCACTGAAATCCAAAGACAGTTAAGTGATACTGTAACATACAGAAACTTACAAGGTGATCCCACCGGTGCATTTAAAAAACAGTTGCAAGAAACTTTACATAGGGCGGTGAATGAAGGATTGATATCTTCTGAGTTAATGTCTGCATTAGTCCCTGCATACCCCATTGCACCTATATTATACATTATCCCCAAAGTTCACAAGACTCTTAACAAGCCGCCTGGACGACCTATCATCGCTGCTACTAAATCTCTCTTTCAACCACTGGCTACTTATTTGGATACTCTTTGTCAACCTTGCATCCAGCAGCATCAATTTTACCTTTTGGATACGATGTCTCTACTTAATTCTCTAAATGAGTTACCAGTTTTCACAGAAGATATCCTACTTTGTAGCGTTGACGTTACCAGTCTATACACTGTGATACCCCATGATCAGGGGTTTCTAGCCATGAAGCGTCTTCTAATCGATAACTCTTTATACAGTGGGCCTAACATCGATTTGGTTATTGATCTATTCTCTTGAGTGTTACGTAATAATTTTTTTATCTATGATGGCACTTTCTATTTGCAATGTGTTGGTTGTGCGATGGGGTCCAGTGTGGCCCCATCGTACGCCAACACATACATGTTTGATGTCGAAAACCTAGTCGTCTTCTCAGATAGCAATGTTTCCGATAATATCGTCTTTTATAGACGATATATCGACGATTTGCTTATTTTTTGGCGAAGCAGTGAATCAGCTTTTAAATTACTTATTGATAATCACAATTCTTTGAACCATCCAGTAAAATTTACTTATACTATTAGTGCCACCACAGTTAATTTTCTCGATGTACAAATCACTCTTGATCGGGGTAAGATTGATACTTCTTTGTACACCAAGCCTACCGACCGCAACAATTTGCTGCATATGTCAAGTTTTCATCCTTACCCCCTCAAGAGAGGATTACCATTTTCTCAACTTTTACGTATCAGACGCATCACTTCTGATCCTAACCTTGCCGATTCACAGATGGAATCTATGATTCAAAAATTTTTGGAAAGGGGGTACGATGAGAAACTTCTCTATGAGACCAAGGCTAAAGTCCTTGGAATCAATCGAGAAAACTTATTGAAAAAACAACATGATAAACCTTCCAATACCAATATTCTACCTTGGGTTACTAATTATAATACTGCTAGCTCGTCTATTAATCAAACATCCAGACAATTGTGGTCTATTGTTCAGTCTGACACTGATCTTAAACTAGCTGATACTAGATTAATGGCTAGCTATAAGAGAGGGCGCAACCTCAGAGATTTCTTAGTTAAACCCAATATTCACAATATTTTGTCTAAAAAACCTAGTCACTTTTTGACTGGTAAAAAAGGTTGTATCAGGTGTACGTGCACCACCTGCGGTTTTTTAATCCCTGGTGATACCTTTTGCCATCCCCATTCTGGCAAAAAATATTCTATACATTTTAGGCTTACCTGCAATTCTAAGTTTATTATTTATCAGATTATTTGCCCTTGCGGGCTTTCTTATATTGGTAAGACCGAACGTTCCTTTAAGGAGCGTATGGCTGCTCACAGATCTGCTATTTGAGCAGCTCTCTTGAGTGGTGACAGTGAGCAGCCAGTGGCACGGCACTTTGGTCAAGCTCCCCATCCACTTTCTACTTTGCGGTACCGTATGATTGATCACGTCCCCCAATCTTTGAGGGGCGGTGATCGTAGCTTAAAACTTCTTCAAATGGAAAGCCGTTGGATTTTTCGTTTAGGGACCCTTGTTCCCAGGGGTCTAAACGAGAACCTTGGCTTACAATACTTTATATGATTTTTTGTACTCCGGCATTATTTAGTTTGATATTAATGATGTCATTTATCCTTAATAACATAGTCATTATTTATATGTACTTATGCTTATATGTTTTTGGTTTCTTTATGATTATTTGAAAGGTCAATATTCGATAACCAATATGCACAGTATTCTTGTATGTGGCATGCTCTAATTGTTACATATACTTATCCATGTGTTTTATTATGTATTTTTTATCCAGCTTTATATTTTATCTAGTTGTTATATATGGCATACCAGCGGCGTTCTGTGTTTGTGTCTGTGTTTGTGTTTATGTTTTGTTCAGTTTGATTTGGTTATGTTACCTAGGTGATGGGCACATGATGTCGCGAGTGATGATGTCACTCTCAAGCGCCACCGGTCCGGGTGAGCGGTCCCGCTTCCGGCTTGGGCGTCTGCATGCTGCACGGGTGCTACTTAAGGTAAGATGATTCCCAGTGTTCTTTAGCCTGAGGACAGTGCCGGTTGTTGGCACAGAAACGTTGCATTATTGAGATGTCACATTAAATCTTTTTCAAGTACCCTGAGTGCCGCGACTTCATGCTGAATATATATATATATATATATATATATATATATTTATTTATTTATTTATTTATATTAAACAAAATCCATGTAACTTGTAGGGAATAATGGAAATATTATTTCTGGCATAGGAAAAGGTTCATTATGACAGTTATTCAGGTCTCAATGCACCTATGCTAAGAACCAGAAGGTGCACTATATTTTGCATACTATAATTATTTTTCCACTTATTTATGTATTAGGTATGTTCAAAGTGGTACTTTGTATGTTTTACCTGTAACAATTATTTATTGCTGTAATTTAAAGGAGGGACGCCCATTGTTTTAAACCTACTGTATCAGCTGATTCAACAGCTGCCATGTGGATTTCTCTCATATCCTACTTTTTCCTTCAAATATCCTCTTCCCTTCTTCTTCCCATACATTATCTGCCCAACCACCATTCTAAAGAATGGAAAGATCAACCTTGAATAACCATTACTCTTCGCCCTCCTACCCATCCCTGCTGCTTCAGCCCTCGCTGCTAGCGACCTGTCATCTTGTGACGTATAAGCAGGAGCACTGGAAACACATGCCTAGCCCCTACCAGTACAATATCTTGCCCAGACTTGTTTCTCATCCGGCTTTACCTGAGTCACTGATCACCCCTGAATTTTAATGTATACAGCCTACTGCTGGAAAATGTAATCTCTTGTGAGGCAGTGAAATAAGATATTTCTTGTGCATACTTCTGAAAGATTTGCCCTCATTTGTAGATATGGCTAATGATTTAGAATTTTTTAAAATAATTTTTACATTTTAAATAAAGGATATGTAGCTGCAAAAATTGTTAAGGTGCGTATACACTAGCAGACTGTGAAATGATTGAACAATTATGACATTGTGCAGTCGTTTCACAGTCTGTGCTGTGCCTACACTGAACGATCCGTTTTTCAGTGTAGACACCCTCCTTCATCCCTGAACATGGCCAATCTGTCCTTATAGGCAGATTGATCAGCATCTTCGGGCGATGATAGATGTCAAAAACGACGAGCGGGAGCGCGCATTGCTGGTCATTTTTGACATTAAGCTGCCTGATTTGTGCCTGATTAACAAGCGATTGAACGATAACTATGTCGTTATCGTTCATTCGCTCTGTTTAATCGGGTAGTGGATACCCGCCTTTAGAGTTAATGTAGATGACGGGACCGAAATGTCTCTGCACTATAAGGAAAGTTACCTGTACATCTATTCAACCCTTAATGCTCACAGTGTGAAAGGTGTTTTGTTGTGAACACAAACTGTAAATCCACTTTCTTCTATGTCTTGCCAGCAAAAATAAATCCAACTACAGTTCTAGGAGAACACACATGTGTCATATTGAAAGTCTTGTTTTTGTTGCATAGGATTTGGTTTATTTTTTGGCATACCTGAAATACACCAAACCGTGTCAAGTGAATGTACAGTATTGGAAGCATTCTTTTCACGTACTTTCCCATACTTTCTCAGAATTCTATACAGAAATAATGACATGTGACAAATGCCAAGTAATATGACGTGAACATAGGTCTTTTGAACAGTTACTTGAACATATCTAGAAGAATGTAAAATTACATGTGCTCTAAAGGGATACACATATTCCCTATATATTCTGAAAAACACATTCACAGCACTTTCCTCCTCATTGACAACAGCTCCACCATCTGTTTCTCAGGAGATGAGATAACCATTTACCCTCATGGCTTGGAAATGGGCCTAATACTTCTGTTTTACACATTGCATCAGCACCAACAATTACATGTTAAAGGGACAAAAGAAAGCATTTATCAATGGGGCGTCCTCATGTTGGCATTTTAATGCACAGAGGATCTGCTTTTGTGCCTGGTGTTCCCATAAGTAAGACCGTATATTCCACTTTGCTTATAATTAGCCTTTTATATATTCTTAAGAAAAGAAAAGTAAGTACGTTGGTCTATTGCACTGTTATGTTTGTATGTCCAAGGGCTGCAGAAATTGTTGCTGGCCATTTTAGTTGTTGATCACGTGTATGCTCCATGTTTGCACCCAGATTTCACCACCTCTCCTCATTATTTAAGGAAAAGCTCTTTCTTATTTCACATGGACTGGGTAGAATCTTCCCTGCGTAAAGAATCTCTGTTCCAGTCCTTTTTTGCAACCTGGGATAGTTTTATTGACCTGCTTTCTGATGCAACTGAAGGCCCCCATACATCAGCAATCAGAAAACCACAATTGAACAATTTGCAGTTTTGTTGCTCGATTTTAGGATTTCCCAATCTAGCAATCTGCACCCATACATTACAGATCTTTTTCAGTGATTTGCAGATCGATTTCAGCAAATACAGATCAATCAATCTTGAAAGGACCATCATTTTACTAGTAACGGTCTGCAAATCTACTGATTGTTACCATTCACTAGCAATCTACAGCTCCAATCGATCTGGACAACCTGATTTAACAATTCCTGTCACTTTTTGGTTGTGATCTGTGAACCCCATACATTGCAGATTTTTTTTATACAATCACCTGCAAAACACAGAATTGCCACAATCGATTGCTGATGTATGGGGGCCTTAAGTTACAAATTTTGGTGATGATTTGGCCACACTACTTGGTATAAAACAAAAATATGCCTTCATAACCCCACTATTCTCCTACCCTCACCTTGACCCTTGGTTTGCTTATGGCGGGGCGGTTATATTATAATCGCTGACTTAGGGGGAATGAGAATCTTATTGATTCTCTTAAGGGACATAATGAATCAAAAAAAAATCACAGGTTTTGTGATCCCCACCCTCAAGATTTAAAGATTCCCCAAACCACCAATTTGTACCCATACACTACAGATATTTTTCAGTGATTTTTAGATCATGTTCAGCAAATCGCAGATCTGCCAATCTATAGCCCCAATTAATCACTGAAATGAAACATGTTGGACAACCTGATTAATACTTATTTTCCACCAAAAACCCGGGTCTGACCTGGTTTTTTTGGAAATGGTTCCAGCCCAGACCCCATTTACACTTCACCTTCGACCCAGGTTATCTCTGTATCAGCCCCGTTCACACTGAACCCGGGTCTGCCCTGCTAAACTTGTGAGGTCATAAAAAGTGGGAGGTGACTGTTCCACAGCCACCAATCAGCTCATTTAGGCATAATCCGGGTCGGATAACTCTGGTCTCGCCATTTACACTCCAGCATTTCCCAGGTCCCAACCCTGGTAGCTATTCGGAAAAGGGTTATTAGTGATTCCGATCACTTGTTGTTCGGAATCTGCAAACAGTGAACACCATACATTGCCGATTTTCAATTAATCGCAGATGTTTTGGGGCTTGTGCAATCTTCATGTATAATTGTTTTTGACAATTGTATGTATAGTGTCTTGCAAAAGTATTCATCCCCCTTTGCATTTTTCATGTTTTGTTGCCTCACAACCTGGAATTAAAATGGATTGTTTGAAGGTGTGCATCATTTCACTCAAAGAACATGCCTACAACTGTGATGTTGTGTTTTTTTAATATTGTGAATCATACAACATTTAGGACAACATAACAGAAAACTTCAGCATGCATAACTAGTCACCCCGTTAAAGTCAGTACTTTGTTGAGCCACCTTTTGCGGCAAGTACAGCTGCAAGTCGCTTTGGATAAGTCTCTATGAGCTTGCCACATCTTGCCCCTGGGATTTTTGCCCATTTCTCAAGGCAAAACTGCTCCAGCTCCTTCATGTTGGATGGTTTTCGCTTGTGAACAGCAATCTTCAAGTCTGACCACAGATTCTCAATTGGATTGAGATCTGGGCTTTAACTAGGCCATTCCAACACATTTCAATGTTTCCCCTTAAACCACTCGAGTGTTGCTTTAGCAGTATGCTTCGGGTCATTGTCCTGCTGGAAGGTGAACCTCCATCCCAGTCTCAAATCACAGGCAGACTGAAACAGGTTTTGCTCAAGAATAACCCTGTATTTAGGGCCTGATTCAGAGCCGGACACTATTTGCGCTCGCTTGTTCAGAAAAAGGGGCCGGATATTTAAATTGAGCGCTCGCTCTTTGCGGTCTGTTGACGCCTCTATGTCTGAGCGAGCGAACGAAACATACGCTCGCAATTTTGTAAAGACGCCCCCTGGCCGCTCGCATCATACGGCATCTCCGCTATTTATTACATTAATCGAGTACATCGAAAGGCATCTGAACTGCTCGCAGTGCTTGTGGTTGGATTTTCCTACCGCAGTCATGCGAACAGTTCAGGCTAAGAAACAACCAAGTGACGTGATCGATGACGCTGCTTTGTTAATTATGCACACCATTAAAACGCCCGTTTTGACTGTTTGGCACGCCTGCGTTCGGATCACCACTCCCCGTTTTCAAGCACCTTCCCGTTACCACCCACAAACGCCTCATCCTGTCACTCAAATTAGCAGGCACTCGCTGTTTTGCGAGCGCTCGATTTCTGACCGCAATGACTGTTTTGCGCATGCGCTTTACGATCCATACGCATGCGCAGTTGTGCGAACATCGTTCTGAGCTCTGAATCAGGCCCTTAGCACCATCCATCTTTCCCTCGACTCAAATCAGTTTCCCAGTCCCTGCTATTGAAAAACATCCCCACAGCATGATGCTGCCACCACCATGTTTCACTGTGGGGATGGTGTTCTTGGGATGATGGGATGTGTTAAGTTTGCGCCAGACATAGCGTTTTCCTTGGTGGCCGAAAAGTTACATTTTAGTCTCATCTGACCAGAGCACCTTCCCCCATACATTTGGGGAGTCGCCCACATGCCTTTTGGCAAACTCAAACCATGTCTTATTTTAATCACTAAAGGTGCGCATACACAACGATTTTTTGAGCGATTATTGATAAACGATATCGATTATCATTCAAAATCGTTCACTCTCTAAGTTAAAACGAACGATTATCGTTCATGCGCGTTCACGTTTGTAGTTGTCAGACTGACCAACTCAACGATTTTCATTAAGGGAATATGCAAAAATCGTTTGTAGTTTAAAAAAATCGTTCATTACACTTTAAAAAATCTGACAGAAGATCGTTCAGAATATCGTTGGTAACAAAATCGTGTGTGTATGCAGCTTTAGTAATGGCTTTTTTCTGGCCACTCTTCCATAAAGCCCAGCTCCATGGAGTGTACGGCTTATTGTGGTCACATGCACAGATAGACCAGTCTCTGCTGTGGAACTCTGCAGCTCCTTCAGGGTTACCTTTTCTTCTCTGTGCTGCCTCTCTGATTAATGCCGCCCTTGCCCGGTCTGTGAGTTTTGGTGGGCGGCCCTCTCTTGGCAGGTTTGTTGTGGTACCATGTTCTTTCCATTTGTTGATGATGGATTTGATGTTGCTTCGGGGGATCATCAAAGATTTGGATATTTCTTTTTTATAACCCAACCCAGAATTGTACTTCTCAACAACTTTGTCCCTGACTTGTTTTGAGAGCTCCTTGGTCTTCATGCTGTGATGCCTCTTGCTTAGTGGTGTCAGTATAAACACACCTTTTCTGAAAGGCCCCAGAGGCTGACAGATCATGTGACACTTAGATTTCACACAGGTGGACTTCATTTCACCAATTATGTGACTTCTGAAGGTAATTGGTTGCACCAGAACTTTTGAGGGGCTTTATAGCAAAGGGGGTGATTACATATACACATGCCAATTTTCAGAATTTTATTTATAAAGATTCTTTTTTATATATATTTTTCTCATTTCATTTCACCAACTTAAACTATTTTGTGCAGATCCATCACATAAAATTCAGATTACAAAAATTAAATAAATTACAGGTTGTAATGTAACAAAAAAAGGTAAAAAGCCAAGGTGGGTGAATACTGTTGCAAGGCACTGTATGTATGTACAGTATATTCTGTTTGAACATGCTATGCTTGACATCTTTCCTGCATTTGGGTTTTTTTGGTGCTTCAATATAAATTTTATTTTTGTGAAGAAAAAACAAGTATGTCTCTTATGGTGAGTGATAGGGATCACTCCTTCTCAAAGGGCCTATCCATTAGCAGATAAATTTGAACGATGAACGATATATCATTCAGTCGTTCAATTTATCTGTCATGGATAGGCCCTGAACGATGACAGATGCGCACTCCGACAAATTGTGTCTTTCGTCTCTCCAACATGTTGGTCAATTATCGCTTATCGCTGACACATATTAGAAATATCTGTCAGTTTATAAGCAGTAAACGACGAACGATATTTTTAATGAAAGTTAATAGAAACATAAAAAAAAATCCACTCCCTGAATGATGTCATGCAATATCGTTCGTCGTTTGCAAAAATCTGTCATGTACATGACAGATATCTGTCACCGCAGCCCCAGGAATTTTCAAGGGATAAATCTCTTTTCTTTCATCGTAGAGAAAGATCTGTTAATGGATAGGCCCCTTCAGAGCCACTTGTTGCCTTAGCAGTGAAGCACTTCTTGTTGTATGCCATTTTTATTGTTCCAATCATTTTAGGCAGTGCTGTACAATGATTATCTACTAATGGACCATGTGAGCTTACCGATGTGTCCACATACTGTACATCTAGCCTTCTTGCACATTAAACAGCCCTTCTACTCGCGCCACGGCATTTATTTATTTTTAGCAAGGTTGTACTAAAGTGCACAACATTTCAATGGGTTTAATGGCAACTACTTATCTTCATTGCATCCTTTCCATGTGTGAATCTTACCACCTTCTCTTTCTTATGCCTCCACCGTTACTCAATTAATATTCTGCACCACCAGCATTGAGAGGTAGGTGAGGATAGAGTTGTCAATGAAATTCCACTATCTGTATGTATAGAATAAATTTGGCCCTCAATTAAACAAAAGCAAAGTTAATTACGCTTCCGACCTATCAACTGGGCTCGGTGGAGGCAGCCAGTACCAATATTCCTGTCCTATCCCAGCTGCTAGCACTGGTGATCCATACCTGCAATCTGGTAATGCAAAGGTTCTCAAACAGGTCATGTTTTCCAGGTCACCCAGCAGGTGCACAGGTGTTTTCATTACTCACTGACACACATTAAAAGATCCACAGGTGGAGCTAATTATTTCACTTGTGATTCTGTGAGGAGACCTGCAAAACATGCACTGTTTGGGGTCCTGAGGACAGAGCTTGAAAACCTGTGCGGTAATGGTCAGAGTGCAGGATAAGTGATTGCAGAATACACGCTATAGGCACATAGGGACTCACTTTTTAAAAACGAGTGGGTCCCGCAGGACGCACAGTGTTTGCCGCAGCAGATGGCCCAGTAACTTCCCCAGTCAGCGGTAGCGACTCCTCGACCAATGAGGAAGTTGCCTGCCCCATCCCCACTTCGCCGCCTGCTAGACACAACAAGCAGGGCCGGATGTACAGCAAAACAGCCAGAGCCGCCATCAGGATTATCGGATAACTGACAATAATATGGCCAGACACTTATGCTCAGCGGGTGTCAGCGGAGCCGCCTCCTCCTCCCTGCTTAGTAAAGGGATGCCAGATAACATTAGTCTGAGCATCCCGGTCTCATGATGCTGCCCAAGAAGGGGAAGGGGCAGCACCGCCACTGGGAAGGAGGGGTAACTGTGGGAATAGTCAAAAGTGGAGCCAGTGTTCATAGGACAGCAAGAAATATTACCTGCTGCGCTGCAGATCCGGGAACTGGAGGGTGGAGAGGTGAGAATGGTGGGGACTCAGCAGCGGGCAGCCGGGGACTTGCAAGCTGTAGGGCTTTTTGGGACTTGTAGTTCTACCCAAGCACTCTGCACAGAGGAGAAACCCCTATTAGACCCTGGTAGTAAGCAGTGGTAGTCGGCCGCACTATCATGGGATTGCCGCAATCCTCTGTGCCGCACATCATCATAGTGAGTCTTCTCTTTTCCTCTGTGTAAGGCTTCCACTGTCTTGTGTGGAAATAACTTTTTGTATAACATTAGTTTTTCTATTTTTTGCTCTGCTGCTTACTTGGTATATGGGATAGGGGTCTGTTCACCTCTAGGGGCCAAATTGTGGCGGCACAACATTGAAGGTCAAGGTTTTGAAAAATCCTTGCATGGAACAGTTTCTGAGGAAAGCAACACATGTAAAAAGATGACACCCTCTGGCTTTATGTACTGTTAGCTACTAACTTAGTAACAGATAAATATATCATGGTGCATCCTGCTATGCACATCCTAAGCATCTGTCTGGGCACAGCACAGGGGTATCTTACTGGGCATTTTAGTTGGCATGTTGCACTGTGTTTGGCAAGTTGCACTGTTTATGTATTGCTTAGCATGTTACCTTTTTGTATTTTGTATGCATATTGCTTGACATATTAGATCAGTGTTTTCCGGCGGTCAGCTCAGCGCACTTGTAAAGTTTAGTGTGTTTTATTCCTGTGGAGGCCAATGTGTGTTTTTTTATGTGGGAGCCAATTTGTATGTTTGTTTTTCATTGCTCAGGCACGCTGCATTGCTGGATAGTATGCCTTGGCAATTTTATAATCTTGTGTAGTGTGCCTCGAGTTGAAAAAGGTTGAAAGTCACTGTATTAGATGTTGTGGGGATTAAAATTTGCTGCTATTTACTGTTATGTACTATATACTATATCTAATATATTGCCTGATTGTTGGGATTATTGCTATGCTGTCTTGGGGCTATACATTTTGGGTATGAAGTGGTTTGGGTCTAGAACCTGTAAAATGTGAGCTTTAGGTTTGTATGCAAGTGTCGTCTTGAATGCATACTGCATTGCACACTGTTTATTTTTGATGTTCTACATGCACGACTGCTAGGTCTTCATTGGCAGAATACCAGGACTGTTGCAACTGCTGTCTGCACATACCCCCTCCCTACCCTCAGCACTGCCTGCCCTTACTCCTTTCTACCCCTACTCTCCTCTACCCCCATATCTACCCCAACTCCTCCCTGCCTTTACCCCCAGCTCTACCCCAACTGCTGCTTTCCCTTAACCCCCTCTATCCCACCTGCTAACTGCCCCCAGCACTGTTCCAACTGCTGTCTGCACTCACTCCCCATAATATATGAGGGGACCCAGATACAGTGGAGTAGGACTCCACTATTTAAAGTGAGGGGTTCCTGGGACCCACACATTTTTTCACTCAGCGCGATCACTGAGGATGTTACAACCCAGTCTGAAGGACAGTACATGCAAAATGGAATGGTTGTACAGTGCTTCGATTCTGTTCTTAGAATAGTCATCAGCTAAACCAGTGATCGCGCTGAGCAAAAAAATTTGTGGGTCCCAGGGACCCCTCACTTTAAAAAGTTGGGGTCCTACTCCACTTTTTCTGGGTACCATCATATATTATGGGGGGTAAGGGCAGGCAGCAGTTGGGGTAGAGCTGGGGGGTAGAAGGGAGAAAAGGCAGGCAGTGCTGGGGGTAGGGAGGGGCTACAGGCAGGAAGTGCTGGGGATAGGGAGGAGGTAAGGGTAGTTAACAGCTGGCACATTACTGGGGGCAAGGAGGGGGTTATGGGCAGGTAGTACTGGGAGTAGGGACGGGGCAAGGATAGATAGCAGCTGGGGCAGTACTGGGGGCAAGAAGGGTAATAGGGACAGGCAGTATTGGGGGTAGGGATGAGGCAAGGGTAAATAGTCTGGGAAAGGGTGCAGAAAATCTACTTTGTACCTGCTAAATATAAATGATAAATAGCTTTTAGAGAATGAAACCTTTGCAGTTATTGTCCTCTGGCACCGTAGACTGCTCCCACAGTGCTGCATATCTGAAGCGGATAAAATCTGGCAGAATTACAGGGTAAAAGCTGGATACACACTTTCTGCAGTAACCTAACCTCCAAATGTCAGCTCTGGTGTACTGTTCTGCACATAGCAGTATAACTGCAGAGCAGACACCAGCAGGACATGGGGCCGTTGGATGCAGGGTGCCGTCCACTCGCCAGGTACTGTGGGCCGTCTACTCACCGGGGCTGTCCTCCTGCCTGGGGATGCTGGGGGCTGTCCTCCTGCCGTGGGCCAAACTCATGTTGGGGGATGGGGGCCGTCCACACGCCACGGCCTCCTGTCCTTGTAATGCTGGGTGCCGAAGCATCCAGAAAGGCTCCACCTCCACTCTTTACAGTCCTCCCTGGCCGGGCCAGGGAGCGTCAGTCATTTAATCAGGAGCCAGGGAATTGGCTGCAGCAAAGTGCGTCCCCGGGACCCACCCATTCTGCAAAAGTCCCTGGTCCTCATATTCGGGTACAATAAGCGCTATAGTGCGTACTTGCGACCACTGTAACCTTTTAGCAGCATTTATGTAACTGGGCTAATTGTTTTCAAATTAATTACTGGCTACTTTGGGGCTACATGCAGATTGACTTGTGTAACTAAAATACTTGAGGTACTGTATACGGGTACAGTATGAATGACGGCGGTTCAAATCCCAACACCGGCAGCCTGATGGGTGAAAATACCGACAGCGGAGGTAAGTATACTATCCCTACCCCTCCCCCCCCCTCTAACCCTTCCTTAGGGGTGCCTAACCTCCCCCCCGTTAGTGCCTAAACCTAACCACCCTCCCCGCTCCCGAAACCTAACTCTCCGGGGGGGGGGGTGCTTAACACAACCCCCCCCCCTAGTGCCTAACCCCCCTTCCCCTGGCCTAACCTTCCCGGGGGGGTGACTAACTCTAACTCCCCCTAGGGGTCCCTAAACCTAACACCCCCACCCCAATCCCTGGCTAAGTGTATACTCACTCTCGGCAGAGGACGATCGATCCGGCGTCGGGATTGACATAAACGTCGGTTTTTCCACGCCTATGTTAAACCCCTTGCCGGGATTACAGTGTAGAAGATAAGAAATATATTTGTTCAATCCTATAACAACTTATTTTGTTTGCTGTGTTTCTATCTGGCGTATGGATTCTCTATCATTTTGTTTAAAAGGTGTTTTTTTTTTTTTTTTTTCACTCTTTTATGCCTAGTTATGGTTTTACTCAGCCCTTGTTAAAGAGGCATTTATGTCATATTTAAAAAATAAATAAATACATTGAAAATACTTGTATATAGTTTCTGAGTTTGTTCTGACGTGAATGGTTTTGAGGAGGATTTTTGGCATTATAAACTGTTGTAGATTATCAAAGCGCTTGCCTATTTGCAATATGTGTTGTATTAAGTTACATTAGGATCTTTACTATATGTTTTGTGATTTTTAAAAATCTAAACAGTCATTTGACACTTTTATATAAGTAGTAGCTCTCTGTGTTTTAGTGCAACCTTGGCAGATTGTTTTAGAAAAGCTACATCATCTTCAATAAGAATTTCCCAGGTCGCCAACAGACATTAAAACGGTTGTTAGAAAATCTGTATTTGGCATTACTCTGTTAATATAATGCACAAGACTGTAATAAAAAAAAATGTACAAGTAACACAGGGATAATGTATATAGGTTGAGTCTCCCATATCCAAATATTCCGAAATATGGAATATTCCGAAATACGGAATATTTTTAGCATAACTGAGATAGTGAAACTTTTGATTTTTGATGGTTCAGTGTACACAAACTTTGTTTAAAGCACAAAATTATTAAACTAAAGTATAAAATGACCTATAGGCTGTGTGTATAAAGTGTATATGACACATAAATGAATTTCATGTATATACACAAACTATGTTTGAGCCATAAAATTATTGAAAATATTGTATAAAATTACCTTCAGGCTGTGTGTATAAGGTGTATATGAATCATAAATGCATTCTGTGTTTAGATTTGGGCCACATTCCTAAGACATTTCAATATGGTATGCAATTATTCCAAAATACGGAATATTCCGATATCCAAAATACCCTTGGTCCCAAGCATTTTGGATATGGGAGACTCAACCTGTATTATGCCAATGTTATTAGCCCTTATAATGAATAAGGATATTGACTTGACTTCTAAAATATTTTAATATTTACAGTACAGGATTTGTAATGTCTTTGTGCTAATTACATTGTCTTTTTAAATGTATTTCCCACACTTGTCCTACTCATTCACATTTCATTTATTTCACAATATGTATTCAAATTGTCTTTTTCTTTAAGAAAAATCCAATTTGGGTACTGGCCTGAATGGAAGATGATTTGTTCTCTTTTGTTCCCCCAGCTGAACACAATCCCAACTGGTTGTTGGGTTCTGGGGGCACAAGTAATATCAGAACAATTACTTGCACATTAGGGAATATTATGTCGTCAAAAAAAATTGGTGCTTATGTTTGTAGGATAAAAAGAACCCAACCCACCAACGCAAAACGTGTTCTAGTACAACAAAATAGTGTAACCAAGAGAACTGGTTTCAAATTATTGGCTGTGTATGGAATCTATAAATATGTGCAGTTTTGATGTTTCTATTTTCCAAGATGACTTAGTCTACTGTTTTTTGTTTTTTTTTGCTATTGCAGCCAACGTTGGGTCACGCAGACTCAAAGACGAGCAGTGGGGGTAGCAACAGCAAACCCAATATGCTGAGATGTCGCACATCAATTCCAACCTCTGCAGATGAACAGCCACATATTGGAAACTATCGTCTCCTCAAAACCATCGGCAAAGGCAATTTTGCCAAGGTCAAATTAGCACGCCATGTCCTAACTGGGAAAGAGGTGAGGAGCACTGTCACTTGGGATGGATGATGACAATATTGTTTTGTTCCACAGTAACATCATCAGATTTTTTTGTCATAATTTAAAGTGTTTTATTGTTTTTTTTTAAAACAAGATGATCATATGTAGTGTTGTCTGTTTAGAAAGACGGCACAAGCAACTTTGGAAAATACATTTACATCATAGTGCACATACTCAAAGATATCCTTATTACTGGCTTACTATAGCCTCTTTTACAAGATGTGGGGGTGTTATCAATAATACTATAATAATGTTTGAATTGTTTCCTGATGAAATTTGATCCTTTCCATGGTAACCTTGCCTCCACATGTAGTAAATGATAGCAGAGGTTGAGTAAGAGTGATTATTTTTTGTTGAGGAATGGCTGTTCATGAGTTTTCAATTAAAAATGCCTTGATCTCTGTTCATGTTTTTACCCATGACAGGCAAAATAGCAATCGTTCTCTTCTGGACCTTAGGGTAGTATACACACTGATCGGTTTTCCTAGCTAAAACAAAAAAGCTAAATTATGCACTTTGGTGTAAACATTGAGCCGGGGTTCTTAGATGTACATCCTAAAGAAGATCTCTGTACTGACAGATCTCCTAATAGCAGCAACCACTAAAAGAAAAGCGATACTGAGTAGATTCACAGGGGTTAAATACACTATGTACAAGATGCAAAGGCACTAACTAAAATGTATATATAAAACAACCTGAAGTGTATAAAGGATACAGCTCAAAAAACTACAGTGTGGTTTGTCACTTCTTTTTCCTTTCTTTTTTTAATTGTAACACACTGCATTAGTACATAAAGTATATTTATAATCCATGCATATAGAGATCTCCTTTATTAGTACAGAGTATTCATATATTTAAGCATTCATTGGCCTAATTTAGCATGGAAATTATGTTGCACATTAAAATGTCAAACAGCAGAGAACATTTGTCAATCTTAAATGAGATTCAAGATGTGCGCGATAACTATAATAAATACCAGTATACTTAGATGTCAGTACTAACATTTTTTTATAGAAATGGCAAACTACACGTTTGCTAACAATGGATTAAAATCGTATTGTTTTCCACCATTTAACAATTCTCTAATCCACCAATATGCGCCCATACATTGCCAATGTTTTTTTTAGTGATTTACAGATATTGTTCATCCAAAGATCAGATCTTAAACTACTAGTTACGGGGCCTATCCATTAGCAGATATTTCTGAAAGACAAAAGATTTATCTCTTGAAAATTCCTGGGGATGCTGTGACAGATATATGTCATGTACATGACAGATTTTTGCGAACGACAAAAGATATTGCATGACATTCTGGGAGTGGATTTTTATTCGTTTCTATTCATTTTCATTAAAAAATCGTTAGTCGTTTACCGCGACAGATATTTCTAATATCTTCAGCGATAAAAGATAATTGACCAACATGTTGGAGAGACAAAGACCCAATTTGTCGACTGCGGGAGTGCGCATTTTTATAGTTTAGAGCCTATCCATTAGCAGATAAATTGAACGACTGAACGATAAATCGTTCATCGTTCAAATTTATCTGCTAATGGATAGGCCCCTTAACTTTCTGCAAATCGGCTGATTGTTATCATACACGAACAATCTACAGCCCCGCTTGGTCAGTGAAATCCATCATGCTGGACAACCTGATTTACCAATTTACCGTTTCCGATCACTTGTTGATTGGAATCTGCAATCGGTGAACCCCATAATTGCTGATCATTTTACACCGTAATCTGCAAAATATAGCATTAACCAAATTGATTTCTGATTTATGGGCCCCATTATAAGACAGTTGTCTGTCATAATATGCAGTAATGTCCTGCAATGCTGTGATTGTTCGTCTTAGAGGGACAGTGGTAGAGTGGAGTCTTTCTATGTACAGTATATATAAACCAATGAAAGATGTATATGCTGAATTACCTTTTAACCTTTGGATCCTGGATGTCCAGCTGGGCTTCTGTCTCTGGGATTAACAGCAGGGCCTGGGTGGGTTCCAATACATTTGTTAATGCCAGCTGTACCAGGCTCTCCTGAGAAACAGAGGACTTTAAAGTGCTGCGGTTGGCAGACAGCATCGCTCCAGTCATTTGTTTCCGATGGCTGCACTGCGACCCTCTCATTGGGGTGGCACCCTCTTAAGGCCACTCCACTTTTTTTTTTTGTAGTGAAAATATGTTATATTTTTTTCTTTATTTTAACAAGTATGTATGGATTATTCGGGGTCCATTGTGAGTGAAAAGTTTGGTACTCGGCTACACAGTACATTCTTGCAGATACATCACAAGTTCCACATTGACTAAATAACAATTCTCCATATGTCGTCTATTAAATTAAGAGTGTGCTTAAATGTGGTATTATGGAATATTTTTGTGTCACTTAAATTTTAGGCTTTTGCTTAATGTGTTCTTTGGGTATTTTTCGTTTCTTTTTTTTCAGGTTGCTGTAAAAATTATAGACAAAACACAGATGAATAGTTCTAGTTTGCAGAAGGTAAGGAAGTAAAGGAAGATTTCCTGTAATATGTTAGTTTTCTGGGGTAGCAGACTTGGCAGATCTTGTTGGAATCCATACGTTCGCAGAAATAATTTATCTGGACTTTGCTAAAGTGCAGATGCTCTTGATCCCCATTTACGATCTTGTATGTATCTTTAAAAATAGATACAGCATCCTTCTGGCCAGTGATTGCTTAGCAGATCAGTGTTAGCCATACCTTCTGCCTCTATCATATCAATGCTTTATGCTGCCTACTTTGGTGCTGTAGATTAGAACATCAATGACATACGTAGAAGACAGGTCTGACATAGCAATCTACTTTCTTCTTCGGGGACCATAGTATCCACAGAAAATACCTTGGGGTATGTGGTTGGAGTGATCCAGGCACCAAACGGTTAACAAGCTCTCTGCTCCCAGGATGCACTGGGTCCTCCTCCATATACACCCCGCCCCTGGCTACAGGCAGTTCGTTTTTTGTTTGATGCGTAGAAGGCACCTTGCTGACAGTGGGACTGCGGTAGCAGTCCTGAACAAGGCTTTTTTTTGTTTTTGTTTTTTAGAGCAGCGGTACATGATGACTGATGGGAGAACCTGAAGCAGCTAGGTGTCCGGATAGACGCCCGTGTCGCCGCTCCATCTTCCCCCCGCCGTGGTTTCCAAAGCCATTGAGAAATGGATGTAGGCACTGGAAGATACTTTACTAGAAGCTTCCAGGAACAGCTGACCATCATCTCCTATGTTAAGGAGGCAGCATTGGATGCTGGTATATTATCCTCTAAAGCATCAGCTGTCTCAGTTGTGGCTTGGAGAGCCCTTTGGTTAAGAGACTGGAAAGCAGATGCAGGGTCTTAGAAAGCGCTGGAATCACTTCTGTTTACTGGAGGCATTTTGTTTGGCACAGAATTAGACATGATTGTTGCTACGGTGGCAGCCTCTAAAACGGCTATTCTACCTACAGCAGCTACGACTAGACCTAAGCAGTCCTTTCGGCCGCAAGGAAAAGCAAGAGGTCACTCTTCCTCTAGAACCAGTTCTCTGAGGAAACCACAGTCTAAGAAGTCCTGGTCAAACAGACGTCCGGCTTCCAGGTCTGAGGATAAACCTCCCCCCTGTTCCTGGGTTCTTTTAATTAGCAAGGAGTCCTTGCACTCCAAGACTGCACATCTAATGAGGCACACTCTGGGTAAGCCCTATTGTATATATGTGTGTATGTGTATATATATATATATATATATATCTATATATATATATATAGTCACTTTTGGGACTGGTATTGGGGTACGGGGCTCTGGGCTGGTGTGGCTGGACTGCTTCATGGCATCTTAATGTAGACTATTTCACTTCTTTAGTTTGTTTTTTTATTTATGTAGCACTTTATACACTCTTTATTATAACCACCTACTTAGGTAGGACTTAACACATTCTTTATTATTCTTTAACTCACTTTAAATCTCACACTAGTGTGATGCCATGGGGAGGTTCTGCTAGGTTGGCCTGGGGGGTCCCGTGCCCTATATTTATTCCATGGGAGTGTTAGGGACCTGCCTGATAGAGGTCACCTGGACGTGGTGTGCAGGCCCATAATTATGGCCATTATTATGCAAAGAACCTCTTTGATGCTATTTAGCAGTTATATTATTAGGTTCAGCATGGTTAGAGTGTGCACTTGTATTTGTCTCTTTATGCTTGCAGCACTACAAGTCTCAACAGGTAGAACCTCACATTGTGCTTAGGGTGTGCAATCTAGGGCCCCTCCCCCTATGTATTTGTACTGAAGATAAAGCTGCAGCCTGATGGGACGGGCCTCCCCCTGGGGGATCCCAGGGTAGGAGGCCGACTTCAGTTTTCAGACACTTGGCATCTCACAAAAACAGATGCCTGGGTTCGGGAGGTGATCTCCCAGGGGTATGCCCTTACTTTCTGGAGGTCCCCCGCAAAGGTTTTTCTGCACAACTCCGCCAGCGGATTCTGCGAAAGCCTTGGCCATCCAGCAGGCTATACACTCCCTGCTGTTGTCAGGGGTAATAAACCCCGGTTCCAGTGAATCAACTAGGAAAGGGATATTATTCCAACCTCTTCTTGATTGAAACCCAATGGGTCTCACCGGCCTATTCTAAACCTCAAGGGACTCAACACATTTATCCGGGTGCCCAGGTTTCATATGGAAACCCTTCGGTCGGTTGTGTTGGCAATGGAACCGGGGGATTTCATGGTGTCTTTGGATATTCAGGCTGCATATCTACATGTACCAATTACACCATCCCACCAACGGTTCCTGCGGTTCTCAGTGCTGCAGAAACATTTCCAATTTCAGGCACTGCCTTTTGGTTTATCAACAGCCCCTCGAGTGTTTACCAAAATCATGGCAGTAATGACTGTCTGCCTCAGGCGCCAAGGAGTCAGGATGCTGCCATACTTGGATGATCTCCTACTATTGTCGCAATCGCCACAAGAGTTGCAGCATCATCTCAGACTGACAATTGCCTGTTTACACAGACATGGATGGATCATAAATTGGAAGAAGTCATCGCTTCTGCCAGTACAGCAGATGGTGCATTTAGGGGCTCGCTTGGATTCTCTGGCACAGAGGATATATCTGCCAGAAGACAAGATTGTGGCCTTTCAGTTGCGAATACACAGGTTTCGTCACAGCCGGTCAGTATATGTTCATGCAGCAACGCAGGTTCTGGGATCCATGGTGTCCACCTTCGACATGGTGGGATATGCCCAGTTCCACTCCAGTCCATTGCAGTGGTTAATTCTCGCACTGGAACTGGGAGTACCACTCAATAAAGTCACAGATGATCCTTCTCTCGCCAGACGTGCGACTGTCCCTGTCATGGTGGTTACAGACGTACCATCTCAACAAGGGTCGCCCATTCTGGATTCCAGATTCGGGTACTCCTTACGACCGATGCCAGCCTTCGCGGATGGGGTGCAGTGACAGGTCAACACACATTTCAAGGAAAATAGATGACCAGGGAAAGTCTTCTGGAACTAAGGGCAGTATTCAGAGCGCTGCTTCAAGCACAGGAAATACTAAAGGGCCGGCCTGTCCAGGTAGAATCCGCCAACGCCAACGCAGTAGCCTACCTCAACCATCAGGGAGGCACGCAGAGCCAGGCGCCATGGCAGACGTATCAAACATTCTGGTCTAGGCAGAATGTCATCTTCCAGCGATATCGGCTGTGTTCATACCAGGAGTCCTCAATTGGGAAGCGGACTTTCTAAGTCCACAGGATATACACGCCGGAGAGTGGGCTCTTCATCCACAGGTATTTCAGAGCCTTGTGGACAGATGGGGTCTTCCAGATGTAGACCTCATGGCCTCAAGTCACAACCACAGGGTCCCCAGGTACGGGTCCAGGACCAGGGATCCTGCAGCCGAGTTTGTGGATGCTCTGGCAGTGAGGTGGAACTTCATACTGGCGTATCTGTTTCCTCCATTTTCTCTTCCAAGGGTCATCGGGATGGTCAAGCAGGAAGGCAGGACAGTAATACTGATAGCTCCTGCTTGGCTCAGACGCCATTGGTTCACCCACCTACAGTGTCTCTCCATAGACACTCCGTGGCCTCTTCCTCTATGGCCGGACCTGTTAATACAGGGTCCCTGCCTGTATCCAGATCTTCCTCGTCTGTCTTTGACGGCGTAGTTCTTGAGACCATCTTAAAAGCAAAAGGGTTCTCCAATTCTGTAATTCAGACAATACTTAAGGCATGGAAACCTTCCTCTGCCCGCATTTATTACAGAATTTTCAGTGGTGTGAACTTAGAAAAAGTGACCCTAATGTGTTTAGGGTCTCTTGAGTGCTTTCTTTTCTTCAGGCTGGGTTAGATCAGGGTCTCCGTCTCGCCACCCTTATGGTTCAGGCATCTGCACTTTCAGTTTGGTTTCAGTGAAGGATCGCACTATTGCCTGATGTTAGAATATTTTTTCAGGGTGTTCTGAAGGTTCATCCTCCCTTTGTCCGCCCGGTAGCCCGTGGGATTTGACATTGGTTCTCAGGGCTTTACAGGTTCCCCAATTCGAACCCCTGAAATCAGTAGACCTAAAGTGGTTGACAGCGAAGACCATTTTTCTTCTGCCTATCGCTTCTGCCCGTAGGGTCTTTTAATTTGGCAGCCCTTTCTTTTTGCTCTCCTTTTTTGATATTTCATCAGGATAGAGCTGTTCTTGGTACTAGGGCGGGGTACCTTCCTAAGGTGGTATCCCGGTTTCATGCAAATTAAGAAATTGCGGTTCCTGCTTTGCAAGCTTCAGGCCTCTCGGCAGGTGAAGCATCACATGAATGTTGTCCGTGCAATACGTATCTATATAGATCGCACCAACTCCAATAGAAAGTCAGAATCTCTATTTGTGTTGTATGGCTGTCATAAGCGAGGCTGGACAGCTAACAAACAGACTTTGGCCAGATGGTTGCTTATGACAATTTCTCAAGCGTATACACAAGCTGGTCTTGTTGTTCCAAACACGGTAACAGCACATTCTACTCGATCGTTGGGACCGTCGTGGGCGTTTCGTCGTGGTGCCTCTACTGAACAAATATACAAGGCAGCCACATGGTCTTCCGTCCACACCTTTGTCAAATATTACGCATTTTGACACGTTTGCCTCTCAGGATGCTTCCTTTGGGCATATGATTCTCCTTTCTACTGAAACACAGGAGCATCCCCACCCTTAAAGGTAACTGCTTTGGGACATCCCCGAGGTATTTTCTGTGGACCATATGGACACCGAAGAAGAAAATAAGAGTTATGGTATAATATGCCTTTGTTAACCCTTTTTCTTTGAGGTTCATAGGGTCCACAGGACACCAACTCTTACGCACCTGGTGTTATTGGGTGATCTTTTCTTTTGTATTTTCTATGATTCCCTCGTCTTAGAGAGAGTGTTTCTGGAGTACAAGGGTCCTTCCTTCTCATCTTTCAAATTGCCTGTAGCCAGGGACGTGGTATATATGGAGGAGGACCCAGTGCATCCTGGGAGCTGAGAGCTTGTTAACGGTTTGGTGCCTGGATCACTCCAACCACATACCCCAAGGTATTTTCTGTGGACCCTATGGAACTCGAAGAAAGAGAGTTAACAAAGGTATTTTATACCATAACTCTCATTTTTTTTCTTTTATACAAGTACCTCAATCAATGTAGACATTGGGTGGACACAGTTTAGTTAAATGATGGCATGAAGTTGGGAGTTACTCTTTAACATTTTCCATCAAAAAGGAGGAATTAGTATTTGACTACCCTTTATGAAGCATAGCGTAGGAAGGGTTGAGAAGAATGATCTCTGATGGAGTCTGCTCATTGGTTCAGATTGATGGTGTAAAGGACTGCTGGAAGACAAATAATGAATTACCATATGGGTCAGTAGGTGGCTTCAACATTGTGTTTGTTATGTAATCGGGAATTTACTCCAACAGAGCTTTATCAGGTCATTCTCAAAATATAGATTGGGTCACCATACTTTAGGGATTTGTCAATTTGGCATTTTTGTAAATATTCTCTTAACCACAAGAATTAGATGCACATATTGAAAATTTTTAAAAGCTGTTGTAGAAAAATACATTTGTTACATATGACCCAATTACTTCTGGCCTTCGGTCATTGCATATTTCTATAAAATTAATTAATCTTGTTATTTCAACAGCTCTTTAGAGAAGTGAAAATAATGAAGGTTCTAAATCACCCTAACATAGGTAAGTTCTTCCTTCTTTTTACCTACTAAGCGTAATGCACCGATACTAGGATGCATGTGCGACAAGACATCTAAGTAGGGTTTACTGTGTAAAAAAATGGAAATAATTCCCATTGGTGGAATAAGAAAGAAATTTTTTTTTTTTTTTATTGGTTGTTATAACTTGTTTATGAAGCTTTGGATGATAGACACATCATACATCAAATAAAATTTTTTCTAATAGTGCTTTCAGCAACATAAACCAATTAAAAATGTATAGAGTTCCGGAAAATAGAAAAGGGTTACTATGTAAATGGCAATAGACTTTTTTTTTAATTTTTTGCATTTCTATATGTTTTGTGCATACCGTGCAAAATAAATATAATAAAGGGGCACCTACATATTTCCTCTGATTTAGATTTTAGCTCCTATTGGGGTAGCTGTATTATGTGCGCTGATACCGCTTCTCCCCCATTTATAATTGGGGGGCTGGGCAGTAAATGTGCCTCTGTCATTATCGCGTCGATGTGCTGGGCAATGTATGAAATGGTCAGTTTGCCTGACCCTTCTGCCAGCTGCAACTATCGATATCGACAGCTACAGCTGGCATTACCCTATCCCCACAGCAGTGACAGCATTGTCCCTGCTGCGGCACCTGTTGGCTTCGGGGGCTGCACGAGGGATCTTGCGAGATCCCACGCATACTCTGTGGAGCTGGCCTGGGAGTGAGACACAGCGCATCAGCACTAGGTTGATGCGCTGTGGGCTCTAGCAGGGCTCGCTGGAGGAGTTTTCATTCTCAATGTTAGTGCTTCCTGCTTCGCCTCCGTAAAGAGGCGAAACAGGAAGCGCTATAATACATCTGCCCCATTGATACTTTGTAACATGGATCCTGCAGGAGCCGTACCCAAAAACATAAAAGTATTATGTCTTCATACAGTAACAGGAAAGGTCATATGGTATATGTTATTTGCATATGCTTAACCACAATTTCTAAGTCCACAATTTTCATGTCCTTTTTTGCACCTTGTCTTTTTTTTTTTTTCTATTATTTTATTTTGTTGTTTTGCCTCATTTACACTTTGTGAATGCCTTCTAATCATGTCTTCCTGCTTTCTTTCAGTAAAATTATTTGAGGTTATAGAAACCGAGAAAACATTGTACCTGGTCATGGAATATGCTAGTGGAGGTTTGTTTTTACCAGTTTTGTTGTATTTCACATCTCATGCACCCCAGTGGGTCACGAACCACCTTGAATCACAGCACCCTTGTGACACCGGCTCCTGTCTGTTCCTTTTGATTGTGTGTATATGTATGTATGTATATATACAGTGTATATGTATGTAAGTATGATATATATATATATATATATATATATATTACTTACATGTATCTAACAGTTACCTGTGTGTTGTCATCTTCCAATAGCTTTGTGACATCCCCCAAGAGGATTAATGTGAAAACTTAACCTTGGGAGCCCATCCTTATGCACTCTAAGTTCCCTTTTTAAGTTACAAAGTTGAAGGTTATTGGTGAACATTGTATTCCTTCTCATTTCATGGCTCCCTGATATGTCCTATGGGGCATGGTTAGAATAACAACTGATGTCTGCAAGCTTAGGGGAGATAGAGGAAGAAGAGTTTCAGACTTTATGTAAAATATTTAATGTACCCAATCTCCTTATTGAGCCTTTGTACCCCAAAAGTTGTCCCCCAATAATTTAAAAGAAAATAATATAATAAGTATGAACATCCTGTCTTGGTTTTTATTTGTTATTTTTATTATTTGTGTATTATTATTATTTTTATTACTTTTTCATTGTGATCAACAAATCACTATTTTGGTAATTACAAGTTAATACCGGCAGCCGGCTTCCCGACTGTCTTATCCCGGCAAGGGTGAAATGCCCTAGATGTAGACGCCCGCATTTCCCCGACACCGGGAGACCGGCGCCCGGCATCACGATCGTAGTGATGCCGGGCGCCGCGAGCGGACAGCCGCGGGGGGGTTAGGTTTAGGGCTCCAGGGGGGGACTTAGGGTTTGGCACCCCCCCGGGAAGGTTAGGGTTAGGCTAGGGGAAGGGAGGGTTAGGCACCCCCAGGGGGGACTTAGGGTTCGGCACCCCCCCGGGGGACTTAGGTTTAGGCAGCGGGGAAGGGGGTGGTTAGGGTTAGGCACTTAGAGGGGGGATTAGGGTTAGGCACTTGGGGGGGAAGTTAGGGTTAGGCACCCCTAAGGAGGGATAGGGTTAGGGGGGTTAGGTTAGTGGATACTTACCTATCCACGATCTGCATTTCCAGCGCTGTCGGGCTGCCGCTGACGGGAATCCATACCAATTCCTAATACAGTACCAGAGAATGTAGAAGGGCTTTGAGCTTCTAATGATAATCCGTATTCTACTGATTGCACAAGTTTTACTAAACTAGTTGCTGGTAAACTAATAATTCCAGAACACAGTTTTTCCCCCCCCTCACTTATTGTTTGCTTTTTGTTTTCATCTTGTTCATTTTCTTTATTATTACTGTAGAGCTTAATCCTTTTTTTTTGTTTAGGTGAGGTGTTTGATTATTTGGTTGCTCACGGAAGAATGAAAGAGAAAGAGGCACGTTCTAAGTTCCGGCAGGTGAGTCTGGAATGTCAAAGTTTACATTGTTTTCTTTGGGAGCTGCAGGATCATTCACTCTCATTTTCCATCCCTTTTGATGTTGCGATTGGCTATACAATTGTGATAGGCAGTCGCACTATTGTAGGGATGGGTGGCATACTGGAAGCTATACAATGAAGACCATTTTTTTTTATTTTTTTCCTTGTTGAAAAACAATTTTATTGAATTCAGAAATACATACATCAAAGCAATTATATAATGCAATCTGTTATTGAACAGTATAATGATTTGCAAAACAGGATAAATGAAAAAAAAAATTGGACACAATGTCAACTGGAACACAGAATAGTCTATATTATTATCGTATAAATTTTGTATATAGGAAGATATCAGAGATAAGCTACAATAATAAAGTTCTAATATTCATTCCGAGAAATCTGTGTTCTGTTTATTACTTAAGAATTTTATTTTTTATTTTTAAACTATAAAGAACAATAAACTCAATGAAAATGTAATTGCAAGTCAAAGAAGAAAAACTAAAAAATAAGAGTGAAAAGAGAAAGGCATGAAGGGAGGGTGAAGGAATAGGGGAGTCTCCCATATCCAAAATGCTTGGGACCAGGGCTATTTTGGATATCGGAATATTCCGTATTTTGGAATAATTGCATATTATAATGAAATGTCTTGGAAATGGGACCCAAATATACACACAGAATGCATTTATGTGTTATATACACCTTATACACACAGCCTGCAGGTCATTTTAGACAAACTTTTTTTGATGCACAAAATGATAAAAAATATTGTGTACATACATGAAATTCATTTATTTTTCATATACACCTTATACACACAGCCTGAAGGTTATTTTATACAATCTTTTTAATAATTTGTGCCTTAGACAAAGTTTATGTACATTAAACCATCAAAAATCAAAGGTTTCATTATCTCAGTCATGCTGAAAATATTCCGTATTTCGGAATATTTGGATATGGGAGACTCAACCTGTACTGCAATTATTATACAGTTAAATGATTTTTCTTAAGGACCATGTGGTATTTTCAGATACCTTCATAACCTGATCTGACATAGTACTAGGTAGAAACGCAAGATACATTTCCCATTTATTATTTAATTTAACTACACCTTTTTCGATGTCATACATTGCCACACGTCTATCGTAATAAAGTATAGTGAGCAATTCTGACTTGAGCAGTTCTAAAGAAGGAGCTGTTTTAGAAATCAATTTCTGTAAAATAAGTTTCTTAGCCAGGGTAACCAATACAGTGTGAGAGGGTAACACTTTTTAAAGGCAACATATTTTTGAGACCAGGAGGTAAAATCTGCGAAGAGGAACATTTCCCAGGAGAATGGTAGTTTTTAACTCCAATAATTAGAATAATACAATTATACACGTTATACCAATACCTTTTTATTTTAGGACACTGCCAAATATTATCCAGAAAATTGGCTGTTGCATGGCATTTTGGACAATTGCTGGTTCATTTGGCAGCATATGACTTCGCTGGGCTTGTGATGTATATATGCCCTGTTTAAAAATTGTATGTGGATTTCCTGCAGTTTAGTTGAGCTTAACCATTTCATAATAGATGGAATCATGGTCATAATGCGTTCCGAAAAATCAAAGTTTGGAAATATTCTGGGTCCAAGATTGTCGGACTCGTTTCCATAGACCCTTTACATCGTTAGATAGTAAGTCATTATATAGATATCTAAGTTTATACTTAAGGTGCATACACACGTAAAGATTTTCTGTCCAACCATCCAACTAGTTGATTGGTTGGAATGAAAATCTGGTAAGGTATGAAAGCAAATGACAATCAGCAATTTTCTCCTAAATGCCCAAAAATGGACAAAAACTGTTTATTAAATGTTTGATCTAAACAATTTGTTCAAATTTGTCTGACGACCATTTTCATCTGTTTTCTGGCATGTGTTTGATAAATAATAGTTTCACTTAAGCATCTGCAATATTTTCCAAAGAATGGACATATCTTAATAATAAAGGAATAAAATGGATTACAGAAAGTAAATAAAAAGTTGATTGTAACTTCTTCCGACCCTGGTCAGCATGGTGATTGGGTGGTATTCGGAAGCTGTCTGAGACAGCTGTTACCAAGGAGGGAGAGATTACAGCCTCCCTGTATGGTCCATTCCGTTTTTTTTTTTTTTTTTTTTTACCCCATCCCCACTTCATATGGGGAGGCTGTAATCTCTCCCTGCCAGTCTCCCCGGTGACAGCTGTGACTTCAGTCAGCCTTCCAAATGACAACCGTCCAACCCCCCATCCCCTGGTCGCAGCTCCACTCCGGTCTGACGTTTAGGGGAGAGCTGGAGTTTCCGGTGCTTGGTGGTGACATTATCTTCAAGCGCCAGCACTGCACCCATGTGTAGTGTGAATGGCGCCAGTGGAAATTGGGTGAATCCCGAGTCTGACCTGACTTGGAACTGTGTTCCAAATCCCGGGTCAGACCCAGGATGTTGGTGGATAAGTGGTATTACTGTAACGTGTCTGGAGTAAACAACCCTGATGCCATGGGGACACAGAAAATCAGATAATTCTCTTTGGGAACACCCCAGAGAACCACCTCCTACTATGTATCACCACATTGCTCATTTAGGTGACCTGCTTGTAGTGCAGGGAGACAAAGACTACTTACTTTGCTTATCTCCTGCTGTCACCTAGAGCATGACAGGGCATAAGTTCCTGTCTATAATGTTAGATGAGACTGGCATTGCGTAGTTTTGAAATTAAAAATCAGGACGCCCAGACAGGCGGCTCAGCCCAGTCCACTTTAATGAACATTACTTGGGGCATAAGATACAATTGGTAGGCCTGCATTGACCTCTGTAGAAAAGGTGTACAAAGTGGCCATTTGGTACCCTCTACATATTTTCATTAAGTTCTGTAGTGTACATGGCAGGATCCTGCAGGATGTAATTTCTTTGTAACAAACCTCCCACACATTCTGGGTGTTGGGAAATCCTCATTATATTTGTGTCTTCCTTTTCTTTGAAACAGGGTGCACATAGGTCAGCCCTCCTAGGAATTCATTTTGTGTATTGCTCTCATGTTGGTCTTGGCTTTTCTAGTGGTAAATGAGGACCGACAGTAGCTTTAAGATATAGGATATTTTGTTTTCTCCTTCATCCACCAGGGTACACTGGAGCCTCAGTACAATGAGGTATAGGAGTGTGTTAACCGGGAGCTGGCACCTTTAAATAAAAAACTACTGGTAGCTAGCTCCTCCCCCTCCATACCCCCCCAGGCCAGTCTAAAAAATGTGCCCTGGGAGCTGGACGTAAGCCTCCTTAGGGCTCTGAAAATATGATCTCTATCAGCATGAGGACAGACAGGCAGCCTACTGCCCCTGCCTGTCTGCGCCGAGGGAGCTGCTGGGGAGATCCTCACCGCTGCTGCGTGCGGTTTGCGCTGAGGTCTCCTGCTACGGAGACCTCAGTCTCTTGGGTACCCAAAGACGCGCTGCATGCAGTGCACGTCGCGGGACCCAGTAGCATATGCCCGCCGTCGGCAGCACAGGCAGGGATAAGGTTAGTGTTCCCTGGCTCCCTGGTTAGCAGAGGAGCCAGGACAAGTATTTAGGCGGGCATTCACAGTGCGCTCCGCTAGCGCTGAGAGCGCCATAGCGGGGGGGCGGAGCCTAAGTTTTCCTTCTGCTCCTGCCTCCCAGCAGCCTCAGTGCTTCCAGAAGGACGCTGGTGGCTATTTTACACGCACTACAGGGTGGAGAGAGAGCTGTGTCAGGAGTCAGGCTAGTACTCTGTGTAACAGAACTTGCATTTTTATTCTTGTTATCAGCACTATTCTGTTAGCGCTGCAAGCATTATAGTTTATCTCCCTCTGTGCCCCTTTCAGCAGGGGTCTCTGTGTAGTGTGATTGAAAAATCTGTTATTGCATTACTGTCCTTTTCTCTGTGTGGGTGTGGTGTCTGTACTAGAGACATATCTACCACGGGGTCTAAAGCTGCACAAAAGTCTTTTTCATGCAAGACTTGTGGTGAAAAATTCACACAGGGACAAGCTAATGCTTCCTTACTGTGTGATAAATGTGTGTCTTTACCTCAAGATACTGATCTTGTAGTTCAGCCTATGTGGTCTGATTAATTGACTGCAGTTATATCAAATCTGTCATCAGAGCTGGAAGCAGCTCGTAAGGACAGGGAGAGGCTGAGACAAACAACAGCTGAACCAGATTGGGTTCGCTCTCTGGTCAGATCTGTTGAGGGATTTACAAAAGCAATGTCCCAGGCCCCACCTGCTGCTTCTTCTCCTGCTCAGGTCCTTAGTAGGAGATTGATTCATAATCCCTTGCACTGGGATGAGTCAGATGAGGAGTTGCAGGACACTGAAAAGGGCGAGGTTCAGGAAGAGGAAACTTACATTCCTGAGGACCCCGAACCTGCATCTCAGGGCGTGGATGCTTTAATTTCAGCAGTACGCCAGGTGTTGCATGTAGAGGATTTAGAGGTTACTGAAAAACCATCTATGTTCGGTAAAAGATTTAAACAGTCTGTTACCTTTCCAGCATCAGAGGAGCTGGATGAGATTCTTTCTTCTGCATGGAAACACCCAGACAAAAAAAATTCACATTTCTAAGAAATATCTGTCTTATTACCCTTTTCCACCTGACAGTAGGAGATTATGTGAAACTCCTCCAGCAGTGGGCCCGTCAGTAGCCCGTCTTTCTAAGAAAACGGTGCTTCCGGTGCCTGGCGCATTTTCCCTAAAGGAAACCTAGGATAGGAAGATGGCACACACATTGAAATCCTTGTATACAGTTGCAGGGGTTTTGATGCGTCCAGCACTAGTTAGTTGCTGGGTAAATAAGGCCATTGAAGCCTGGGCGCTGCAGCTGTCTGAGGGGATTAAGACAGGTACGCAAACTGACGACTTCATTCAGTTAGCCGAACAGATTGTAGAGTCGGCTGCTTTCCTCGGGGAAGCGTCTAAGGACATTTGTAATCTATCAGCCAGATCTTCAGCATTAGCTATATCTGCTAGAAGGGCTCTGTGGCTGCGTCAATGGCAGGCAGATGCAGAGTCCAAGAGAGCGGTAGAGGCCCTTCCCTTTACTGGGTAGGTACTTTTCGGATCGGAGTTAGATAAGTGGATCTCACAAGCTACAGGTGGGAAATCCACTTACCTACCATCTGCAGCTCCTCCTCCTACTAGAAGACCTTTGACAGGTCCCTCCTTTCGATCCTTTTGTGCCTCTGGAAGATTTAGAGGGCGTTCCAGGGAGGTCCAGCCTTCTCAAGAGGTTCCAGAGGCCGAGGTAGAGCTTCAGCATCAGCCGCCTCCAACACGCAGCAGGACAAGGCAGCTGCCAAGCCTGCCGCAGTACGCCCTTCCTTCTCATTTGGGGGTCCCAGGGTTGGGGCACGCCTTTTACGCTTCAAGGACATTTGGATCCAGTCTTGCCAGGATGCCTGGGTCAGGGACATCATTATTCACGGCCTGAAATTGGACTTCAGGGTCCAACCTCCTCGTTTTTTTCAGAACCGGTTTACCTCTGGTTGCAGAAAAACGAGAATTTGAGGAGACAATACAAAAATTTTTATTTTCGCAGGTAATAGTGAATGTTCCGACCCACCAGAGAGGTCAAGAGTTTTATTCCAGCCTGTTTGTGGTGCCCAAGCCGGACGGCTCCATGAGACCCATACTCAATCTCAAGGATTTAAACACTCATCTTCGAGTTTTCAAATTCAAGATGGAATCTCTCCAATCCGTTATAGCGGGTCTCGACAGGAACGAGTTTCTGGTGTCCTTAGACAATTCCAGGCCCTATCTTTCGGATTTTCGTCAGACCCAAGAGTATTCACAAAAGTTATGGCGGCAATGATGGCCCTACTGCATGGTCATGGAGTCGTCATTGTTCCATACTTAGACGATCTATTGATAAAGGCCTCTTCGGAAGCTCGGCTGTTAAGGGACATTCGCTTAACTCAGAGCATCCTCCTGCAACATGGTTGGATACTAAATTTCAAAAAGTCCTCCCTGATCCCTACACAGCGTTTACTATTCCTGGGAATGATACTAGACACAGTGCAGCAAAGAGTTTTCCTGCCTCAAGACAAGGCTGCCTCCATTCAGCATATGGTGCGCCTGATCTTAAAACATCGCCGAGTGTCTGTACATCTATGTATCCGCCTTCTTGGGAAGATGGTAGCGGCTTTCGAGGCGATTCAGTATGCAAGATTTCACGCACAGCCTTTTCAACCGGATCTCCTCTCCCAGTGGTCAGGATCCCACCTCTTTCTCAATCAGAGAGTTCTCCTGGCGTCTCAGACTCGAACATCTCTCATTTGGTAGCTGAACCTTCCCCACCTGCTGGCGGGGAAAAGGTTTGCGGTGTGGGATTAGACCCTCCTCACCACGGACGCAAAGCCTGAGGGGCTGGGGAGCAGTGACTCTGGGAAAGCATTTTCAGGGGCACTGGACGCAGCAGGAAGCCAGATTGCCCATAAATATCCTAGAGTTGAGAGCGGTATTTTATGCTCTCCAGCTGGCGCATCCGCTGCTGGAGGGGCAGGCAATCAGAGTCCAGTCGGACAACGCCACTGCAGTGGCATATATAAACAGGCAGGACGGCACAAAAAGCAGAGCCGCCATGAGGGAGGTAACAAGGATTCTGCTTTGGGCAGAGGAATTTGCAGTATCGATTTCTGCAATCTTCATCCCAGGAGTAGAAAACTGGGAGGCCGACTACCTCAGTCGGCAGGATGTTCATCCAGGGGAATGGTCACTCAATCCTCAGGTGTTCCAGCAACTAACTCTGAGGTGGGGCTATCCTCAAGCCGACCTTATGGCGTCAAGGTTAAACCACCAACTACCAGTTTACTAGTCCAGAACAAGGGACCCACGAGCAGCTGCAGTGGACGCACTGACTGCTCCGTGGAAGTTTCATTACGTCTACCTATTCCCTCCGTTTCCGCTCATTCCGCGTCTGCTTCAAAGAATCAAGCGAGAAGGGATCAAGGTGCTTCTGATAGCACCAGATTGGCCCAGACGAGCGTGGTACTCCCAGATACAGAATCTGTTAATAGACGAGCCGTGGCCACTGCCTCTTCAGGACGACCTCTTTCTTCAAGGCCCATTTGTTTATCACGACTTAAGGCGGCTTCGTTTGACGGCCTGGCTACTGAAAGGGCCATCCTCAGAATAAAGGGTATTCCGTCTAGTGTGATTCCTACAATTATTCGGGCTAGGAAAGAAGTCACTTCTCAACATTACTACCGCATATGGAAGACATATGTGGCTTGGTGTGAGAGACGTAATTCTCCTCCGTCAGTGTTTTAAGGTATCAAGTCTCCTTCTTTTTCTTCAGGCTGGTCTCACAGCAGGCCTTCGTCTTGGTTCATTAAAGGTACAGGTATCCGCGTTGTCCATTTTCTTTCAGAGAAAATTGGCTTTGCTCCCGGATATACAAACTTTTCTCCAAGGAGTTGGAGGATTCAACCTCCTTTTGTGCCTCCCATGGCACCATGGGATTTGAATTTGGTGTTGGCCTTCCTCCAGTCTGATACCTTTGAGCCATTACAGAGAGTGCAGATAAAGTACTTAACCTGGAAGGTGGTTCTGCTTTTGGCACTCGCTTCGGCAAGGCGTGTGTCAGAACTCAGTGCTTTATCCTGCCACCCTCCTTATCTTATTTTCCATGAAGATAGGGCGGAGCTGCGTACTCAAAGGGCTTTTCTTCCAAAAGTGGTGACAGCTCTTCATATAAACCAGCCTATCGTGTTTCCGGTGTTTAAGGATGACTCTTCCAATTCAAGATCCTTGGATGTAGTCAGAGCACTCCGGATTTACGTTGACAGGACTGCCCCCCTCCGTAAATCAGATGCTTTGTTCATTCGGTTTGATGTGGCCTGTCCAGGGTGGCCGGCCTCCAAACAGACCATTTCTAGATGGATTCGCTTCACTATTAGGCAAGCATACGTGGTGGCTTCCAAACAACCACCGGGTCCTATTACGGCGCATTCTACGCGCTTGGTAGGTCCTTCATGAGCGGCTGCTCGCGGGGTTTCCTTAAACCAGCTTTGTAGAGCAGCCACTTGTTCAGGCACGCATACCTTCCTACGATTCTATCGTTTTGATACTTTTGCTGCCTCCGCTTCGGAGTTTGTGCGTGCGGTGTTGCAGGGCTCTCAGCGCTCTCCCACCCAGGATGTAAGCTCTGGGACGTCTCCATTGTACTGAGGCTCCAGTGTCCCCTGGTGGATGAAGGAGAAAATAGGATTTTGGTTCTTACCGATAAATCCCTTTATCCGATTCCACAGGGGACACTGGGCACCCTCCCTACTCTGTTCTACCTGCATTGTTACTGTTTTACAGGTTCAGACGCTGGTTTGCGTTTAATGTTGTCTGACTGACCTGTTCTTGTTTTCATGTATATGTTGTTTTCTTATGTATATGTGATTAATGTAGCTTTTCTGTCTCCTTCTCCTTACTTTCCAGCTCCCCTCGGGCACAGATGTTTTTAGACTGACCTGGGTGGGGGGGGGGTATGGAGGGGGAGGAGCTAGCTACCAGTAGTTTTTTATTTAAAGGTGCCAGCTCCCGGTTAACACACTCCTATACCCCATTGTACTGAGGCTCCAGTGTCCCCTGTGGAATCAGAGAAAGGGATTTATCGGTAAGTACCAAAATCCTATTATTCCCCTGCCTTCTTGTAGGTGGCACATCTCCCTGGTATCTGTGTCCTCTACCAACTACACAAAAGTATCTTACTTGTAGTACAATTAGAAAATCAAGTGTCTTTGAAAACTGTGTAACCCCTAGCAACAAATTTAAGGTTGGTTTCATGCAAGCTGCAAAGCACCATAGTTTTTACAACTTAAAAAGTGTAAAATGTGTGTCAGGAACTACATAGCTCTTAATAGGGATGGAAAATTCAGAATTTAAATACTGCATGTCTTTTAGTTGCAAAACACTAGTGTTTTTAGTAGTTTGTGCTTTACTATTCTTACCTTTGCACCTATTTCCAATGCAATGCTATGTATTTGTGATGTTTTGTCATCTTTTTGCATTGTAAGTGGTTTATAATGAGTGACTTTCTTTTTAGATTGTTTCTGCCGTTCAGTATTGTCATCAGAAGCTTATAGTACACAGGGATTTGAAGGTAAGCAATGTAGTGATATTCAATTTAAAACATTCAATATTTTTTGGAGGGCAGCCAAATCAGAGATCAGACTTGCAGGTACTGCAGTGAGCGATGTAAACAGCTTCTCCCCATACACAAAAATGCACCACTGGAGAAAGCATACTCCTGGCCTCAATTGTTAACACTTCTGACTGTAGTGAGAAAACTACAGCAACCTTGTTACTACAAGTTTTCACGATTGAGCAGTGTTAGTAGATAGGGCTCATAGTATATATTTAAGTGTGATTTCCAAATTTGCAGAAAAATAAAGTCTAGTAACACATGGAAGTTAGTTATTTATTTTTGCCTTCAATCTTTGCACAGTTACATGTATCAGAAGTGGAAACTGACATTTTTGTTTCTTTGCCAAGTAAATACGATTTTTAACAGAGTATAGTGTCTGAAATATTCTAAAAAATGATATATTACAGGCTTTCTATAGTAGTTTTGTAAGTCACCACAATGCTCCACAGCACTGCACATTGTATTATACAGGAGACACACAAAAAAGGGACATACAAGGTAAACATAAGTAATGCAGACATGAAAAAAATGGGTTGGGACATCACTGCTCAAGAGAGCGCTAACTCTATTTGGAATATGGCACTGGCAACCAGAAGAGTAATTGTGGCTCAGTGTTGGTGCGTTAGTATGGTTAATATAAATTGTTGCAGTAGGCTAAGCTTTGAAAGCTGTGGGGCAGTCTAAATAGGCATGGATGGGATTTCATATGTGAGTAATGGCACATAAGTATTGTAGGTGGTAGAGAGAGATGGCAACCAGAGGCAAGGTGGATGTCGGGTATATACATAGGAGGATGAGAGGGAAACTATTTTAGTTTGGCAATTAAAATGATGATCTGTTGCTGAGCACTTTGTAAGTACGAGGGGATAGGGGAATCGTTTTAATTGAATTGATAAGGACACAGGTAGCTAGTGTGGGGGGTGGTGCATCAGATGATGACCAGTCTTGCTGCAACATTTTAAGTGGGAATGGATCTGGGATAGATGGGTGAAGGGAATGCCCTTTTGAAGGAGTTTATGGTCGTCAAGGCTGGAGTGGTTTGGTTTCATATTGGGTAAGAAAATACTGGCAATATATTTAAGATGGAGGTGACATGACTGGGTGAGAAATAAAGCAGAGGGCGATGTCTATTGTGTGACAAAGGAAGTATGCTTTGGAGTTTGCAGAAATTGTGTTACTGATGTTGAGGGTGCAAGGCCATAACTAGCAGTTGGCCAGGATGGCGCTTGTAGGACAAAAAGGGACAGTGCCCGGCTCATCCACCCGCAAAACTAAATTCTTGGGTAGTTCTTGGCACCCAACGCAGTGTAATGTTATGATGTAATGATGAAGTTGAGCAGAAGTTTTGGTTAGTCAAGTCCTTCACTTTGCCAGGGGCGCCTGGTTCCCTATATACAGTACTGTGAGTGAGATATGAGGGAAGTGGCAAATCTGGAAGGAGGGATGTCTATGAGCTCTGTTTTAGACCTGTTGGGACATCCATGTTGAGATATTAGATATAGAGAGAAATTCAATTAAATGTGGAGCTATTCAATTGGCCACACTGTAAACCCGTGACTAGAGGATTTCTACTCGCACCCCCCTGAGCTGTGAGCAGAAATCCAACTAAACTTGTGCCACAATGCTTACCTCGGGCGCATCGCGCACTTTATTTAAGATGGAAAATGACGTCTACCACGACTTAACACCTGTGATTAGGCGCCATAAACTGCATCTCCTGGCATACAGTAGGTGCAGGGTGCGATGCGGGCACTCATTCCCTACGCTATTTAAACATTGCTTTTAATTGAATTGCCCCCATAGTTGGTTACACAAGTGAGTACAAAAAGGGGAGAGGTCAGGGGAGGAGTGGGAGATTTGGGTGTCCTCAGATCAGAGGTGATACTGGAGGCCAGATAAGTGAATTCACCAAGTAGGTGAGAACAATGGCTTGAGACCCCAGCAGATAGTGGGAGTGAAGCGAAGAATGTGCCGTATGGAGAGGTAGAGCAAGTACAAAAGTATTTTGATAGGAAGTGATCAGGAAAGATCTGTCATAAAGGACAATTGAGTATAAAAGGTGTACAGGAGAAGAGGGTGATGGACAGCATTAAAATCAGCAGAGGAGTCCAGGAGAATCAGTATGAAAATCGACCCTTAGACTTTGCTGTAAGTAAAACATTGATCAATTTTGTGAGAGTAGTTTGAGTGGGATTTTAGGAAATTATATAGCTGCATGGTGACAATATTGCCCTTTGAAGTAGGTGGCAAAATGGGAGTTGAAGGTGACAGAGAAGACCGGATTTAGAAAACTGGAGTTTATTGTATAAGCAAATTCTGTTTGCTTACTAAGCAAATGTGCAGCATATAAAAATAAAATTGACTTTTAAGTGGATAAAGACTACATTGTTGGTCTCAGCAGTTTGGGACTACTTTTGCATGTAGCAGGCTGTTCTGTGGGCCATGATTGAGATTTAGACTGTTGGAGACTAGGGGGGAAATGTAATGGCCTGTGGGATGCAGACATCTGCGTGATTTCAGCAAGTCTGCCTGATTGCACCAATAATTTAAATAGGCAAAACCAGGTTGGTTGGTTGTTTGTTGTTTTGGTGCTGGAAACAATACTATTCATTAGTGTAGGTTAGCAAGGAGGGACGTGTTGAAGGGGAGATAATAGAGGAGGGTGAAATAGAATGCTGAAGTGAGAAGTGTGGTGAGTAGGAGAAAGCTAAAAAGGTAAATTTAGTTTGATGAATGTGTTTTAGGGTTGGTAATGAGTGTGAGAAGGAATAATTGATTCAAGTTCTACATGGCAATGGAGGAGGTAGAGGCTACTTTTTTGTGCCCTAGCAGGGGCTAAAAGAGTAGGCGGTCTCTGCAGTTTTGATACATGGTCCAGGATGCTGAGATTTGGGCTACAGCAGCCAAACATGGCAACATAAATCACAGTTGAACGATGGGAGCCAAGCGGAGAGGGTAACTTCAATGACAGTTGAAGTCCGTGGCACCACCAGCCACAGACCTTTGCTGATCATTAACTATAGCGTAGAGCAGTCCTGAACAAAATGTACATGAGCTTTATCGGTGACCATGATGATATCCGATATATATAGGTCTGCTTCTTGTATTTTTTCCTGTCTCAGGGCTCAACATTCTTTTTAGTAGAAGTTTTGGTAAAGTGTGCAGAGAAGAGGGGTATATAGTTTATGAAAACTATCTCTACCTGTTTACGAAATACAAATATGGAGAAACTGTTTGCTGGTAAATATGCTGCTAAAGGTTCAGGGACTGCCCTTTTCTTCTCATGTCTTTCCTTTAGGCTGAGAACCTGCTGCTAGACTCTGATATGAACATAAAGATTGCTGATTTTGGCTTTAGCAACCAATTCACTTTTGGGAACAAGCTGGATACGTTCTGTGGGAGCCCGCCTTATGCAGCCCCTGAGCTCTTCCAGGGAAAGAAGTATGATGGTCCTGAGGTGGACGTTTGGAGCCTTGGAGTTATTCTGTATACATTAGTCAGTGGTTCTTTACCTTTTGATGGGCAGAACTTAAAGGTACGTGAACTTCAAGCACACATTGAGTTTGCTTCTTATGTGCAGTGAATATGCATTTGTACAGAGATTTATTAAATCTGATGTCAAGAAGGATTGCTGCATTTGTGAGTGCTCCTAAAAATAGGCTGTAATTTAATGCGCATGTAAGGGTGGTCCCTATGTGTAGCTTATTTCCCTTTGTTCTGAGTCAGGTACATTGTAAAACTCACAAACCAAGCAAGGAGATTGTGTGATTGGGCAGCTTTGGGGACCGTTTCTTTCTGTGTACTACATCTTGGCTTTCACCAAACCTAAAAAGGCTATTCTCTACTCTGTGATCTGAGCTCAATTCTCAATATTATTGCCGTTATAAAATAAAAGTTATTTTGTTTTTATATTGCTTTCAATTTTCACACACCATGAATTAAAATTGAATTATTCAAGAATTACCACTGATCAATAGAATGTTCTGTAATATTAAATAGATAAACAACAAATCTAGGGTTTTGAATAAAGGTGAGAATTGAATACAGTATTCCTGCCTTTTTTCTCACACACATCTAAACAAACCTTGGTACAGTCATATGTTTTTAGAACAAATCCGATCGTTATTGAAAAAACAGGGTAAAAATTAAAGACTTTGAAAGACTCATGGGTCTACGTACTAATAATCGCGGTACTGCCGCAATTATTATGTACCTAACTTGCCAGGGATATTTTCATATCTAATAAAAATATCCCGGCTATGTACTACAGGAAACTCGCATAGACAGCAGTTTCGGTAACCGCTGTCCCCACGAGTTATATCCCCAGCATTTAGGAGAAGTCTTTCACAGAAGTGAAAGACTTTTCCGGTGGAAGCGAACACTGCGCATGTGCACAGCGTCTGCTTCCTATAATTGAGACTGCAGTCTGCAGCACTAATTATCGCTTTGCCTGATTTTTCAGTAAAATCTCCTGCATTGTGCTAGTAATACATAGGAACAATGCATAAAATTATGCAGAAACTGCAGTTTCTGTATAAATTTATGTATAAAACGGCTTGATACATAGGCCCCTTAATAATTCCCCCCTTCCCCAGTCAAGTCCATCATAAACAAAATGTAGCACAACTGTGAATGTATCAAGAACTAGCCTTTCTCAAAAATTTAGCATTGGTGTAAGAAAGGCACTAATTAGGCTTCCAAGGGGCCATATCTCTGACTGTCTTTCATTACAGGGCTGGAGTTTGCCAGACCACAGCTGACATGACCTTACACATTGTTCTCCCCAATTTCACGGGCGCTCCACCCAGCTTTTTTTTTACATATCATTAGGCACTATCCTGCTTCAGGGGTCTGACGTAGAAGATCAGAGTCGTGCTGCGCTTACGTTACTGTGACGGGCACTCTCCCTGTCTTTAAGAGGCAGGGCGTGGTTTGGGCGGCGGGTACATTGCAGAGAGAGTAGAGGAGTGCAGACTTACACGGTGTCTCAGCTTGCATTGCTGGACACAATTATAGCTGTGGTCAGGCAGCAAACAGACAATATCAGCTAGAGTCTTTAAAAATGGTTTAAGTGTCCAGCCAGCAAGTGGGCAATATCTGCTAGAGTCATTAGAAACCACCTGATGTTGTAGTGTGCACGAGACCTAGGAAGCAGATTTAGGGGTATATTTATCATTAAATATATGCGACATATTCCCCAAAAATGGCTGTTTAATATCTAGTAACCCCAATCTATGAAGGAGGGATGTCTCCGATATCTGTCGCAGTTCCTCCATTTCCGACAGCAACTGCAGCCCCCATAGGTTTCTATGGGGGATTCAATGCTGTCAGATTTACTTTGCATTCTGGAGCTTGGCCCTCCGGAACCCTCCCCAGCAATGGTTACCACACAACGTGGTCAGTAGACCGCCCATGCGTAGGAGTCCTGGCACATGAGTGAAGAGACTGTTGAAGCGGTCTCTGCACTATGAGCACAGTGCCGGGACGGGCTCCTTTCGCGTGCTATTTGGTACAACCTGTGATGCAATTTTGGACATTACTATCGCGCCCAGATCGCATTGTAAATGCGAATGACAAATGGACCCCTTAGAGTTTAGCAGTGCAATAATACAAACAATACAGCTAAAGCTACAATGTAATTATTTAAATACAAACTTAAAAATGGCCTCAGGTGGTCCCAGTTAAAGATCAGATATCTCCCATCACAAATCTGTGGACTAATTTGAAAACTACTGTTCAATAAATCCAGCCTGCAGGAATTTGTCATTTGTGCAAAGAAAAATGGGCACAATTTGCATTTTCCAGGTGTAGAAAGCAGGTAGAGACTTGCTGAAATAGGTCTGCAGTTAAAGTAGCTTCTACCAAGTATGAACACAAAAGGGTGAATAGTTATGAATCAAATGTATTTTTATTTCTTGAATAGAAAGTCTATTTTTTTTATTTATTTTTATTATTATTATAGAGAGTATTGTTCTGATCAGATGTTAGAATGCCATAATAAATCTTTTGATACCATGATTTAAGAAAATAAAATAGGAAATGGGTGATCAGCATTGCATATACATGATTTCATATCGCTTGCAGAGATGTACACAAACGTAGCCTGTCGTGGGAATGGTAACACATTATCAGCTGAGAAGGGCAGTTTCTATTGCAGAATTGTTAATGCTGTGGGCATGCATGCAGGCTTAGGTAAGTGGGTGCTCTAGAATACAAACATGTACTTTTTTGGGTATGAAATCCCAGCAGTCGGAATGCTGCTGTTCAGAATACAGACAGCGGCATCCTGACAGCCAGAATCCCGACACCCATAGGAACGCATGGTAAGTATTTTCCCTACCCAAACCCTCCCTCCCCGCTGCCTAAACCTAACCCCCCTCCCTAGTGCCTAAACCTAACCTCCCCCTCCCCGCATCCTAATTTCGGCGCCAGTATTTAGACCGTCGGAATCACGCACGCCGGGATGCCGACTACCTCCCCTTTTTTTTAACCTTTTGCTGCCTGTTGAAAATTATCTCAACCTACAGTCCTATCCTAGTAAACATGGGGCTTTAGCTTGAGGTAGCTAAGACAATTAGCACTCATTTATTAGTAATGACAAAGGGCTGTAGCTAACTTGTCCATAACTAAGATGCCAGAATAAGGCAGTGAAGTAATCTCACTATGAACCAACCTGTGTTTGTTTCTTTCAGGAACTGCGAGAGCGAGTGTTAAGGGGCAAATATCGTATACCTTTCTACATGTCTACAGATTGTGAGAACCTGCTGAAAAAATTCCTCATACTAAACCCAAGCAAGAGGGGCACACTGGAGGTGAGAGAGCAACCTCTTTTCCTCTTTCTCTCCATTTAAGCATTCATACTTTCCTTAAAAGCTGGACATTAGGAGTGTTAATATTGTTGGCCTTATAAGGCTTAGATAAAAGTGCTGTAGGGGCGTGCACTGTATGTGGAGTTTCACATTAATGTGTATCCTGTTTTGGAAATGGATTACATGTATGCACCTCCCCACAGAACCCAGCAATACAAAAGTCACTGTCCTAGAGGACAGTGCTGTTGTACCATGTAGTGCCTAGTGTAGGTCTGTTATTGCTAAGGCTGTCCCCCGTTATTGTCCAGTGGAGCATCAGAACTGTGATGACCAAACAGGCCCCAGACAAACCCCTAGAAGCTGATTGTGGATTTGCCCGTCATGCTTCACCAGTACCAAAAACTATAAGCTGCTTACCTTGCCACTTTTCCTGATGCAAGTTCTGGCACGGCAGCAACAGAATGGGGTAACCATGCACGACCCCTGCTCACTTTATCGATGATGAAGAGGGCCTTCAGGAAGCACCCCTCATTGGGAATGAGGTGGTCATAGGGGGGTAGCTCTGGTACTTGAGATTCTCTTGCTCACCCAGATTCTCAGACAGTCTAGCACTAGCAGAGTATGAGGTTTCTATGACTATCAGCAGGTATAGACCTCAAATAAAAAATGAGTGACTGCAGGTGTTCAGAAAAAAGTAGATTAGGCTGCCAGAGTCCATTGAGCACCCTGTCCTGTGGGCACTCCAAAAAAAACTGTATCCAGCAGTATACGGATATGCACGAGAGAGGAGTTGAGACTTTAGTGTATATGAAGTGCCGTGAGTTAGAGAAACACAAATTGTTCACAATACGGAAATATAATTGTCAGTGAATTGAGGGCTCTGCTACACTGTAAATGTTTACCAGGTACACCTAGCAAATATATATATATATATATATATATATATATATATATATATATATTTATAATGTATTTATTACCAGTCAAAAGTTTGGGGACACCTTTTCACTCAATGGTTTTTGTTTATTTAAATTATTTTCAACATAGTAGATTAATCTTGAAGACGTCAAAACTATGAAAGAACACATATGGAATTATGTTGTAAACAAAAAAGTGTTAAATCAAAATTTGCTTTATTTTTTAGATTCCTCAGAGTAGCCCCTTTTGCTTTGATGACCGCTTTGCACATTCTTGGCATTCTCTCAATTATCTTCATGAGGTAGTCTCCTGGAATGGTTTTGAATTAACAGGTGTGCCTTGTCAAGAGTCAATCTGTGGAATTACTTGCCTTCTTTATGTGTTTGAGACCATCAGTTGTGTTGTGCAGAGGTAGGGTTAGTACACAGTGGACACCACTATTTGACTACTGTTGTAATCCATATTATGGCACCAACCACTCAACTCAGTAAAGAGAAATGGCAGTCCATCATTACTTTAAGACATGAAGGTCAGTCGATACGGAAAATTTCAAGAACTTTGTATCCTCAACTGCAGTTGCAAAAACCATCAAATGCTATGATGAAACTGGCTCTCATGAGGACCGCCCCAGGAAAGGAGACCAAGAGTTACCTCTGCTGCAGAGGATAACTTCATTAGAGTTACCAGCCTCAGAAACCGCTACTTAACAGCACCTCAGATTAGAGACCACATAAAGTCTTCACGGAGTTCAAGTAGCAGACAAATCTCAACATCAACTGTTCAGAGGAGACTGCGTGAATCAGACCTTCATGGTCGTATTGCTGTGAAGAAGCCACTACTGAGGATGAACAACAAGAAGAGGAGAATTGTTTGGGCCAAGAAACACAAGGAATGGACATTAGACCAGTGGAAATCTGTACTTTGGTCTGATGAGTCCAAATTTGAAATTTTTAGTTCCAATAGCCGTGTATTTGTGAAACGCAGAGAAGGTGAGCGGATGGTTTCTGCATGTGTGGTTCCCACTGTGAAGCATGGAGGAGGTGTGATGGTGTGGGGGTGCTTTGCTGGCGACACTGTTGGTGATTTATTCAAAATTCAAGGTACACTTAACCAGCATAGCTAACACAGCATTCTGCAGCGCCATGCCATCCCATCTGGTTTGCTCTTACTGGGACCATCATTTGTTTTTCAACAAGACAATGACCCCAAACACACCTCCAGGCTATGTAAGGGCTACTTGACCAAGAAGCAAAGTGATGTAGTGATGCGTCAGATGACCTGGCCTCCACAATCACCTGATCTAAACCCAATTGAGCTGGTTTGGGATGAGTTGGACCGCATAGTGAAGGAAAAGCAGCCAACAAGTGCTCAGCACCTCTGGGAACTCCTTCAAGACTGTTTGAAAACCATTCCAGGAGACTACCTTATGAAGCTGACTGAGAGAATACCAAGAGTGTGCAAAGCTGTCATCAAAGCAAAAGGGGGCTACTTTGAGGAATCTAAAATATAAAATATATTTTGATTTGTTTAATACTTTTTTGTTTACAACATAATTCCATATGTGTTCTTTCATAGTTTTGATGTCTTCAGTATTAATCTACTATGTTGAAAATAATTTAAATAAACAAAAAACATTGAAGGAGAAGGTGTGTCCCAACTTTTGACTGGTACTATATATATATATATATATATATATATATATATATATATATATATATTTTATAGACAAGACACGGGCGTATAAATCTATACGACATGGGGGGGGGCGCGTTTCTTGTGTGCAGTTAATTATCAGGGCTAATTGAATTCCCCCAATAGTGAACAAAAAATATAAGCAGCCCTGTCGTAATACTATTTCAATAAGGTAGAAATATATTACTTGACCCGAAAAAAACATAAACCCATTTGATTTCTGCTTTTTTTTGTCTCACCTGGATCTGTTTAGAATTATAGATTTAGATCAAAATTGACTAACCCAGGCAAATTTATTGTAAATATTGTAAATCTGACTAATATCCATTATGCAGAGGAAATAGGTGGCATGGTGTTGGGGGTGGTTGTCACTGGATAGTATTGTTGGCTGAAATAGCATAACTTTACTTAGATATAATATACAGATTAGATACAGATTATAATTATATTAGCTTGGTTATGGGCACAGTTTGCATAACATTGAAACCATGAATCAGGACAGCCATGTGACATGAGATCAGCTCACTGCTCCTGTATGAATCCAGATATAGAATATTCTCACTAGTTCTAGTATTTCTGGTAAAATAAGCTTTCTCAGCTTTCTATTTCCCATAACAACAAAAACCAAGGCTAGTTTGATCAACCAAGGCTAGTTTGATCCTGACCTGACATTACTGATTTGACAGCATTACTCCTTTAAAATCACAAAGAATGCGAGGTGTATTTAATATGCATAATAGAAGGGGGATTGCACTGTGCAGTTGATCAATTTAGGGATTATATTTTCCATGAGCAAATCCTTTAAAACCAGAGATTCTCCCTGGGAATTAAGATTAGTAAACAACTTCATGACAATGTTTCTTGGATGCCTGCTGTCTTTAAATGTGAAAATATGGTCTCTGATTTATGTTCTGTATTTTAGTTCCTTTCCTGCACATAACACTAATATAGAGGATGGTTGAGAGATTGATATTGCTATAACTGTAAGTCATGGACAAGCATTCATGTTCTCATAGGGTGGATATACTCTGCCACCCTGTCTTTCTAGTCAATTTGTCTGTGGTTTTTCCGGTTTATCTTAAGGTGGGTACATGCTATACCATATATATCGGCTGATCTTGCAATCTGTGACAGATCACGGCGACTATCATATAGTGTGTACGGTAGGGATGGAAATAATTTGATGTTTCATTAGAAACATCGGTCAGATGGTTCCAATGTTCGATGTTTAATAACCATCGCTAGATTTCTGTCCCGATGTTTCCCAAATGGTTTACAATGGGTCTTTTTTTTTGTGTGGTTTTTTTTTTTGATACTCAGTTACTGCGTGTGTGATGCTGACATTTCAATACACAGTTTACTATACATACACACTGCTGCGTTCGTGCATGCTGCTGGGGGCTGTGGCTAACAGAGAGAAAGACACTCTGGGCAACCAATCAGCAGCAGCACATAGAACAGCCCCAGCTCACTGCCACTGGTGCTACTCTCAGTGGGTGACTGGCTTCAGGGCTAGACTGGCTGCATGTGTGCTGCTGGGGGCGGTGTCTGACCGTGAAAGACACTCTGGTTAGCCAATCTGCAGCTATTGATAATTGAGCAGTGAGTGACACTGTCAGTCACTCACTGCATGTACAGTATATATATATATATATATATATATATACTGTACAAGGCACTCCAATAAATAAGTGTATTTAAACCACTATTAATACATACAGACAGTAGTGTGAGTCGATGTTTTGGTGTATATAAAGACACTCCTCAGGACAATAATGTAGCAAAATTAAAAAAAAACTGCACCCACAAATAAATGCTACTTACCTTGCTCTAAATAGAGAATATACCAACCCAGTGAGTGACCGCTGGGACCACGATGCGCAGACAGCGACGCTCTCACAAATTACGTCACACAGTTTCCCAGCAACACCAGCTGTGGCAATCGCGCTATCGCTTGGCAACTACTGATATGGCCGTGGCGCTAGATGCCTGTGCCCCGGCAGCACAAATACCCCATTTAGTGCCAATGTTTCAGGGGGACTGCTTGTATGCTGCCTAAGAAGTACCAGGTCTTTACAGATCTTATAAAGGAATTTAGCATTTTTTTAAATCCTCTGAGTGCCGCTGTTGTTTTGAACAGCTGGACTGTATAAACTGTAAGCCTCCATCAAATAAACAGAAGTATGATTTCAGAAGTTTATTAGTGTATTTTATGTTTAAGTAGGTAGTTTACTTAAAAAAATAGAAACATTGGATAACTTCGATGTTCCATTGGTACTTCCAATGTTTACTATCGATGTCCCATCCGTAGTGTATGGGCAGTTCCACCAAATTCATTGTTTGATGAATTGGGTGGTTGCATCATCCCATCTGATGTGCTGCACATCAGATGGAGCAATGCCTTGGATGGCATGGCGCTGTTACATGAAGCATTTAACAATATATTGCATAGTCATACAGCGATGTGATATATCGTTACATCACATCACCGTGTCGCTGTGTAGCATCATGGTTCAGGTGTGCACCTAGCTTAAGGGCACACTATTTTTCCTTCAGTAACCTGGTATTATTCGCCCACCAGATACTTGCTGACAGCCTCAATTGTAGGAAAGTAGTTGCTGCCACTACAAGTGATATGTAAATCCGCCGCAGCACCTCTGTAATGGTAACTTGTGGCTGGTTTCTCCTGATCGCTTACTTTGGAACAGGACTGCGGGGTTGCTGGAAAAGGGTTGACTTGGGATGTTGGGTTCAACATAGGAAAACCAGTGAATGGATTGCAGCACTAACTATTACCTGTAGGTCACAGTGTTATAGAGTGTCATGCAGAATCTTGCAGATGGAATGTTTATTGCTCATAAATGTGACCCTTACAAGGGCTGTTGCACTTCATTTTGTGGTACTGATATCGCCTAGAAGAACAAGATGGTACACAGACAATGCTGCAACATGTGTCCTTTTCATAGAGCCAAAACCAGTCTGCACCCCTGCCGTAAATTTAAATCATTTGAAATACTGCGCCAATCCTAGTGGATGTTTGCCAATCTGGGAGAGGGGTCCTCTGCTCTTAGCCAACTAGTCAGAGCTAGATCTGACTAAGGGCTAGATCTGACTAAACTTAATTGACAATGACTTCTCCTCTAATGAGTCATAATTGCAGACAAGGAGAGTTTACAACCCAGGAGAGTTTACAACCCAAGCATATTGCATATTAATATTTATCTAAAATTGGATTTGACAGTTTACAGTAACCTGGGATTCTCAAATCTGCTTGTTTCATCAGTGGGGCAGTGTCCACATTATCTCATACACAAATTACATACACAGGATGAGCACTCCCTGCTGGCAAAGGAATTAATTTATCAAGAAGACACCATCATCAATAATCCTGTCCCAGGAGAGTACTTTTACATGTGTTTCCATGTTTCAGGGTCACACAATATACTGCCTATATATATATGACAATGTCCTCAGACACTTTTTGCATTTATGAAAGAAATCTATTTATCCCTTAAGTTATTTCTTCCTATTCCACTTACCCAGGTGCCTATCCCAAGTATAAATTTGTGTATGTACCGTATTGGCAGCCTACGATGACTCCAAAATGTATACATTTGTTTTAGTATCTGTAAGTTTATAAGGATTCATTTATTCTGTTTTGTGTTCAGCAAATTAATGTGAGAAGTTTGTGATCTAGTATTTCATAAAAAAAAAAAAAAAAAAAACAGTGACTAAAGGATATTTCCACCTGACATCTTCCACAAGTCTCTGTGGTGATGATACTGTAGCTATTGCCTTACACCTATTATGCATGTATTATTTTCTACGCTCCCCTCTGCATAGTGCATTACAGTGAGAATATTTAATAATTGCATCAGTCCCTGCCCTAGTGTAGATTACAATCGATATTGCCTACTACACTAACACCCTAAGATCCTCTTTGTCAGAACTTCACTTAAGTAAACCACACTATGGAAAGTGTGCCTCCTTCTTGATTCACAAATTCAAGTGGCACAATCCATCTTCTGTAATTGAAAGCACAAACACAATTAGGATTATTAGATGGTGATTTTGTGGGCTTCAGCAGACTTGTATAAAAATGTGTGGAACACCTTCAACCAGTGAGCAGAGCACCAAACAGTAGATACAGATTTGTCCATACATATCTTTTCTGCAGTCGCGCCAAAAAGCCCCTCTCAGCGTGCCAGGTCCCATGAGACTCTGCTAGCGCTGGGTGTCTCTTTTTTGGTGAATATGCCTCTAAATCACAATATGAGTAGGATGCACCAGCAGACTGTACTGATTCATTTGATTTGCAAAACTTGTATATCTGTGTGCGACCGTGTCCCTGGATCTGTATAGGAAGTGCTGCAATGTAGTGGCCGCAGCTTTTTTCATTCCAAGTTCTGTTGTGCTACATATAAAGACTCAGGTGCACACAGATATAAAAGTGTCACATATCAAAGTAATCGGCCCAGTCAGCTGCTGCGTCTAGTCTAATTGCATTGCGACTTAGATACAATTTATTGAAAAAAAGACACGTGGAGCAAACAGAGTCTAACAGGACCTGACGGCTCACTCACACCAGGCAAGTCGCGCTATGTGGTGTATTGAGGCAACATGTATGAGGACACATCTATATCAGGAAGGATAATTACGCTTCAGAATAAAATAAATATTTCCTAAATAAAACAGGCAATTGTTACTTTGCAACTTTCTCATCTATTTCTGATGTTTGCACTACAGCGGGGGTCTTCAACCGTTAAGACAGTGTGGGCCACATAAAAAAATTAAACAAAGCCCGAGGGCCACTAAGCTATACTGCGGTATTTAGACTCTGCCCCCTCCTCACACAATTATGTCCCATAACTGCCCCCTCCTACAATTTTAATTAGGTCCCAATACGGCCCCCCTCCTACAATTATAATTATGCCCCAAAACTGTCCCTCCTCCATTAATTGTTAGATAGTTGCTCCCATCCTCAAACAATTGTCCCATAACTGCCCCCTCTCCAGTGCCCTCAGTAGTGCCCCTTATACAGTGCCCCCAGTAGTAGTCCAGCCATGCAGTGCCCCAAGTAGTAGTTCCCCCTATGCAGTTTCCCCAGTAGTGGTCCCCCTATGCAGTATCCCTTATATAATGCCCCCGGTAGTAGTCCCCCCTATGCAGTGGCTCCATTAGTGGTCCCCCCTATGCAGTTGTCCTCATTATGCCGTCCCCCCTATGCAGTACCCCCAGTATCAGTCCCCCCTATGCAGTTCCCCCAGTAGTGCCCCCTTATATAATGCCCCCAGTAGTGGTCCACCCTATGCATTGCCCCAATAGTGGTCACCCTATGCAGTGCCCCCCCAGTGGTAGTTCTTCCCTATGCAGTGCCCCTTATACAGTGCCCCCAGTAGTAGTTTCCCCAGTAGTAGTCCCCACTATGCAGTTCTCCCAGTAGTGGACCCCCCTATGCAGTGCCCCTTACATATATAGGACAGAGACACGCAAAAAAACACTACTTTCCTGAATCCCCCGCTCCTGCCGCTGTCAGGCCCTACAATGGAGTAAGCACACGTGGCCTTCTGATTGTGGATCACCCTCCGCTGGCTCATTACACCTTCAATTACACGGAGACGGGAGCCGCCTGTCAATTCAGCGGCACCTCGCTGCCCCATCGGGATTAACATGGGTGTAGGAGATCAGCTTCAATCACGGAGCTGCTCCAAGTTGCCGCTTGATTGCCGGGCAATCATTTGCCATTTGACGGTAATTGGCTGCCCAGGAACAGACGCTGACTGAGTGCTATTTTCCAGTACATCCAGCTATCCCGCTATACCGTGTTGAACCATATACAGGTACAGTACTGGTCACAGCCAGCGTTATTACTGGTATCTATTGCACTCATTGAAGTGTTATATACGGGACTGTCATATTTCAATCAGCCAAGGTGTCCATATTATAATCTATGATTGGACTTTTCACTAACATTATGGCTGCAATGTGATTCACTGACTGAGTTCCTTATCAATACCACAGCTTATTATTAATCATCGTGACAAACATATTTCTACCCATATCAAATAACATCTATAGAGAGAGTTGCAAATTAATGACAGACACTTGAATCTGTCCACCTAGGAATCCTTAGAACCCATATATTTTTGGATACTATACCCATCGCTTGGGTTTTTTACTACAGTTTAATTGTTTATTTACAACAGTTTTATGTTGCAATTTGTATCTAGCTATTGGGATACACACTTTTTTAAGGAGTCTGATCAACTCCATTTATTTCAGATACTCATTGTTCTTGAATTGTATGTTTATGCATATTTTTTCTTTGTTTTTTTACTTAGAGGCATATGTATCAAAGCTTGATGTGAGTTAAAAATGTGAAATATATATCACCAACCAATCAGCTCCAAACTATCATTTTTTAAACACAGCCTGCAAAATGTAAGTTAGAAGCTGATTGGTTGGTGATATATATCTCACAATTTTAGCTTACATCAAGTTTTGATACATATGCCCCTTAAAGTGTAATAAAACACAATTTACATTTATTTGTATGTGTTACCACCTTATGTCCCTGCATAAATATTAGAGCGCAGTTTACCTACTTTTTGTATCATTGGCTGCCAAACAAACACAGTGGCAGCGGGTTTGTTTCTGTGTAGTGCGGACCACACTACACTAACCATCGGTGAGCCACGGGGAACGACTCCGCGGGCCACGGGTTGAAGACTTATGCAATCATAGGCAAAGGCGGGGGGGAGTCCTTTTGCCTGGAAACCTTCCTCCCCAGCCTACACCATGACCACAAAAGAAAAAGTAATATAATAGAATATTACTAGTGCTGCATGTTGTTCTCAGTATCACAAATTAAATACTCAGCACCACTTGTGGATGTTTTAACATGCGTCAGTCATTAATAAATACACCTGTTACCAACTAAAAGATCTGGAAAACATGCACTGTTAGGGATATTTCACCCACAACGGATTTGTCCGTTCGGCAAAAAAGGACGTTTTTTTTCCGTTATTTAATTTCAGTGGACTTCACAAATACATTAGGGCTTTCACACTGCAGGGTCGCTGTGTTACATCTGCGATAACCACTGACTAAGACGGCTGCCGTCCACGGTTTTCAGTTTGACAGACTGAAAATAGATTCAAGCACATGGCAATAACATTACACACGGCACAAAACCGTTGCTTGTGAATGGGACTGATCCACAGGAAAAAAAAGTCCAATGCAGAGCTAGGTTCTTCTACTGCTCCCCCAGACTCCAGTTTTGCTCCTATGCTCTGGAATGGAGCTCACATCTGAAATAAAAACATTCTGCTCAATCAGGACGGCCCTACTGTGATCGCTGGTCCTGTATATACTGAAAACATGACACACACTACACTTTTTACGAGTAATATTAAAGCTGGATAAGTGCTAATTATGCCCTCTTGAAGCATTTGGAAACTGCCCTCTAGAAATTCTACGTTTGCCACTGGTAATGATATGAAGTACAGCATATAAGTATTACTAATCTAGGTGAAAATCTATGTTACTAAACTTCCTATTGTACTTCAATAGAAATAAATATTTATGACCCATCAAGACTAGTTGCAAACAACTTTCAGATAGGTTGTGCAGAGCATGTATGATTATTTTTATGTAAATGGTGTGGTCACATACCTCAGGCACTGCAACTGGTTGAGTGTCATGGACTAAAGCCTATTTATAAACAAATGTTGTGGTTAGCAGGGAATGGGTATGATATACCGTCGGCCGCATGGCGGTTCAATTTCCATCAGCGGCAGCCCGACAGGAGCAGAGTGCGACGCAGCGGAAGGCCGACAGCGCTGGAAATCCCGATCGTGGATAGGTAAGTATCCACTAACCTAACCCCCCTAACCCTCCTTAGGGGTGCCTAACCCTAACCACCCCCTTCCCCGCTGCCTAAACCTAAGTCCCCCGGGGTGGTGCCTAACCCTAAGTCCCCCCCGGGGGTGCCTAACCCTCCCTCCCCCTAGCCTAACCCTAAGTCCCCCCCGGGAGCCCTAAACCTATTCCCTCCCCCCCCTACGATCGTGATGCCGGGCACCGGTCTCCCGGGGTCGGGGAAATGCGGGCGTCTACATCCAGACGCCCGGCATTTCACACTTGCTGGGATAAGACAGTCGGGAAGCCGGCTGCCGGTATATAGGCAGTCGGCTTCCCGTTAGCAGACCTCAACCCAGAGAGAGATAAACAGATGTAAGTAAATCAACCCGGCATGTCATTGTTTACCTCAGCTGTCCTGGCCCCTTAGCAGGAATCGGTATGAAATACTGCCGGCCGCCGGTGGTTCGATTCCCGGCAGCGCCTGGCCGACAAAAGCAGAGTTCCCGACAGCGGAAGCCCGGCAGCGCTGGAAATCCCGATCGTCGCTAAGGTAAGTATAGACCACCCTAACCCTCCTTAGGGGTGCCTAACCCTAATCCCCCCTCTAAGTGCCTAACCATCCCCTTCCCCGCTGCCTAACCCTAAGGTCCCCCCCCCCGGGGGTGCCTAACCCTAAGTCGTCCCCCCCCCCCCCCCCCCCCGGGGTGTGCCTAACCCTAAGTCGTCGTCCCCCCCGGGGTTGCCTAACCCTAAGTCGTCGTCCCCTGGGGGTGCCTAACCCTAAGTCCCCCCCACGGGGGTGCCTGCCTAACCCTTCCTCTTCCTAGCCTAACCCTGCCTTGGGGGGGGTGCCTAACCCTAAGTCCCCCCCGGGTGCCCTGGCTCTCCTGACCCCACCTCCCCCCGCGGCTGTCCGCTGGCGGCATCCGGCATCCCTTCGATCATCCCTTCGATCTCCCGGCGTCGGGGAAATGTCAGGCGTCTACATCTACACGCACGGCATTTCTCCCTCGCCGGGATTTGACAGTCGGGAAGCCGGCTGTCGGTATTAAGGCAGCCGGTTTCCCGATTGTATACCCCTCAGCTGCTCCCCCTGTGCCTGCCCCCCGTCTTCCCCGCCTAATTGGTCCCCCTCGACCCGTTATACTTACCACCACAGTATATGGTCATGTTCTGTGCATTCGGTGCACGTCACAACTAACATGCATCTGGTTACAGCACCTTATGCCTCAAGATTCATATTGAATACACAAGAGACAGTACAAAAGGTTTTATTAATTGTTCCAATATTATGTACTCTGACGATTATCATCAGATCCTGCTGTTGGCGAAATCAGATGCTGTTGCATCTTGCCCCCATCATGGCTAACTGTATCGACCCGTAAGAATTGTCTTTGGTAATATTGCTTTTTTCTTTCTTTTTGGGTTGATCACACAAATGCACTCAACCAGTATATTGAATTCAATTCTCTATCTTCATACACTGGGATTTCTAAGTAGAATAATGCATTTCAAATATAAGCAAATTGTGGGATTATAGTGAATGTATCAGCAGAGCATTTCTTAAAAATAATAAAAGGTGTTGCCAGCTGTGCTTAAAACTTTTTCTCTTTTTATTCCCAGCAAATCATGAGGGATCGTTGGATGAATGTGGGACACGAAGATGATGAGTTGAAACCATATGTTGAGCCAGTTCCAGACTACAAGGATCCCAGAAGGACAGGTCGGTGCCTCTTCCTTTTATTTGTATGAAGAAGCTCCTCATAGCGCTCAGTGTTATTGCTATGGTATGATGGTAGAGAGCTCAATCACATGTTTCATTTTGCAATTACAATTGGAGCAGAAATGTTGACTCCACACTTCTGGATAAACAGCAGGTTTAGAACTTCCCAGGTATACAATCACAGGAACGTGAGAGCACTGAGCCAATACAACCTGATACATATGACTGCTCGATGTTCATTATCAGATGTGTGCGCTTTTGTCTATGAAAAGTACTGCAGTGTAGTGGAAAGTATAATAAGATGAAAAGAAATATGCAGCATATCTTACTGCCTCTCCCTCGGAAAAAGGCACATACATTTTTCTTTCGCCCAATGTGTGCACACTGGAAACCTCGGAGTATAACGTCTCCTCTAACTGCCATCACGTTTCAGCTGTATTGTCACGTGGCTGTGAGATGACTGAAGTGGTACCTTGGTTGGTGCCTCTTACGTTTGCCCCCTGCTACCTAAGAACTACTTGTACTGCTGACATAATTGGGAGCAGCATGAAAGGATAGATTGTGCATTGCCATTGCAGCTTAAATTGATTGGCTAATCTCTTCCCCCCAGCCCCCCCCCCCCCCCCCCCCCCCCCTCTGGAGAGAGAATGGAATAATTACCAACTTTACCTGGCAGCTGCACATCAGTAGTTTGTGTAGAGTCTCCAGTACTGTAGGAGCCAAGGCAGATTGTGGTTAGTTATTGTTTGTGCTGTACCTGGGGATAGTCTGTGTTTCTGGAGAGCTGTCTGTGCTGGGCTGTGGGGTAAGTTTTATTATCTAAAAGCCAGCTATTCCTCCTTGATTGACTTTCATTCACTGAGCAGAGCCCATCAGAATGGACATACATACTGAATTCCAGATCACCATCTCTATATACCTTGTGTTAGAGGAGTAACAGATTGAGGTTAGTGGTAATTCTGATTGGTTACTTTTAGACTTGCTGGGGGTCTGTCTTGCAGGAAATGTTCTCATGCAGGTTTTACCAACTGGAAAAGTGAATGGGGGTTCAGAATTCCTTCTGCTTCATTCTGAAAAGTTCTCGGGTACAATCCTGTTCATCTGAGTGTGCTAGACCAAAGGTTCTTGTGCCCTGTATCAGCAACACAGGAGGAACCGGCTTGGGCCAATGGCCTAGCGATGTTAATGCAGGAGCTTGTTAACATTTCCTCATCCATACAGGGTATTTACCAGTCCCACTGTCCCAAATTAGAGCTCACAAACAAAAATAGTCCTGCTGTTTTTTCAGTCCTGTGGTTTATCAGACTCTTGTGTTCTTCCAAGGAGAAAAGAGAGGTGACTGTGGTATTTCATCTGACAGAGTTTAAGCGATTTACAGTAATACTGGCTTTTTGTTAAGTATAACTGAGGTTCCTGACACTTCACTTTTTAAACCAAAGACAAAATAATGAGATTTCCTTCCCTGCCCCTTCAGAAAATTTGCTTATGATGTGTCTTACAAAGCCTTAACCTCTGCTTGGTGGGGACATTAATAAATCTGAATTAATTTTCAAAGTGGAATGGTTATCTAGAGCCCCACAATTCTCATTCCAAATGCTACAGGTCTTGGGGATGGCAGAGATAGGAAGGCTGAGATTATACTTAAATTCATTTACTTTGCAGCTGGGGCATTTTAGACCCAGCTGGAGTTAATATGGTAGACAGGTGGGTGGAACAGCTTGTGAAGGGCTTGCAGTCTGGTGCCTTGCCAGAGCAGATTTGGGAGGCTACTATCTGGTGAACAATGTTCTGGATGCCAGGACAGGATAACCTTCTCTATGGACTCAACAAGCCAAACACAGCTAATGCCTGTTTCTACTTCAGGGTCCATAGGGTATCCACAGGATACCTTGGGGTATAGGTGATGACGTCAGTCTTCAGGCACCACAGAGTTAAAGTTTTCAGTCTCCCAGGATGCATCTGGGTCCCTCCTATACACCCCGCCCCTGGGCCAAGGCATCCCAGTTTCGTTGGTGCCTGGCCGGAGTCGTAGGCACTGTGCAGAGGGGGGCTATGAAGAGCCCCTGAAGTTTCTTTTAAAGGCAGCGCTGGCTGCACATCTGGGAGTACAGCATGGACAGTCAGTACTGACGTCCATGCCGTCTCCCCTACACCCCGCCGGTACCAGAACGCCGGTACTGATCCGGGGATGCTGGTAGACATCTGGGGTCACGGCTAGCGGTGCCCCCAGATGTCTTGGACCATGGCCGGATCCCAGGGGATAGCAGGTAAGCAGCGGGGTCCCGCGGTGGGTCCCCGCTGGTCACATGGTCCTGAGTCCCCAGGCAGGGGGCTCCCTGGGGACTGGCTGCAGCCTGGAGCCAGGCGACCAACCTGCGCTTCCACTACCCCCTGGGACAGCGGTCCGCTGCTGAGCGGCATGCGCTGCGGTGTTCCAGGAGTTAAATGCATGCCAGGGGAGCGCGCTTTCCCTGTTTCAAAGCCGGCGCCTCCCCTGCTGCACACAGCCTCTCTGCTCTGTCTGATTGGCCATAGTGTGTCAGCGCTCCTCCCCCAGGCCGGCCTCTTTCATCCTCTGCTCCTCGGTGGCCATCTTTGAAGCATGGTGAACGCTGCTGGAAGCCTGTGAGCGGTGGCATTGCGGTCTGGGTCCCCCAGCATACCTCTCCTCTGTTTGTCACAGGTCAGTGTATGCAGCGCTGAGTCCTACCAGCCTTGGGGTCTGTTTAGTTGAGAACCAGCGCTAATAGTGCAGGGATTTGTTTCTTCTGCATTGTATGTGACTAATCTGCTAGCCTGCTGTCTGTACTTTCACTTTCTACTGTCAGCCTTATTACTGTCCCTGATCTTGCTCTGCTCAAAGCCCTTGCGGTGCGCGGTGTGCAGGGTGTTATTCACACTATACCAATACGTATAGGTGTGAGTGTCACATACTTACCATCATGTCTGAGACTGACTTTCCTCTCCAGCTCATGTGTACTAAATGTAAGGTACCAATAGCGGAGGGGGAGGGTAACACGGAGGGGTTATGTCCCCAGTGCCTGGCACTGTCACGGCCGATTATGGTCACCCAGACGGTTTTGTCCCAGCGGTCAGTGGTGTCATCACCCATGCGGGAGTTCCCGAGACAATTGATGGTACCCCACAGTCTCCCTGTCCCTTCCCAGGTTTCTCCGGAGCCTGCGTGGGTTAATACTCTAACTACATCGGTTCAGCATTTGTCCCATGTTTTACAGGGGGAGTCTGTTGCGGCCTCATAAACGGCTGGTGGCGTCTTTATCTGCTCCTTATGGGGATGACGATGAGACGTCAGATGATGGGGAGATTCTGGATCTATCTGACCAAGAACCTCTCCGTACCAAAGAGCCGGACGCTAAGTCCAAGGTGTATATCCCTGGTCTTATTCGAGCGGTCCGCTCGGCTTTAGTTATGAGGATATTGATCCTTCGGTGGCCACATTCATATATGCCTTTTAAGGATATTAAGGGTGAGGCTACGGTGTTCCCTCTTTCTGATCAATTAGTGGATCATTTAGAGGAGGCGTGGAAAAGTCCAGGTAAACGGTTTCAGCCCCAGAGGCGCTTAGCCGTGGCTTATCCGTTTGCGGTCAATTATTTTTCTAAGTGGGAATCCCCTACGCAAGTGGATTCACATGTCACACGATTAGTCAAAAGTGCCACGTTGCCTATGCCTTCGATGTCATCCTTGAAGGATGTCACTGACCGCAAGGTGGAGATCTGCCTCAAATCCGTTTATTCCCTTGCAGGGAAGCATCCAGACCGGCTCTGGCCGTGTGTTGGGTAGCCAGAGCTATGGAACACTGGGCGGATAATTTGGAGGCGTCTTTGGACTCTGACTGTTCGGCTGAACAGACCGAGTTGGTGGGCAATCTCCGAGACTCGGCCACTTACATTAATGAAGCGGCCTCACCTCTAGGATCTCCTCTGCAGCCGTGGCTGCTCGTCGCACCTTATGGTTGCGTTCTTGGAAAGCGGATGCGGATTCCATAAAGGGATTGGAAGGTCTGGACAGGTACTATTTGGTCCAGATCTGGACAAAATAGTCGCTACGTTGGCAGCAGCAAAATCTGCATGTCTTCCGTCTGCTACGATTCCTTCTAGTGCTGGTGGGTCGTCCTTTCGGCCTCACAGGGCCCAAGGTAGGCCTAAAGTACAGTCCTTTCCACAGGACAAGCTGGGACCAAGAAATTTTCCAAGCCCAAGAAACAGGTCTGGAGTACCAGACGTCCGGCTCCTAGGTCAGATAACAAACCTACGGCCTGACGGTCCAGGCCTCCCTTTGGGGTACCCCAAAGTGGGGGGCGCCTGCTTCAGTTCGCCCAGTGCTGGTCGAGGACTACGACAGACACTTGGGTTCAGGAGGTGGTGTCTCACGGGTATGCCCTCTCCTTTCGGCACAGGCCTCCATCCCGGTTCTTTACCACAGGCCTTCCGCTAGACCGGAGCAAGGCCTCGGAACTGCGGAAGGTTTTGCACACTATGCTCCAGGCCGGAGTTTCAGTGCATGTTCCAATTTCCCAGAGGTGCCTGGGTTTCTATTCCATTCTATTTTTGGTGCAGAAACCCAATGGGTCTTACCGTTCAATACTCCTAAAGGCCCTCAACAAGTCCTTGAGGGTGCCTCTGTTTCGGATGGAGACCCTGCGGTCCATTATTCTGGCACTGGAACCTGGGGACTACATGGTGTCATTGGACATCCAGGACGCTTACCTGCATGTCCCTATTCTTTTGCGCCATCAGCAGTTCCTCAGATTGGCGATCTGCAACAAACATTTCCAGTTCCAGGCACTGCCTTTTGGCCTGGTGACTGCTCCACGGGTATTCACCATGGTCATGGCGGCTCTTCTGCGGACGCAGGGAGTCCGACTGTTGCCTTATCTGGACGACCTCCTATTGATAGCGGGGTCTCCAGAGCTTCTTTTACGCCATCTGGATCTGACGATTGCGGTACTGCAACGTCACGGCTGGTTGACAAACTGGCAGTGGTCCAATCTCACCCCGTATAAGAGGATCCTGCACCTCGGGGCCTTATTGGACTCCAGGCAGCAGTGGATCTTTGTGACGGAGGAAAAGATCCTTGCTTTGTAGTTGAGGATGCGCAGTTGTCTGCAGTGTCGTCGAGTGTCGATACACTCGGCAATGAGGTTATTGGGCTCAATGGTGTCGGTATTCAACATGGTGGAGTACGCCAAATTTCTCTCCAGACCTGCTATTGATCTGGTCCTGATGGAATGGATTGCCTCAGTGTCTCAAGTCCCAGACGATGGGGCTCACTCCGGACGTTCGCCTGTCTCTAACCTGGTGTTTGCAGACGACCCACCTCAATCTCCCAGCATTATCAGCAGTGTTCATCCTGTGAGTCCTCAACTGGGAAGCGGATTTTCTCAGCAGGCAGGACGTGCATCCGGGAGAGTGGTCGTTACACCAGGACGTCTTTCAGAGTCTGGTGGACAAGTGGGGTCTTCCAGAGATAGACCTCATGGCGTCCCGGCACAACAAGAGGTTGCCAGTGTACGGGTCTCGAACAAGTGATGAAAAGGCGTCTCTGGTGTATGCCCTGTCCGTCCAGTAGACGTTCCAGTTTGCCTACCTTTTCCCTCTGTTTTCCCTTCTTCCGTGGGTAATACGGAAATTCAAATCAAGAAGGAGGTACGCTACTGTTGATAGCTCCCGAGTGGCCCAGACGGCACTGGTTCTCCGACCTTCAGAGTCTGTCAGTAGAAGTTCCTCTGAGGTTACCATTACGACCGAATCTGCTGTCACAGGGTCCTTGTCTTCACCCGGACCTGACTCGGTGTGGCTGTTGAAACGGTCATGCTAAGGTCCAGAGGGTTTTTCTGGCTCCGTGGTGCAAACCATACTAAGAGCTCGTAAACCTTCCTCGGCAAGAATCTACCATCGTGTGTGGCATACTTTCTTCTGGTGGTGTAGACCTAGAGGGTATTCCCTTAGGGAGTTCCGCCTGTCTAGGTTGTTGGCTTTCCTACAGGCTGGACTGGATCATGGGCTTCGCCTGGCTTCTCTGAAAGTGCAGGTGTCTGCCCTGTGAGTCTGGTTTCATCGTAGGATTGCTGCGCTCTCTGATGTGCACACCTTTATGCGAGGTGTTCTTCGCATTCAGCCACCTTTTGTTCCACCGGTGGCGCCTTGGAATTGGGCTGTGGTCCTGAGAGTTCTCCAGGGACCGCCGTTTGAACCACTGGACTCAGTGGACTTTAAATAGCTTACAGCTAAAACCATATTCCTTCTGGCCATTTCCTTGGCCAGAAGGGTTTCGGATTTAGGGGTTCTCTCTTGTAGACCCCCTCTTCTGATTTTTTCATAGGAATGGGGCGGTGCTTCGCACTCATCCGGGATTCCTTCCCGAAGTGGTATCCAGTTTTCACATCAATGAAGAAATTGTTGTGCCGGCTTTCAATTCACCTGGACTTTCAGTGGGTGACGCCACTTGGGATGTTGTGCGGGCATTGAGAATTTATGTTGACCGCACTTCTTCTTTTAAGAAGTCGGACGCCTTGTTTGTCCTCTATGGCTTCTGTAAAAAGGGTTGGCCTGCTTCAAAGTAGACTTTGGCAGGCTGGATTCGTATGGCAATTTCAGAAGCTTATCTTCATGAAGGTCTTCCAGTTCCCTCCTTGGTGAGGGCTCATTCCACTAGGTCTGTGGGTCATTCGTGGGCAGCTAGACGTGGTGCCTCTGCAGTTCAGTTCTGCAAGGCTGCTACGTAGTCTTCTGTCCATACCTTTGTGCGGTATTATGCTTTTGACACCTTTGCCTCTCAGGTTGCTTCCTTCGGGCGGTGGATTCTCCTCTCAGCACAGGAGCGTCCCCACCCTTAAAGGATACTGCTTTGGGACATCCCCAAGGTATCCTGTGGATACCCTATGGACCCTGAAGTAGAAAATATGAGATATGGTAAGAACTTACCCTTGTTATCTCTATTTCTACGAAGTCCATAGGGTTCCACAGGACTCCCGCCCTGTCGCACCTGTACTGCAGATGGGCTTTATTCTGGTCACCGGTTTTTCTGTCTCCCTATGGTGAGAATGTGATTCTTGTGAGTGTCCAGATTTTTTCTTGTCTCTCTTCCTTCTCCTCCTCCGGCCTATGGCTTGTGACGTAACTGAGATGCCTTGGCCCGGGGGCGGGGTATAGGAGAGGGACCCAGATGCATCCTGGGAGGCTGAAAACTTTAACTCTGTGGTGCCTGAAGACTGACGTCATCACCTATACCCCCAAGGTATCCTGTGGAACCCTATGGACTTCGTAGAAATAGAGATAACAATAGTAAGTTCTTACCATATCTCATATTTTAATGCTTGTGAAGCAAGCTCAATGTCTAAGACGACTATAGAGTATCTGCCTTTTTCAGGTAATATCTTATTTGGTCCACAACTGAATAATATTATTAGCCAAGCAAAGGGGGTAAAGGGTTCTTTTCTGCCCGTTACTCGCAGAATTAATGTGTCCAGGTTGCCCTCCATTCAGATTGTTTTGGTTTCCAGTGCCCCCAACGGACTTGGAGATTAGGAGTAAACAGAAGTGTAGAAGGTTAGTTTTTGATGTCTGATTTTTCATACTACAGCATAGTTTTCCCCATTGGAATATAGTAATAGATGGATTTTATTTAGTTAGAATACAAACTATCTGCCTTGTGTAAAAATTCTTATAGACAATTTTCCTCCTTTGCCCTGAGGTTTGCATGTTAAGAAGTGTATTTATAACAGTGCAGGATGTGCTTTGTGTTTTTAAAAAAAAAAAAAAAAAAGAAAACAAAATTGAACGATAAGTGGAAATACTTCCATTTTGTGTGTGTTGAACAATAAATGTACTATATGCCTATCATATGGTGGTCTGTATTTTTTTGTTTTCTGCTGATTGATGAAACTAGTCTGCATATGAAATGCAAACCTATACCCTGGACATATTATTTCCACCCATCCTAACACAAGCATTCTGGCCTGACCCTTCCCCATTTTTATCGTTTACTCGTTTGTCCCTTTTCCCAGATCCCAGCCCACCCCCCCCCCCCACTATTTCTTCGATACATTTCCCCCATATATATATATATAACCACAGTATAAAAATCCTAGAGCACTGTGACTCACATTAAATGATTTTATACACGTTTACCATATCTCTTAATTTCTTTTTACCATCTACTACCACCATATCACCCCACATACCAAGCGCAGACATAAATATAGATTTTGAACAGTATTTAAGGGAGGTGGGAACCTTTTTATTTCTATAGGTCATGCTACTGACCCGCAGTGACCATTCAGTTGCATCACTTTGCGATCCAACATTTGAAATGCAATGTAGTACATATTAAATGTATTAGAGCGAAGGAGGCAGAAGCATATTCAGATCATTGACATGTGCTAACACTAAGGTTATTCTTGCACTATCGTCCACACTATAATTCAAACTTTATAAAATGACAACTGTGTGTTTATGGACATATCACTTGGGGTCAGAAGGACGTTTCCAGTGGTTCTGGTCTTTTACATCAGTTTTATATTTTTGTTTTCATTTGTTCTCTAATTATGCTTCACAATATAGGTCAAAAATGTTTTCTTTAATTCTACAGCTTGATTTATATATACCGTAATTGAATAATATAATATCAGTTTTTCATATTGGCTTGTATAGCAATTACACCTCCAAGTTTTTAGTTTAACAATTTGTATTTTTACGTTTATGATCGAAGGTTGATCAATTACATCTTCTTTTCTTATGCCAGATTATGCTGATCATTAATTGCAAGGTGTTTTTCTATATACAGATTTAATGGTAACGATGGGCTACACACAGGAAGAAATTAAGGATTCTCTTGTTGGCCAGAAATATAATGACGTCATGGCAACCTACCTGCTGCTTGGGCACAAGTCCTCTGAGGTATAGTATGAGATGTGGGCACTCTCTGTTGCCCGTGTGTCTATGAAAGCTGTAAAATTTTAGTAGTAAAATTAAATACTGCGTTAATTCAGTGGTAGCTGAAAAACATCAAAGGTCTTCCTAGCTTCTTGACATTAACATCTAAATAAAGTATTCCAAGTGATAATGTTAAAGAGGTTGATGGAAGCATTTCACTGCAAATTTGTATGCCTAATGTCATTTAACAACTCAACTACCATATCGGTGTGGAGTTTGTATGCTCTCCTTGTGTTTACGTAGGTTTTCTCACACACTCCAAAAACTTATTGGTAGGTTAATTGGCTGCTGATGGAAAGAATGTGTATGGTAATTTAGACTGTAAGCTCCAATGGGGCAGAGACGAATGTGAATATTCTTACTGTACAGAGCTGCATAGAGGGGTGGTAATCGTGGTATATCCTAGCGTGGTAAAGAGGCTGGTTTAGGAACTTGATAATCTTGCCTTCAAAGGTCAGTTTTTAGCGGACGCTTTACAATGTGGAGGCTAAAGGAAAGTATTGTTTGGGAATGCAGAGAATTACACAGAAAGGGTGCAACCTGAAAGGGAACGGGTAATAAGTGTGGATAAGAAACATCATTATTGCGCAGGACGCATAATTCGAGTTGTGAGAGGTGACCGCCAAACACTTGCTGTTCTGCATTGCTTGGCCATGTGTGTTTTCTGCAAGTAACTTGGCATCTTTGCTAAGGTCACAGGTGTTGACAATTCACTAATTAAAATGTAATCTTAAGAATTTTATTTGCCTGTTATTTTGAGGTTCTTCATGTGACGTCATATTTAGTTACAGTAGGTGTGTGTTAATATCCCTACTAATATATAAAAATAAAATTTGTTTGTTGCTCATTCACGACCAAACCTTTGAATCAGTTGACTTGACAGTTTGCATAAAAATAGTTTACAGACCGGGTTAGAACATAAGCTATGGCCACTATTCAGTTAGCCCCGATAATTTTTTGAGGGTGAAAAATTTTACTTTTTATAGTTTTTAAGATTTGGGAAACTCTTGTTAGGGCCCATCCCCTGCCCCTTCCCGGATGAAAACACCTAGGGGTGGAGATGTTGCTATGTGCAACATCTCCCCTTCTAAAAACTCTCACTTTAGTAAATTTACCCCCTAGAATCACGGACCTGTGTGTTTTCTCGGGCGGCAAACCGAATGCAGGCTAGTTATTGGGGATTTTTTTCAGAGCCTGCTAAGGTCCAGAAAAAGAAATAGCTGATGCGCCCACATTTCGAGGCTAATTGGATAGTCCCTGGGGATCATTTAGCCTGCGGTACTTTACTGCTGATAATTGAATTCCCCCAATGGGTTTTCTCATACCTCCCATTCACATTCACGTTTTTTAGGTAATGACGTACCAATGCGTGGCAAGGAACTCATCACGCAGAGCACATATTAGGGAGATATGCATGAACCAGAATAGCTCACTTGAAATATACATACAAAATATGTTACATTCCAATGACTAATGCAATCATCCAAAAAAAAACATTTAGCAGAATTCATTTGATGGATAGTGTGTATCAGAGAGATACTCTGCTCAAGTAAAAATTATATACAAATACACAGGTTTCAGGCACTTCACTACTATTGTTTTTGTTCTTCATAATATTACTTTTAAGTGTTACTCAGATGTCCGCATACAAAATCCACTTTAAATTTCATTCTAATGACATTTGGAAATGGACTTGCCCGGGCAACGCTAGGTACTACAGCTAATGCTGGCCATACACGCTACAATTATCGGGGCGATCCGCCTGATATCGGCAGATCGCCCCGATAATTGTAGCGTGTAGGGGGGCGACCAAGGGTTAAATATTGCTCGGTCGGGCATGCCGGATTGTCCAGCATGCCCGTCCGATGCGATATTTCCCGTTAAACTGTCGGCCGCATCGGGCAGTGTATGCCCAGCCGCAGCCGACAGACAGACATTTCCTGTGTTCCTTCCTACGGAAGGAACAGGGAAATGTCTCCTCCCCGCGGGGCGGAGCGCGGATGTCTGCCGAATACACTGTGAGAGAAATCTCAGTGTACGCCAGCGACATCTGCGGCTGGCAGCCGGACAGATAAAATGTCTGTCGGTCTGAAAAAAAGCAATGAAGAAAGTAGAGATGTCAACATTGAAATACACTGAGGAAAAGCATGAAACAGCCATGGCCAGAAATTAAGTATGCCTGCTAATGTTAAAGTGAGCATCCTGCTAGACATAGGGTTGGAAAGCAGAGGATGGCAATCATGTATCACGCAAAAGCAATAATTCTATTGTAAAAGTAACAAACGCAAAGCATGTTTCCTCCATTCTGAGGACTATATTTAGTAATTTACTGTTCATGGAACAAGCATCTATTTATTTTGTTTTTCCATCTATTTGCTAAGTTGGACAATGACAACATGACCCTAAAGCCTAGACCGCCTCCAGACACCACAAACAAGGTGCACAGAAGTGTATCTGCCAATACCAAGCCGAGGAGGCCCAGCGACCAGGGTAAGTGTTGCCTTATTTCACCTGTTCTTATTTATGGTATTACACATTCTCACAGCCAGTGAACATAATGAAAAGACGCAGTAGGAGATCATCTGATCTGTTCTAAAATGACATGTTCATTGCAGCAGAAGTACTAATGATTTTTTTTCATTTTGTGCCAGTTATCCCCACATCAAATTCCTACTCCAAAAAGACCCAAAGTAACAATGCAGAGAACAAACGGCCTGACGAGGAACGAGAGAGTGGGCGCAAGTCCAGCAGCACTGTCAGAGTGCCACCAAGTCCCTTGCCTGGACTGGAAAGGAAAAGAACCACTCCAACACCGTCTACGGTGAGGCGTGTCATGTTAGAAATAGACATAGAGAGCCTTTCCTACATTATATCATGCATGTTTTAGCTTTAAATCCACATCTATGTTTTACTTTATGAAGAAGCTTTTCTGTACAATACTGTACTGTTCAGTCAAAGCACTAATCAGTTTGTTCGCAAGTCAAAGAAGCAAATTCCTAATATATTGGACCAAATGTAATAGGTAGTCAGTTTTAGTAACAGTACAAACTCGCACTTTCTTGCACTTTTAAAAAGTGCGAGTTTGTACTGAAACTCGCAAATTCAATAGCCTGCGAACTTTTGAGCTCGAGGCTACTGCATTTGCGAGTGCAGGCGAGTTTAGGACTATGTAAACTGACACCTTTTAATGCGAGTAGCATTAAAAGGTGCGAGTTTTAGAGAAGCCATCACAGATCAGTGAGATCCGTGATGGCTTCTGTGTGTGTAAAAAAAAAAAAAAAAAACGGGCACCCCCTCCCCAAAAGCATAACCAGCCCCGGGCTTTATAAAGCCTGTTCTGGTTCTAAAAATACAGGGGCCAAAATGCGTAGGGGGCCCCTGTATATTAAGAACCAGCACAGGGCTTTGTTGAGCTGGTCCTGGTTCTGGAAAATCAGGGGACAAAACGAGTAGGGGTCCCCTGAAAATTCCTGAACCAGCACCGAACTCTTTCTAGCAGGGGGATAATGCCACAGCCAGGGAAAACCTTTCACCGGTTTCCCCGGCCAAAGCATTATCCCTGACTGCTAGTCAGTCCAGGCCGGGGATCCCTGGGGAGTTGGGTAGCCCCCCAATAAAGGGGTACCCCTCTCCAAGGCACCCCAGGCCTAGACTGATAGCCCAGGGCTATCCCTGGCACCCTAGGGCGGTGGGTGCCGGGTTGATAGTGTAAAGTGAAAGTGTAAAATTAAATTTACCATATTGTCTTTATTTGTAGAACCACAAGTACCAGCAAGCCTCCCCTGCATGCTGGTATTTGGAGAACCACAAATACCAGCATGCGGGGCATTACGGGCCTGCTGGCACTTGTAGTTCCACAACTAAAGAAATACGTAAATAAACAAACATACACCGTGAAAGTATAATTTTAATAAAACATACATGCGTTTTCCCTGGCTGTGGCATTATCCCCCTGCTAGAAAGAGTTCGGTGCTGGTTCAGGAATTTTCAGGGGACCCCTACTCGTTTTGTCCCCTGATTTTCCAGAACCAGGACCAGCTCAACAAAGCCCTGTGCTGGTTCTTAATATACAGGGGCCCCCTACGCATTTTGGCCCCTGTATTTTTAGAACCAGAACAGGCTTTATAAAGCCCGGGGCTGGTTATGCTTTTGGGGAGGGGGTGCACGTAATTTTTTTTTATTTTATAACATTTAGCATAAGTACACACAGAAACGTGTACATATCTCATGGATATGTGCATGTTTCTGTGTTAATCTGACCTGCTCAGGATGTACTCGTTAGCCTGAAGCAGGTCTATTATTTGGGGACTTTTGGTAATCTTTTTTTTGCGAGTCTGAAACAGACACTCTATTACATTGGGCGAGTTGATTGTTTTCAATGTGAAAACATCTGGATGCGAGTTTGAGAATGGAGAGTTTTAGTAACTCTGAAAAATGCGAGTTTTAGTGAACAGACACCCTATTACATTGGAGAGTTGTGAAAAATTGCGAGTTTAGCACCAAACTCGCAATTTACCAAAACAGACTACCTATTACATTTGGCCCATTGTCTTTAATGCATTTTAAAGAAGTGGTTCTCTGACTACCCAGCAGTGCATGTTCTGCAGTGGAATAACATTTAGCAAAGGTTTACGCTACATGCTGACTGGGCCACTCTCACACAGAAAAAGGACAAGGCTCAGAATATCAGTGGAGCGTTTATGGAATGGAAATCAATATATACTTAAATGTGCTCCTTACCTGTCATTAATTTAGTACATATACCACTGTCTTTCTGAATGCAGAACATAAGTAGGTGTATGTACAAATATCGATCTGCTGAGTCCTTATTATCCTTGTAAGAAATATTTGTGTTTTTGCTCTTTATAGAACAGTGTATTGTCCACTGGCACCAATCGTAGTCGCAATTCCCCTATGCTAGAGAGATCCAACCTTGGACCTGGATCGGTTCAGAATGGCAAGGATAGGTAAGAACCATTTTCATTATATCTGCTCATTGTAAGGTTTGATTGTTGGAATATCCATTTTCCTGACTCAGTTTCTCATTCAGACATCCCTTCTCAACCTTCCAAATACACTTTGTTATGAAGTGAAGTGGAGAAATATTTTGACTGCAAAGAGATCTATCAAAGTTTATTTTTAACCAAACCTGTTTCTTTTTTATTCATGATGTGGGACAATGCTACCTTGGCTATAGAGGGTGCCATCTGAGGAATATCCACATCTTCAATGTAAAATTGTGTGTAATCTAAAACTCCTCCCCAGAGGGGCAATATCTTCTGCAATGCTGCTATTGCAGGTTTTTTTATTATTTTTATTTTATTTTTCATCTATATTTTGTCATGTATTTCATAGATAAATAATACTTCAATCAATATAAAATAATACAAATAAAGAGATAAAAAAAATAATAAATAACAAAAGAGCATATGCCTAAAAAGCCAACTACTTAAAAAACTCAGCCATGGTCATTGCAATCAGAATATATAAAAATAGTAGTAACGATGTAGCATTTACTTGTAATAACAGTGTCCACAACCGAGAGTTAATAAATTGCCACTTGTAGCCACTTAATTTCAATTTATGCTTTTCCTGTTATAATATTGACCATTTGCAGTTATCCTCATTATATGCATCAATTGTACTTGAAAGCATAAAACAGAAACACAGTTAATTGCACTCTTGGTGCTAAATAGCTTGTGGCCCACACTTATAGCTATAATATTATTATGTCTTTGGCTGGGTTAATATACCGCAATTACCTCCACAGTGTGCGCTGGTATATTCCGTCCTAGACGTAGACTCTTGGAGTACCCAATGCTAAATCAGGGGTCTCTACCAGTATTGCTGTAGCTTTATTCCCGGACCAGTTATCGGCGTCTGTATACGCACTGGAACTGAAACGTCTGTCTGCTTTCGCCGGCGTGCGTCACCGGTCAATGGATTATTTACAGTCACTGCCGTCTCAGTCCGATCTGGAGCATCTGGTTCTGCATACACACTGGGAGAATCATGTAGATACTTGTGGAGCAACAACTACACGTTTAGGTCACCCTTGTGACGTTTTTTAAGTTGACTGCTCCTTCTCCAAACATGCCAGAATAAATAGCACAGTCCTAATTCTTATTGGTTGTGTTAAATTAGGATTCCACATGCGGCTAATTTGCTTTTCTTGGTTCAGTTCCTAATCACATCCTACATAGTGCTTCTCAGCATAAGTGTAAAACCTTCATCTCATAGTTGGCATAAATTATTCATAAAAGTATTCAAAGAAATAATTAAATAAAAAAAATAATAATAAATGTTACTTAATACATATCAGTCTGACATAATTAGTCAGCAGCATATTTCTTCAATTATGCACATATTCATTTAGACAGAGTTCAAATTGGTTTATTTTCTTAGGGAAATTATATTTTAAAACCATATATATCTTTTCTAGGATGTCATTTCTACATACATTTTTTTCTTAAGCTTGTATATAAATATAAACAAAATAAGAATTAACTCAATATTTATATACAAGCTTAAGAAAAATGTATGTCAGATGCCAGATCTGACACTTAAGTGCGGAGACAGACGGTGGGGAGGTGTTTTTTTTTAATGTTGGTTTTCTTCCTTCCTTTGCGCTTTAAGTTTAAACTAGCATCCTATAGGCTACTAAGTGTAGGTGGGATATGGATGAGAGGAGTTTTAGTTTACAAACAATTCTAGTATAAAGATGTTCTCACTTAGATGGCACCCTATACACTTAAGGTATCAGTGGTTTCAGAGACTCTAATTTAACGGCAAGTACCAAAAATCCTTTGCAATTTGTAATACACTTAATCGAAAGGCAAATTGGCATGTAAAGCTCCACTTTTTCAAGCCTCCACTAAACAACAACCATAATCACTTTCTGCATTGTGGAGCATAAAGCAGGGGGGATTTATTAAAGGACGATTTGCAAAATTGGAATGAAAATTACTACATTTTATTTTGAGGTTTTCAGACAGTCTAGATTGCATAATAACAGATGAGATGGATATCACATTCATTTCAATGGAGAATGCATGTCAATTGGTGCTGAAAACCAGTTTGAAATGAATGAGAATATTTTCCATTAGGGAAAGAATGAAAAAAAAAAAATTATTCAACTACAAAAGTTTCAGGTTGTGGGCTTAATGTGTGGTTCTTATTTACTCTCTTAAGCAAACTATGTTCACCAGCTGCTTTCAGCAAAACATGCATTTGTGTCTTCCAACACTGGCATCGTTTATACCTATTTTTCATAGCGATCACGTTGTCTATTTGTCTTACCCATAAGTCTACCCCTGTGTTTTATGACAAGACAGGATCATAGGCAAGTCATAACATGAAAGGGAGTTTACAGAAGCATCATTTGTGTGGTCAGTGCCATATTGTCCATATGTGTTGCGCAAAAAAAAACACATCTGTTGTAGGATGTCTCCTCCCTACCTTGCTTTTTTCCTTTATGTTGGTGTGTGCATCCATATCCTGTTTTGTATCTCCATATCCACCCTCCTCCACCCAGCTTCTCCACGCCTGGCTCCCGTGCCTCCACCGCTTCTGCCCCAGCCACCTCAGCCCGGATCCGTCAGCATCAGAAATCCATGTCCACCTCTATGCATCCTTCAAAACCCACACCTTCCTTGGAAGGCAACTGTGACAGACCAAGGCAAGTGCAAGATTAGGGCTAAGAGTAATTATAAGGATTTCAACTTATCTGTGATATATTCAGGTATATAGAATGCTTTGTGCATAGTGTCCAGACCCCTTTAAATGGCTTATCACACAGGCGATATGTACTTTCTGAAAAATCTCTATAAATTAGGGATGCGCAGGCTCGGATAGGTTCGAGTTTGCACGCTGAGTTCGGAATTTTTCCCTCCAAAAAAACGGAACTCAGAAAGAGGCAAAATGTCATCTTGCATGGACGATCATCATCATTCCTTTGTCCAGGAATGATGATGATCGTCCATGCAAGATGACGTTTTGCCTCTTTCTGAGTTCCGTTTTTTTGGAGGGAAAAATCCGAACTCAGCGTGCAAACTCGAACCTATCCGAGCCTGCACATCCCTACTATAAATGCTAGCATATTTTATAAATTGAGGTTGGGCAGTTACTTGCAAAAAGATTAAGCGCTGTATTTACTAGGCAGCAGGTTTTCGAAGGTACTGTTTTTTGCCGGTTTTGTCCGTGGGATTAAATCTGCAATGATATATTAAAAGCAATCATTTTGCTATCATTATTATTGCCATCTTAAGTGCCGCTGGCACAATTGCCAAAAAGCGGCACCTTTGAAAAACAGCTATTTAGTAAGTATAACCCTAACGCTAAATATCTAAAAATCATAGTATCACAAAACCAAAGCCAATAAGACTGTAATACAGAAATTATGTGTAGTGTAAGTTAAAGGCTGTGTAGCTCACAGGGTATACTGCTGACGTTGTACTCTGAATAAATAAATCTGCATGGTAACAAAATCTTAATCCACACAGGACACCTAGTAACACATTTCAGGCGATACAGAAAATCCTCTTGTGTAATTTCAGTTATTCCTGCATCAGTCCTTTCCCTATTTCTAGAACTGCAAAATATCACCTTTCATGATCAGCATAAAATATTAAGGAAAAACAGCCTAGTAAGGTGGTAATTAAACCAGTAGTGCAGCTTGGCAAGTGTAAAACCGGTAAATACCCAAAATGACACAGTAAATAAGGTAATATTTACACCATTTACATAGCGCTCTCCTGGTAAGTATATTTACTTAAATGTGAATAATGCCAAAGTGTCTAATAAAACACCACTTGTGTTAATCACACAGATAAAGCAAGATAACAAATAACCATAGATATTCCTTCTTTAAAGGTTCAGAGAGTAACAACTCAAGGTCTTTTCATATAGACTTGGATGAGTAAATTCTTTTATGATGCTTTTAGTTGTAGTAGTAACACTCCTCTTTCTTCTCCAGTGTCTGAAACATAGTGTCCTCCTTCCTCTTTGCACTCCATAACAGCATGGTCAGGAGAGAGACATATAAAAGGAAAATAGTGCAGAAATACTTTTAAAACACACATTTTAATAAAGCATTGCACTTATAATATACATGAAACATCAAGCACATAAGAAAGCTCCCCAGTGGCACACAGCTCCCAGCCGGGTGGTTCCTGACGTCTCTCAGATAAAAATAAGGGAAAGTGAGACACTTGCTCCGGATACCAAGGTCCACAGGTCGCATTCTGAGGAAGGACCAATTGGTCAGAAACTTGTTAAGCAACGGCTCTGTGTACTTATGAGACTCCAGTAACCGGAACCTGGATAGCGGTGCGACCTGTGCCTTAAAAATATTAAAAATTTTACCAGCTACTTAGAAAGTATGTTCTAGCAATCAATATGGATGTTATATGAAAACAAAATATGTGACTCTAATAATTACAATCAGTGCTTCAAATGCTGAAGAGCAAACGGCCACACCTAAGACCCTGCAATAAACTGCACTCTTGAAATATTTATACACTCATGTTTGACTAAATCAAATGAGGAGGTAGACTATAAATCCAACCAAGGATTCAAAATAGAAACTGTAAATATCACAGCTAGCAGTTTATGGATGTGACTGTATGCCATGAGTTTGATTGCACATTATCTACTAGAAGGGAGGTAAGGGAAACGCAAATCCGGCACAGCCGAAGATGTATTATCACAGCGGTACGAGACCCCAGATCTTATCTTCTGTGTATGTTGGAATCTTAGTAGTGAGCCAAGTGTGTGTGTGTGTGTGTGTGTGTGTGTATGTATGTATCTATGTATATATATTTATATATATATATACTCCCAAAACTGCCGGCACTCCTCACTTTCACCGTACGTCTGGCCCTGGTGCTTGGTATCAAGAAATCTATACCATCCAAAGAATGACACAGCACTCCAAGGGCTCCAATTATGATGTCACACACCAAGTGTATTTATTGAACCATATAGGTCAACGATTCAGGGCATCCGCCCTTACGTTATGTGAGTGTGTGCTGACGAAAAGGCAGATGTCCTGAAATGACCTATATGGTTCAATAAATACACTTGGTGTGTGACAGCATAATTGGAGCCCTTGGACTGCTGTGTTGTTCTTTGGATGGTATGTATATATGTATGTGTGTGTGTATATATATGATGTGTGCTGCAGGCTTAAATGCATTGATCAATCCATGAACCAAAACCCCATTATTTATTCATATATTATTGTGAGTGATTTAACAATGGTGAGTGCTGAGTTTTCTGTTTTTATTTAAGCAATGTGGTCACAAGCCACTTGCACCCCATGTCCGGGAATGGCAATTGCAGGTCTGCACCCCAAATCCATGTGTATATGTGTGTGTGTGTGGGTGTACATATATATATATATATATATATATATATATATATATATATATATATATATATATATACATGCTGTATCAAGGTTGTGATGCCAGAAAAAAACAGCACTCCAGAGGTTAATGCAAAAAAATATGTAATTAATTTCTCTTGAATGATGCATATCATCCCAAGATGGACTCCGGAATGACAATCACATTTACAGTAGTTTTCAGTCACAAATCAATAAAGTGCAATGTGCCAGGCATTAGCAGCAGTAATAAAATACTTGCAAATTAGTTGCATTCTAGGAGCCCAAGTACATGAGGATATATTGTCAATGCAGCCCAACTGCCGTTTCGGTGCTGAATGGCACCTTCATCACGTGAGCAACGAGAGGGCAGATTGTGTACAAAAGCTGTTGCAATATGATTTTTATACCTTGTTCTTTGGTCCCGATAACAATGTTTAGGAGAATGTTTGTTTCATTTGTGTTTCGTTTACAATCCACAGCACAGCCCCACAAAGAGTCCCTGTTGCATCCCCTTCAGCTCACAACATCAGCAGTGCTGCCACAGAGAGGACCAACTTCCCACGTGGAGTATCCAGTAGAAGCACTTTCCATGCTGGTCAGATTCGTCAGGCTCGGGACCAGCAGAACCTGCAATTTGGAGGTGTCACACCAGCCTCTCCTTCTGGCAATAGCCAGGGACGGCGGGGGGCAACCGGGAACCTGTTCAGCAAGTTCACATCCAAGTTTGTACGCAGGTAAGTAAGCAACACTGAGCCCAAACCATTGCCAGTACTAGTAGAGTAAGGGAAGTATTCACTATAGAAATACTGGATTTATTTTGAGAGAGTATTTTGAAGTAAAACATTGCATTATGTAAACCATTGTATTTCAGATTTTACCTTTCAAAATTGTCAATTATGCTATCATCATTAAAATAAATGAATAAGATAAAGATGTTTTAATGTAATTTTCTATGAGTCACTATTACTACAGGCCAGCAATGAAGGGGTTATAAATCAGTAATTTCATATATAGACGTAATTTTATTTTTTCCTACCCCCTCACTTATCTGTTGTTGTTTTTGTTTTTTCCCTTGTTTTCCTCCCATCCCTTTATCTAGAAATCTGTCTTTCAGATTTCCCAGAAGGTAGGCATGGATCCTCCAACTCCTCATTCTTCTCCCTCCTGTCTACTAGGCAGTCTCTCCTGTTCTCATGTCTACTTAGCACTCTTCCCTGTTATGTCTTCTGTCTCTAGAACAATGTGTGTATGTGTGTGATTGTGGCTATACATGGGGAACTGAGGCAGTTTCAGGCACTAATAATAAAGTTGTTGGCCACTATAAAGTAGTGGCTGTGTTTTTCAGTTTGTAGTTAGTGCCAAATGCACCTGACAAGTGTCTGAGCTGCCTCATGTCTCTTGTCTGTCTTTTCCTAGGTGTAGCTGTTCATTTCCAGGTCTGTTACTGCCTCTGCTACTTCTTTCCTCATGCTGTCGGCATTATAGGTCCTTTCTGATGTAACAATCTTTGCACACTGCAGTTAGAAATGTGCTTTTGGAGAAAGTTTTTGCCCTTTTTTCTACCCTTTGTGCCAGAGAGCTGCTATTCACTCACCTTCCCCACAGATCCTTCACTTTAATATACTATGGTAACCCTGGCCCAGTCACCACAAGCAGTGCGTGTAATTTACCATTGTATGGAATAACTATAGATACACATTTTTAATGATTCCCTAGACAATTTACATGAGTATAATATGCTCTGTAATGGCAAAATTATTTTGTATACAAAAAAACAACACTTTAGTTTAGCACTATCAGCTTCTGCAGTGTTCTAAAGTGTTCCCCCCTCATTTGGTGCTTGGCATTCTGACAGCTTCCTCAGAGAACGTAGAGTGGGTCTTGTGTCTTCTTTTTTTTTTCCTGTACTTTTCCATACACAAACTCCCAGGTACTTGTGCTTCTCACCCTCCATACCTGCCACCTGGATATGTGCGGGATCGCTCTGCGCATGGATATAGGAGTCATCCGCACACACACGGCCAGCTTACTGCATCGGAGAGACTGAGAGGGGGCTGTATCAGCTGCTTCAACTTGTGCTGACTGTAACATAGGGTTCACACTGGTGTTTGTAAATCAGAATTTAAAAGCCTGACATTTTGGGGGGAAAGTAAATTATTAAAGAAAATATATATAGGATGAATTAAGTAACAATAAGGTAATTTATCATTAAAGGGTGTTTATTTGGTGAAATGTAGAATGCAAATTGTCAGGTTTCAGGTATATTCTTGCACTTCTATGCTAGGGACTGCAGTGTTCTTGAAGTCCAGGCAAGATGACTTGTGTATACACTGTACCTGGGCATAATAAACACCCTAGGCTTTGTCTAGCCTATTATTGTGGTGTCTGCAGCTGTAGAGCCAAAAGTAAACACCTCTGATTTTAAAGTATAGTCTAATTTTATGGACTTATTTTTCTACCATTTTTTTTTTTAGTAATGTGAAAATTAATGTAAAAGAGCCATTGAGTCTGCTTTGTTAATGCACATAACTCTCTAAATGTTAACATGAAAGGTTAGGTACATTTACTAGCAAAGAGTACCACAGGTAAACACTCTCTAGATATGCCCATCCGCCTCATGTCATTTCACTGTACCAGAAATATTGGAAAGTGCTATTTGTGCTGATCGTTTCAAACCTGATGTTGTGCCAGTAATGGGGATACAATGTCTATGGTCTCCTCACAATTAAGGGGGGAGAGCCTTCAGTGTTGGATACACTCTGCTATACAATATATCTAACCAACCGTGAAACATGGCCAAGCATTTGTATTTTAAAAATATACTTTCTGGATCTGTTAAAGGTATACTTAATGGGAAAAAAATTGCTTTCTATGGTGAACCTGTCCTTTTGATGCAGAAGGAAAATGTCACAGATGCCACTATTAAGTTCACAATAACTCGCACTGTTAGATCCTTCCTGATCATACTGACCTTTCTCTGCTGTGTATGTAAATGTGATGTCTATGCTCCAGTAGTTGTGTGTGAATGAAGTACTTCCAGTCTCTTGTGTCAGCATGTATTCCTCTTTAGCTTTCTCTTGTGTTCACTGCCCTGACTTTCTGTACACCCTACCAATACTACTAGAGATGCCTGATAGTTACGCCCCTTCACTGCTGGGGCTTGTAGGCCAGTGAGCATGCAGGAAGTTATTAGACCTAGGAAATGCAGTGTGTTGTGTGTAGAATTATGTGTATGCATGGTTCTAGTGTGTATTTGTGAAAATGTCAAGCTGTATAGCGGCCAATATGCAACTAGTGATATTTTCTTCAGTTGCAGCTCTAAATACATGTATCGGTGGTGTTCGAAAATATGCTTGTTTGTTTAAGACTGTGTCCAACAAATAATGCTATGATGGTTATTAGAGAAATGAAGCATTCCAGTGTGTTTTTATTAGATTGGTTCATGGTACTGGGTTCCAATACGGTTTGTCATCAGATGAGAAGCCGGTGTTCTGTGTGTACAGAACAGATCAGACTCTTGCATGAATGAATGAAAGTCTCTCTCAAACTCCCCAGATTACACTGGCACCCCTTCTTCCTTTTTCTGAAATTAGGAATTTGTGTGTATGGGATGCATTACATATTTGGGGCTTTTACTGTATATCATCGAGGGGAGAGGGGCTGTTCGTAGTGATGTAAAACATTTTTCTCTGAGCCATATAACAGTCACCCTGTGTAAAGTACACATATATTCGGGATGTTGACATGTGAAATGCCAACATTCTGCACGGAGTGGAGGCTTACTATCTGGATGCAGGAGTAGAGCAGGAGGGTTATGCACTAGGGGGGAGGGTTAGGCTGCTGGAGGGTTAGGGTTACTCACCGCTGGAACCGTTCCATAACGCTCAGAAGTCATGATCACCTGACCGATGGACCCAGAAGACACGCCGGAGATCTGCTACCAGGTAAGTGAAGACGCTGCACCAGGACACACTGGTATGTCAACATTCTAATCATGTTGTCATTTCCCCAGTGCCAACATAATGATTGTCGACATGGTCAATGTCAAAATGCTGAGAATGGTTCAGCATTACGACCATAACTTTTTCATTTTGACATTATAAATGACGACAAAAATATTCTAAAACCCATGGTAGTCTCAGGAGCACTGATAATTCGACTTAATTGGGTAACATATCTGTAGCTGTACTAAGGGGTACATTTACTAAAGGTTGATTTCAATCGATTGAAACCTGACACTATATAGATGTTTGTTTATTGAGTATAATGTTTTTATTATTGTTGCATAGTGTATATAACTTCTGTATTGCAGATGTTCTGAATAAATTCTCTAAGGTAAAACTGCAGGGACACTGTGCAGTACCCCTGGGACGCCCCTCCATATATTTATTTAGAGGTTTACAACTGGTAAAATCTAGTTAATTAATGCATGTAATTTTCACTAGAAAACAGTAAAATAGGTTAAATGATGTGGGACATGTATGTTGAGGTGTGCTGTTAATGCACAAGGTGTTTCTGAATTTGACGGCTGAAGTTGCAAGTTTTATTTTTTTTTCTCAAACTTTTTAAAGAACTTGCATACTCACTCACTATAGAGATATGCTAATGTGCCCTCTGCTACCAAAATAAAAGCAGAAAATTCTCCAGACACTTATTTGCTGAAATACACTTGCTGGCTATAATTTTTTATCATTTATAAAAGCTGCAAAAATCAACCTTTTGACAGCATGTAACTGCCTCCAATACTTTGCATAATGGCCAATGACAGACTTCTATACTGTCCTGCTACCTTATTTACAATGTTTTTGTGGTTCTGGATGATTTCCCCACCCTGTCATGCACTTCACATAGGGCGCACACTGCAGAGTTAATCAGCGTGGTGCCGTTTCTTTTTAAACTGCAAGTGAATCTGGAATGCGCTTCATGAAAATGACACAATGTGCACAGGCAATTAATCCGGTTCTTCACAGTACAGAACTGGTGGATAATTGAATTTTCTCCTTAATTTGCATACAAAAATGGCATATAGCTGGATGATGAGTGGTGTTTCATAGAGAAAAATTATCCAGACCTATTCTGTATGTTTTGATGCTTTATCCACACAAGGGCCACTAGCTTAATCATCGCCTTCTGCGTACACTGGGACCACCAGTGTCCTCATTGCCTTCGGCTTACATAGGAGCCACCAACGTCTTCCTCACCTGCATTCACAGGGGCCACCGACTTGTTGTAGTTGTTAGATTCATGGCAAGTTGCTTCCAGTCTACAAGACAGAGCTTCCAGGTGTTGGAGGGTTTTGTAAGTAACTATACAGTGCAGCAGATGTACACTGTAACGCAGACACCTGGGCACTTTGTATACCTGTGTAAGGATTTGCTCATTTTCTTTATTCATTATGCTAAAATTATAAGCAGTATTACTTTAGTGTCCAAGTCACTGTGAGTTGCAGCGGTGGATACGAACACACCGAAGCAATTCAACATTGCTCTGGTGTGGAGACAACTGATCCGAAAATCGTCTGTCCCTGCGATCACCATCACTGGTACTTCCGTAGTCTGACTTGGTAGTGCTAGTGTGCATGTGTGAACTTGGGTTCACACATACTCAGGAAACCACGACGTTCACAACCCAGGACTCCTTCCCATAGGGATGGAGCGGAGATTGGGAGTCGGCAGCATCTGAAGATTGCGAAGAGTCCCACTGTCAAAATGTAGTATTTCTACTTCAGGGTCCATAGGGTATCCACAGGATACCTTGGGGTATAGGTGTGACATCAGTCATTGGGCATCATAGAGTTAAGCTTTCAGCCTCCCAGGATGCACTAGGCCTCCCCCTCCTATACCCCGCCCCCGAGCCAAGGCACCTCAGTTTAGTTTAGTGCCCGGCCGGAGTCGGGTGCACCTGTTGGAGTGGGAGCTAGAAGAGCCCCTGAAGCTTTTTCTTCATGCAGCTGTGGCTGCACATCTGGATGAACAGCATGGACAGTCAGTTCTGACGTCCATGCTGTCTTCCCTACACCCCCGCCGGTACCGATCCGGGGATGCTGGTGAGCATCTGGGGTCACAGCTAGCGGTGACCCCAGATGTTCCGGACCATGGTCGGATTCAAGGGGGACAGCAGGTAAGCAGCGGGGTCCCGCGGTGGGTCCCCGCTGTCACATGGTCCAGAGTCCCCAGGCAGGGGGCTCCCTGGGGGACTGGCTGCAGCGTGGAGCCAGGTATTGAACCTGCGCTTCAACTACCCCCTGGGACAGCGGTCCGCCGCAGAGCGGTAGCGCTGCTGCGTCCCGGGGGTTAAATGCATGCCAGGGGAGCGCGCCTTCCCTGTCTCACAGCCGGCGCCTCCCCCGCTGCACACAGTCCTCTCTGCACACTGCCGACTGGTCCTGTAACAGCGCTCCTCCCCCAGGCCAGCCTCCTCTCTGCTCCTCGGCGGCCATCTTTCCAACGCATGGTGAACGCTGCTGGAAGCGCTGGACGGAAGCATCGTGGTCTGGGTCCCCCCGCATACCTCTCCTCCGATTTGGGTCAGGTCTGTGTATGCTGCGCTGTGTCCTACCAGGCCCTGTGTCTGCGTAGTTGAGTGATCAGCGCTGTTAGTGCAGGAATTGATTTTTCTTTGCATTGTATGTGACTGTGCTAGCGCTGCTGTCTGTAACTTTTCTTCTAACTGTCAGCTTTATTACTGCCCCTGTCCTTTCTGCTAAGCCCTTGCGGTGCGGTGCTGCAGGGTGGTCTCTCGCCTATTTAATATATAATTGGTGAGAGGGGTCACATACTTGGTGCCATCATGTCTGAAAGTGATTTTCCTCTCCGACTACAGTGTGCTACGTGTAAAGTACCGTTAGCGGAGGGGGAGGGTAGCGCGGAGGGCCTCTGCCGGCAGTGTTTGTCTATGGCGCGGCCTATTACGGTTACAGCACCGGTACAGGAGCCGCCCTGGGCTTGTTTCGCTCAGGCGCTTACAACCTTAGTGGGCCAGTTAGCTCCGCAGCCCGCGTTTCCGCCGATGGGTTTGTCCCAGCAGTCAGTGGTGTCATCACCCATGCAGGGTTTCCCACGACAATTGGTGGTACCCCACAGTCTCCCTATTTCCCCGCTCCCGGTTTCTCAGGAGCCCGCGTGGGTTAACTCCCTGACGAGTTCTGTACAGCACTTGTCAGATGTGTTGCAAAGGGAGTCTGTGATGCGGCCACATAAACGGCCGGTGGCGTCTCTGTCGGCTCCTTATGAGGATGACGAGGGGACGTCTGATGATGGGGAGATTCTGGATCCTTACGATCAGGAACCTCTCCATACTAAGGACGCTGACGCTAAGTCCAAGGTATATATTCCTGGACTTATTCGGGCAGTCCGCACAGCCTTGGTGATTGAGGACGAAGTTCCCCCAGCAGCTAAATCCAAGTATGCCTTTTTTAAAGATGTGAAGGGCGATGCCACAGTCTTTCCTCTTTCGGGTCAGTTAGTGGACCATTTAGAGGAGGCGTGGAAACAGCCTGGCAAAAGATACCAGCCGCAGAGGCGCCTGGCAGTGGCTTATCCGTTCGCGGATGATTATTTTGCAAAGTGGGAATCCCCTCCACAGGTGGATTCTCACGTGACCCGTCTTGTCCGTAGTGCCACATTGCCGATGCCATCCATGTCCTCCCTTAAGGATGCTACGGACCGCAAGGTGGAGATCTGCCTGAACTCCGCTTATTCCCTTGCGGGGGGGGGGGGGGGCAGCACGGCCGGCTATGGCCATTTGCTGGGTTGCCAGAGCGATGGAGTGCTGGGCGGATTCATTAGAGGCGTCTTTTGATTCCGACTGTCCGGCCGAACAGGTGGAGTTGATTGGTAATCTCCGTGATTCGGCCACTTATATCAACGAGGCGGCCTTAGACATTAGTACTCTGGTGTCTAGAATTTCTTCAGCAACGGTGGCTGCTCGTCGCACCTTGTGGCTGCGATCCTGGAAGGCGGACGCAGATTCCAAAAAGGGTTTGGAGGCGTTGCCATTTACCGGAGAAGTTCTTTTCGGTCCGGATCTGGACAAGATTGTGGCCATGCTGGCGGCAGCCAAATCGGCTTGTCTCCCGTCAGCCGCTGCTCCTTCTGGTTCTGGACCATCGTCCTTTCGGTCTTATAGGGCCCAGGGCAGGCCCAAACCACAGTCTTTTCCTCGACAGGCTGGCCCTAAGAAATCTGCCAAGCCCCGGAAGCAGGCATGGAGTACCAGACGTCCGGCCCCTAAGCCAGATGACAAGCCTGCGGCCTGACGGTCCGGGCCTCCCTTTGGGGGATCCCAAAGTGGGAGGCCGCCTGCTGCAGTTCGCCCAGTGTTGGTCGGTCATTACGACAGACACTTGGGTTCTCGAGGTGGTCTCCCACGGGTACGCCCTCTCTTTCCGGCACAGACTCCCGGCTCGATTCTTCACCACGGGTCTACCATCAGACCGTAACAAGGCTACGGAGCTGCGGAAGGTATTGCACACTATGCTCCAGGCTGGAGTTATAGTGCCTGTTCCATTCTCCCAGAGGGGCCAGGGTTTCTATTCAAATCTTTTTTTGGTACAGAAACCCAATGGGTCGTATCGTCCGATTCTCAACCTCAAGGCTCTCAACAAGTCTTTGCGGGTACCGAAGTTTCGGATGGAGACCCTACGGTCCATCATTCTGGCGCTGGAACCTGGGGACTACATGGTGTCATTGGACATACAGGACGCTTACCTGCATGTCCCTATTCTTTTGCGCCATCAACAGTTCCTCAGGTTTGCAATCGCAGCGACCACTTCCAGTTTCGGGCGTTACCTTTTGGCCTGGCGACAGCACCACGTGTGTTCACCAAGGTGATGGCGGTCATGGCGGCTTGTCTGCGGCTGCAGGGAGTCCGCATGTTGCCGTACTTGGACGACCTTTTATTGGTGGCAGGATCTCCAGAGCTCCTTCTACGCCACTTGGACCTGACCATTGCGCTACTGCAACGGCACGGCTGGCTAATCAACTGGCAGAAGTCCACTCTAATCCCGTCTCGGCGGATTCTGCACCTCGGAGCCTTATTGGACTCGGGACAGCAAAGGATCTTCGTGACGGGGGAAAAGATCTCTGCTTTACAGTCGAGGGTGCGCAGTTGTCTGCACAGCCGCCGGGTGTCTCTACACTCGGCGATGAGGTTACTGGGCTCCATGGTGTCGGTGTTCGACATGGTGGAATATGCCCAGTTTCACTCCAGACCTCTGCAGCACCTGATCCTGTCCAAGTGGAACGGGCTGCCTCAGTCTCTGAAGTCCCAGACAATTGTGCTCACCCCGGAGGTTCGCCTGTCCCTTGCCTGGTGGTTTCAGACGACCCATCTCAGCAAGGGACGTCCGTTCTGGGTTCCAAATTGGGTCCTGTTGACAACGGACACCAGTCTTCGGGGCTGGGGAGCAGTTTCGGGTCCACACTTGTTCCAGGGCAGGTGGACGCCGACAGAAGCGGAGCTTCCAATCAATATCTTGGAACTCCGTGCGGTCTTCAATGCTCTCCAGCAGGCACATCGGGTTCTCCAGGGTCGTCCGGTACAGGTCCAGTCGGACAACGCTACCACCGTGTCCTACATAAACAGGCAAGGAGGAACCCGAAGTCGGGCGGCTCTCGTGGAGGTCTCTCGGATCCTGGTATGGGCGGAGCGCAATCATCCGGGCATATCAGCGGTCTTCATCCCGGGAGTGCTAAATTGGGAGGCGGACTTTCTAAGTCGCCAGGACGTTCATCCGGGAGAATGGTCCCTGCACCCGGACTTTTTTCAACTGCTGGTGGACAGATGGGGTCTTCCAGAGATCGACCTCATGGCGTCCCGGGACACAACAACAAGTTGCCGGTGTACGGGTCTCGCACAAGAGACGAAGGGGTGTCTCTGGTGGATGCTCTGTCCGTCCGGTGGACGTTCCGGTTCGCATACCTGTTCCCTCCGGTCTCCCTTCTTCCACGGGTAATCCGGAAATTCAAACAGGAAGGAGGGACGCTCCTGTTGATAGCTCCCGCGTGGCCCAGATGGCACTGGTTCTCAGACCTTCTGGGTCTGTCCGTGGACAGTCCTCTATGGTTGCCGCTACGACCGGACCTTCTGTCACAGGGTCCTTGTCTTCACCCGGACCTGACTCGGCTGTCTTTGACGGCGTGGCTGTTGAGACAGCCATGCTGAGTTCCAGGGGGTTTTCCAGCTCTGTGGTGCGTACCATGTTACGAGCTCGGAAGCCGTCTTCCGCGAGGATATACCATCGCGTGTGGCATACGTTCTTCCAGTGGTGTCGACCGAGAGGTTATGCACTGCGGGAATTTCGTCTGTCTCGGATACTCGCCTTCCTACAAGCGGGACTAGATCATGGGCTTCGCCTTGCTTCTTTGAAGGTACAGGTTTCGGCCCTGTCTGGTTTCACCGTAGGATTGCTACAATCCCGGATGTGCGCTCCTTTATGCAAGGTGTTCTTCGCATTCAGGCGCCCTTTGTTCCACCTGTGGCGCCTTGGGATTTGGCTGTGGTCCTGAGGGCTCTCCAGGGACCGCCGTTTGAACCACTGGGCTCAGTGGATCTTAAATGGCTAACAGCTAAGACTGTTTTCCTTCTGGCCATAGCTTCGGCCAGACGTGTTTCTGATTTAGGGGCTCTCTCTTGTAGACCCCTTTCTTGATTTTTCATGGGAACAGGGCAGTGCTCCGCACTCGGCCTGAATTTCTTCCCAAAGTTGTTTCCCAGTTTCATGTTAACGAGGAAATAGTTGTTCCGGCCTTTAACTCACCTGGTCTTTCAGTGGGTGAGGCCACTTTGGATGTTGTGCGGGCCTTAAGGACTTATGTTGACCGCACTTCTTCGTTTAGGAAGTCGGACGCCTTGTTTGTCCTCTATGGCTTCCATAAAAAGGGTTGGCCTGCTTCAAAGCAAACTTTGGCGGCCTGGATCCGTATGGCTATTTCTGAAGCTTATCTTCATGAAGGCCTGCCGGTTCCTCCTTCTGTGAAGGCTCATTCCACTAGGTCTGTGGGTCCTTCGTGGGCAGCTCGACGTGGTGCCTCTGCAGTCCAGATCTGCAAGGCTGCTACGTGGTCCTCTGTCCATACCTTCGTGAGGTATTACAGGTTTGACACCTTCGCCTCTCAGGATGCTTCCTTCGGGCAGCGGATTCTCCTTTCTGCACAGGAGCGTCCCCACCCTTAAAGGATACTGCTTTGGGACATCCCCAAGGTATCCTGTGGATACCCTATGGACCCTGAAGTAGAAAATATGAGATATGGTAAGAACTTACCCTTGTTATCTCTATTTCTACGAAGTCCATAGGGTTCCACAGGACTCCCGCCCTGTCGCACCTGTGCTGCAGATGGGCTTTGCTCTGGTCACCGGTTTTTCCGTCTCCCTCTGGTGAGAGTGTGATTCTTGTGTGTATCCAGATCTTTGTTCTCTCTCTTCCTTCTCCTCCTCCGGCCTATGGCTTGGTAACTAACTGAGGTGCCTTGGCTCGGGGGCGGGGTATAGGAGGGGGACCCTAGTGCATCCTGGGAGGCTGAAAGCTTAACTCTATGGTGCCCGATGACTGACGTCACACCTATACCCCAAGGTATCCTGTGGAACCCTATGGACTTCGTAGAAATAGAGATAACAAGGGTAAGTTCTTACCATATCTCATATTTTTTAGAGGTTGATGAATTTTGTCCCTGTACAATAGTATGGGGAATCCAGGCCAGGTCGGGAGTGAAAGGTAAGCAGGATATATCCGTGATATCTCCTGCTTTACGTTTATAATGAATGGCTCTGATCCTTAATTTCTTCAATGGTAGGTGAGAATGAGAATTTTCACCTACTTTTGTAGAAATAAAAGAATAATTAATAGACCCCTACTTGTGTTATTTTTACACATCTCCTTGCCAATTAATCTTACCCCATTTACCAACGATACATAAGTCCTTTAGCACTTGTTAAAGGTGGTGTTATCCTTTCAATATTTTTAAAGAGCGGTAATCTAAGATTTCCGCTGTTTGTCACTGTATTGCTTACGCCATCTTCAGTTGGCGAAACGGTCTCCACTGCATGACACAGAAATCCATCGCTGGCAGCGATAGGCTGCCAGCAACAGAGCATAAGATGTCGCTGGGTAGGGAGAGCGTCGCTGAACCCTATTGGAGAGGTGAGTAATGCTTTATAAATACCAGTGGCATTTTCCTTCGTATCGCTGTGATACAAAACTAAATATGCCTCTGGTAATAAAAGGGGCAATTCAATTCAGTGCGATTTGAATAGCATCGGAGCTATTCAGTTGACAGCGCTGTGCCCTGCAGTCGGGAAATGCTGGTTACTGCGCCCTAAGGCGGGTGTTTAGTTGCTGTAACCGGCATTCTCTGACTTGAGAGAGCTGTGATGCTGTTAGTGCACGCGCGGAGCCGGAAACTGGGATCTACGTCCCGGAGCTATTCGACATTGCACTGAATTGAATCGCCCCTAAGGTATGTTGATAAATGGAGCCCTTTATTTGGACTACAATGTTTCATACACAAATATTTTTGTTTAATTTCAGTCTTTGTAAAATTTGCATGTGTAATTTGTTTGTTTTTATTTAAACTTTCCTGACACTTGCTAGACATTTAATCAATGCTGGAGTTTTTTCTGACTTGCTGGACCTGTGTTGTTCTTCAAACTTACAATTATTTAGACTTTGTCTGACTTGGTTTAAAGCAGTTGTATGATGACACTCTACTAACTGAATGGCTTCTTTGCAATAAAACCTTCTGGCTTTTGCACAACGCCAGTCAGAGCAGTAACAATCATAAACATGAATAAGCACATATCCAGTGTGTAATTGCTCTAAGCTGCCCCTGGCTGACTTCCTGTACCCAACCCTGCTTGCTGTGTAATTTACCTGTGCGGCTTGTGACTGGCTCTCAGACACACACTTGTGATGACTGTCGCCTGTAATGTTACACACACCACTGAGTTGAGTCACTTTGTGTTACACAATAGGAAACAATTTAAAATAAACATAACCACAGTTGTGTGTCATGTCAGTATGTTTAACGTATTCAGCACTAGTGATGGCTGTTTTTTTTTTAAATATGTGTGTGTGTGTATATATATATATATATATATATATATAAATAAATAAATATAATCAGGGCTCGACAAATTTTTGTAAAATCTAGTAGCCACCTTAAAAGTTTAGGAGCCAGACCATCGTCCATTACCAAAATTATGAAAGCTTGTATAGACCACCACACGTGCCCTTTCAGTGCCCCTCAACCTAGTAGTAAGCCCCCTATAATAGTGTCCCCAGTAGTAAGCTCCGTGTAATAGTGTCCCCAGTAGTAAGCCCCTTGTAATAGTGTCCCCAGTAGTAAGCCCCTTGTAATAGTGTCCCCAGTAGTAAGCCCCCTGTAATAGTGCCCCCAGTAGTAAGCCCCCTGTAATAGTGCCCCCAGTAGTAAGCCCCCTGTAATAGTGCCCCCAGTAGTAAGCCCCCTCTAATCATGCCCGCAGTAGTAAGCCCCCTCTAATAATGCCCCCAGTACTAAGCCCCCTCTAAGTGGGCCGCGCACACACACACACAAAAAAAAAAAAGCCTTACCTTAGGCAAGGATCCTGCGTCCGCTGCCGTCTGCCGCTCTTCGGAACTTTGGCAGAGGCGTCATGACCTCTCTCCCATAGTGCCCGTGGGGGGAGCCGGATGCTAGAGCTCAGGAGTGAGCTCCGGCTGTCGCCGCTCCTCATTACTATGGGAGAGATGTCATGACGTCTCTCCCATAGTGCCCGTGGGGAAGGCCGAAGCTCAGGAGTGAGTTCCGGCTGCAGCTGCGGGGAGTCGGGTGCCCGCTGGTAAAATTTCAGCGGGCGCCCGACAATTGGAGCTTCTCTGCGGGGGCTTGGAAATCACGTTCGCCAGGTCTAAAATATTAGTCGCCTTGGCGACCTGGCGCCCGGGATTTGTCAGGCCCTGATAGAGTGTGGGACCCTTTTCCATTATATATGAAAGTTTCCGTAGACCTGCTGTAAGTTTCAGCATATATATGTGATTTCTTTTATATGTGTCTCATCCTGAAGACTGTGGTAATCACACCAAAATGTTGATGACAGATATGATGGAAATTAATTTTTAAATATACATTTTTATGCATGTTGCATAAAATCCTCTGAGTGCTGTGCTCATCTTTGAGAATATAATTGCGGATTACCGTATTGGACTTGGACACCGAGGTCTTTTTAATATATATACCTCCAAAAGCATGAACGACACAAATATATGATATAATGTGTGCCGTTCATGCTTTTGTAGGTATACAATTTTTGGATTCTGACACAGGACCACGCTGATACAATTTTGTTCAGAGAGCCGGCACAACTGTGTATATAGATTTTATATATATATATATATATATATATATATATATATATAAATCAATTATATGTATGTATGTGTGTGTGTATATCATATAAATCCACCGAGGGCCTGGCTCTCCCCAAACTGAGAGAGGTCTCGAAGTCCCATGATGTGGCACTTGGAGGACTGGACACCAACAGCAAATCTTTTTTCTATCCCAGGATGCTCTGGTCTTTCACCCTATAACCTGCCCACAGCCTGAAGGCAACTCAGTTTTGCTGGCAGGAGCTGGATCCCCAGGGCTGCTGTTAAGCAGTCCAAGCTTTATTTATTTATTTATTTTTTCATTTTTCATACGGAGCAAGCAGAGCTAGACAGTCGTCTGAACGTCTGTCCTGCGGCTCCATCACCCCTCGGCTAGGAACTCTCAGCAGGGCGCCGGGGGGCCTAGCTAGCAGAGCTCCTCGGACCCCGGACTGCAGCCTGGACTCAAGGGGACAGGTAAGGCGGGAACCCAGGTCTATGCGCAGTCTTAACCTCCAGTCTAAGGAGACAGACGTGGTGTGGACACCGGTTCATCCGGGACTCCACTACACCACCAGGTGTATAACCTATACTGGCGCAGGGGACAGCTAAGGCCAGGGATCTGGTGGTTGATGTCAGCATAGGGGAGAAGGCTCTCTCCCTGCGGCCCCTCCTCAAGCTCAGGGCGCCATTCCACTGCGGGAGACTAACGACAGCCATTTTCTGCGACAGCCCCAGGTCTCCAGGAATGCTGGGTCCAGTCTCCCTGTATACCTCTCCCAGGAGCCAGGTTATACAGCGCTGTTTCCTACCAGCCACTGCGGTCTGTGTAGTTGAATATAGTGCCCACTGCAGTTATATTGTATGCTCTGCATTGTATGTGACTTGTGCTAGTGCTGCTGTCTCTTTATTTTTCTCAACTGTCAGCTTATACCCTTCCCTTTCTTTTATAATAGCCCTGGAATACTGATGTATTGTACATTGTACCTCACATCTACCTATATTTGTGATGGCTATGACATACTATATATCTGTGTTGCGCACTAAACTGTGCCATATTGTACATATATCTAGGTTGCTCACTGCACTGTGCCATATTGTGTGCTACATGATCCTTGCAGCTATGTCTAACAAAGGCAAGAATAACAAACAGCCTGCTGCTCCCACTCTGGTGTTTTGCAGGTCCTGTTTAGCAGGCTTAGCTTCAGAGGATCTCACTGTGACTCCACATCGGGAGAGGAGGAGCCCCCCTATATATACCTGCACTTGTGAGAGCTGTAAAATCTGTTCTTCAAATAGAAGAGGCAGAACCCACTCCTAAGGCAAAAGAGCCACTATTTAAGCGACAGAAGATAGTTTTACAATGAGTTTCCTCACTCTGATCAGCTGTCTGCTCTTATGTGTGAAGCATGGAATATGCCAAGTAAAAGGTTTCAGCTGCCCAACGCTTGATTTCTTCTTCAGGGTCCATAGGGTCCACAGAATCTCCCTTTAGGGTATGTAATTGGAGAGATCCATTGCACCAAACAGCTACAGCTTTGAAGCTCCCAGCATGCACTGGTCCTCCTCCCTATATACACCGCCTTCAGCCACAGACATTCAGTTTTTTTGTTTAGTGCGCGGCAAGTATCCAGACACACTTGTTTAACAGCGAGACTGCCATCTTCTGAGTTGAGCAGTACTAGGTTCCGAATAGGACGCAGATACTGCAACTCCATCTACCTCCACTGATGCCGAAAAGCCAGTACCGCTGTATGCCCTGGGGATATCGGCGGGCTTCAGGGAGGCTTAGCTAGCACTGATGCTGGGGTCCGGACTGCGATCGGATTCACGGAGATGGCAGGTAAGCAATTCCTGGTGGGGGCAATCGTGCGTGACGCAGTCCATGCCTTCGGTGTAGGCGACGCACCAGAGGCGGCTGCAGTTGAAGGCCTAGTGTAACGTGTACTCACAAAGGCGGCCGTGGCCATATAGTCTGTTGCCGGGGATGCGCAGTAGACGCACTAGAGCGCACTAGCTAGCGTCTACTACTGTGAAGCCAGCGTACCCGTGCCGTCAAAATCGCAGCTTAGGGGAGATAGATGATCTCCCCGGCAGCTTCTACCCCGACCCAGACGCAACTTCCGGTTACGGATTCCCACCTCTGGGTTGCCACTTCTGACCACCTCGTGTGTGAGACGCTCGCTGTTCACAGTTGTGCATACTGCTGTAGGTGGGTTGTCTCAGAGGTCTGGTCTGTCTCCTTGTATACCTCTCCTCTGGGTCTGATACATAGCGCTCTATATCCTGCCATTACCCCGGCGGGACTGGTCAGTTGGTTCAGAGTCAATTTGCAAGAGCCAAGTTATTATTTATGCATTGTATGTGACTTTCATGCTAGCTGCTGTATATACACTGTCTTTTGTTTTCAAAACTGTCAGATATCTATCACTGTTTCTCCTCATCCCTCTGAAAGGGTGTGTGGGGTTTTCATATGTGAAGTGGGTCACATTGCATTTATACTGTATGTACACCTTATACCAATCACACATTTGGCATGTCTGAGGATAAAGGTGAGAGAGGGGTGAGCCTCCAGTGCTCAAGTCAATCCTGTTTGGCAGGCCTGTCTGAACAGGATTTTGTGCAGGATAGATTGTGTAGTACCTGTTGTAAATAGCCACCTTTCCTATCTGGTACACCTGCACCTATGCAAGAGCCATCTTAGGTGGCGTCTTGGTCGCAGGTTTTGTTGCATATGGTGCAGAAGGTCGCAGTGTCGCGTGCTCCTACCACGATATTGCCTCCTACTGATTCTTCTGCTCACTCTAGTCAGAGTATGCTGCCATCTATAGCCCCTCAGCAGGTGCAGGCGGATAGACCAGTGGCAGTAAAGAGGCAGGGGCATATAAGGGGTCTCTTCAGACATTACCTCAGGATTCTGATCCACCCTCGTCATCAAACTCTGATACTCAGAGTTCTGGGTCTTACTCAGTGGAAGAAGACCATCCTCTGTGGATATCCCATCTCTGGTGAGATCGGTTAGATCTGTCCTCAGTATAGAGGATGAGGAGGTGCCACCGAAAGCTAAGACTCCGGTCTTTAGGTGTCAAAAGGTGGCTAGAGATTATTTTCCTCAGTCTGAGCATCTGACAAATTTCATGTCTAAAGCATGGTCTACTCCAAATAAGCATTTCCATACTACAAGGAGTTTAACCTCTCGATATCCATTTGCGGAAGTTCCCCCATCAGTAGATTCTCTTGTGACTAGATTGATCAAGAGCTCTACATTACCCATTCCTGCGGCATCCTCATTGAAGGAGGCTACAGATGGAAAACTTGATAACTATTTAAAATCAATGTTTTCATTATCTGGAGCTATTATCAGGCCAGTTATGGCTGTAGCCTGGGTGGTAGCCAAGGCTGTGGAAGAATGGACAAGGTTTCTGGAGGAAAACATGCGTAATGCTACCAGAGAACAGCTGTCTTCCCTCGGTCAGATGTGAGAAGCAGCTATTTATATGGGGGAAGCGGTCATTGGACGCAGGTATCTTAGCTTCTAGGGTATCGGCAGCTTCAGTTGCAGCTCGAAGAACCCTTTGGCTAAAAAACATGGAAGGTGGATACAGGTTCCAAGAAAGCCTTGGAATACTTGCCATTTGTGGGGAAAGTACTGTTCGGACCAGAGCTGGATGACAGTGTCTTCCCTGGCGACGGCTAAATCTGCAGGGTTGCCAGCTACGACTACCCCTAAGTATAGGCAGTCATCAGCTCGGTCCTTTCGCCCAGAGGGTAGGGCGAAGGGACAGTCTTCCTCTAGACCGGATAATTCCCACAGGAGACGGCAGACCATGAAGTCCTGGTCAGCCAAGCGTCCTGCTTCCAAGCCAGAAAGTAAGCCCACTGCCTGATGGGGCGGGCCTCCCCCTGGGACGTCTCAGGGTTAGAGGCCGACTCCTACAGTTTTTTCAGGCCTGGCATTAGACCACGACAGATGCCTGGGTTCAAGAGGTGGTCTCCCAAAGTTATGCCATCAAGTTCCTGAGGCATCCCCTTCAAGGATTTGTTGGTACAACCCTACCTTTAGACCCGGTCAGGTCTTCAGCCTTCTGGGAGTCTATTGGAGCCCTCCTGAGGACAGGAGTTATAATCCCCGTTCCTGTGATGCAACAGGGAAGGGGTGGTTCTTCAAATTTGTTTTTGGTTCAGAAATCAAATGGGTCACATCGCCCTATCCTGAATCTGAAGTCTCTCAACAGATTCATCCATGTGCCCATATTCCGTATGAAAACCCTACGGTCAATTATGCTGGCAATGGAGTCTGGAAATTTCATGGTCTCCCTGGACATACAGGATGCATATCTGCATGTTCCGATTGCATGATCCCACCAAAGATTTTTAAGGTTGGCGGTAGAACAGCAACATTACTAATTTCAGGCGTTACCCTTCAGGCTGGCCACATCCCCTCGGGCATTTACCAAAATAATGGCAGTGATGACCGCTCATCTCAGACGACAAGGAGTCAGGATACTGCCATGTTTGTGCTAATATCAGGAGGTCGTCCAATCACAGGAGTTGTTACAATGTCATCTGCAAATGACCATTGTCTGCCAACAGGAGCATGGCTCGGTAATAAATTGGAAAAAGTCCTTTCTTTCTCCAACTCAGCAGATGGTGCACTTGGGGGCGCTGCTGGACTCTCTGTGACAGAGGATTCCTCTACCAGAGGACAAGATTGTAGCACTACAGTCTCGTGTGCACAGTCTACTCTGCAAACAAAGTGTTGGACACCATGGAGCCCAGTACCTGCATTGCCAGGTGAACTACTTTCGATATGGTTGCGTATGCCCAGTTTCACTCCAGGTCCCTGCAGCAATGGATTCTGTCTCATTGGGATGGTCAGTATCATCGGATAAAGTCTCGCCAGAGGTTCGGCTCTCCCTCGCTTGGTGGCTGGAGATGACTCATTTAGACAAGGGTCGTCCGTTATGGGTCCCAGATTTGGGTACTCCTCACCACGGATGCAAGTCTGCGAGGATGGGGAGGGAAGGTGGACGACTCAGGACGAAGTCCGGCAGCCATGAGAGAAGTGGCGAACATTCTGCTGTGGGCAGAATGCCATCTTCCAGCAGTTTCGTCAATATTCATTCCAGGAGTCCTCAACTGGGAAGCGGACTTCCTAGGTCGTCAGGACATGCATGCCGGAGAATGGGCTCTTAATCCAGAAGTCTTTCAACTCCTGCTGTGGGACTACCAGACATAGACCTCCATGGCGTCACGCCACAACCACAAGGTCCCCAGGTACGGCACCAGAAGGAGGGACCCCTCAGCCGCCTTTGTGGACGCTCTGGCGGTGAGGTGGAACTTCAGGTTGGCATACCTGATTCCTCCGATATCCCTCCTCCCAAGAGTCGTCAGAAAGTTCAAGCAGGAAGGTGGCAGGTTAATACTAATAGTTCTTGCCTGGTCTAGGAGACATTGGTTCTCCGATCTGACATGTCTATCCATAGACAGGGCACTTCCACTGCCTCTACGACCAGTTTTGCTAGTGCACGGTCCCTGCCTATATCCGGATTTACCTTGGCTGGCTTTGATGGCGTTGCTATTGAGGCTTCCATCTTAAAGGCCAATGGTATCTCTCTTTTTGTGATCCAGATGATGATGAGCTAAGGGAGCCTGCTTCAGCTAGCATCTATCACAGGATTTGGCATTCATATTTTCGTTGGTGTTCCCAAACAAAATATGACCCTAAGGTTTTCAAGGTTTCAAGAGTACTTTCTTTTCTGCAGGCTGGGTTAGACTTAGGTCTTTGCCTGGCTACGTTGAGGGTTCAGGTTTCTGCTGTCAGTTTTGTTCCAGTGCAGAATTGCGCCCCTGACAGATGTAAGAACATTTTTGCAGGGGGTCCTACGACTGCAGCCTCCATTTGTCCCTCCGGTGGCACCATTGTCGGTGGACTTAAGATGGTTGACAGCGAAGGAACACTTTCTCCTTGCTATCTCCTCAACTCCTCAAGAGTTTCTGACTTTCCAGCACTGTCATGTTGCTCTCCATTTGCTCTCCATATTTGATTTTTCATCAAAATAGAGATGTCCTTCGTACTAAGGCGGGTTACCTTCCGCAGATAGTATCCCGTTTCCACATAAATTAGGAAATTGTAGTCCCGGCTTTTCAGTCTTCAAACTCGTCTACAGGTGAGGTTTCCCTGGATATGATTTGAGCCCTTCGTATCTACGTGGCTCGTACCAGCTCCATCAGGAAATCGGATTCGCTCTTTGTGTTATATGGGTTTTACAAACGAGGATGGCCAGCTAACAAAATTAGGCTCGCTGGCTACGTACGACTATTTCTCAAGTTTATATACAGGCTGATCTCCCTGTTCCTAACAAGGTGACAGCACATTCTACTCGGTCCTTCGGACCGTCGTGGGCGGTTAGACATGGCGCCTCAGCTGAACAACTATGCAAGGCAGCCACTTGGTCTTCTGTCCATACCTTTATCAAATTCTATGCATTTGATACTTTTGCCTCCCAGGATGCTTCCTTTGGGTGGCGGATTCTCCTCTCTGCTCAGGAGCGTCCCCACCCTTAAAGGAACTGCTGTAGGACGGTCCCCAGGGTAGATTCTGTGGACCCAATGGGACCCTGAAGAAGAAATTCAGAGTTATGGTATAACATACCTTAGATTACTCTTTATTTCTTCAAGGTCCATAGGGTCCACAGATCACCCACCCTGACGCACCTGGCCTCAGTTGGGATCTGTTCTTTGCTTTTTTGTATCACTGATTTCCTCTTCGTATTTTTAATGTGTTTCTTGGGTACATTGTATTTCCTTCTCCACTTTACGTCTCTTGCTGTTAGGTTTGTTTACAAACTAAATGCCTGTGGCTGGAGGCGAGGTATACAGGGAGGAGGACCAGTGCATGCTGGGAGCTTCAAAGCTATAGCTGTTTGGTGCAGTGGATCTCTCCAACTACATACCCCCAAGGTAGATTCTGTGGACCGTATGGACCTCGAAGAAAGAGTTATCTAAGGTATGTTATGCCATAACTCTCTAATTTTCCTTTTACCCTCTTCCAGCTACTGATTGCACTAAATGGGAAGTTCCCCCTGCAGTGGTTCCCACGTGACACACCTAGTTAAGAACGCTACCTTACCTATCTATACTGCAACCGCATTAGAGGAGACTACGTATAGAAGGATTGAAGCTTGCCTGAAGTCTATATACTCTTACAGAAGCTATTACTCGTCATGCCAGGGCTACAGCCTGGTTGGCAAAAGCCATTGAGAGTTGAGGCCCCAGGAGATACTGTACATTTCCTTCTGATGCTTCGAGGGAACAGCTGTCCTACATATCTCACATTAGAGATGCAGCCTCCTATTTAGGAGATCTAGGTTACAAGGCATCTGCTGCTTCTGTGGTAGCCGCTGTATTGTTTGGCTTTGCTCGTGGAAGGCAGATTCAGACTCTAAAAAGGCTTTGGAGTCTCTGCCTTATTCTGGGGAGTTCCTGTTTGGCCCAGAATTGGACTAGATTGTGACTACCTTGGCAGCTTCCAAGACAGCGTTCTTGCCCTCTGCATCTAATATGAAGCCTGGGATGTCAACCTTTCGGTCCTTTCATCCCCAGTGAAAAGCTTTCCACGGCAGGCGGCATCCACTAAGATGCCTCTAGGACCAAATAGACCTGGGCTATTAGTCATCCACCTGCCAAATCTGAGGCAAGCCTTCAGCCTGACGAGGCGGGCCTCTTTCTGGGGCTCCTAGGGTGGGAGGCCGACTTCTTCAATTCTCCCAGTTCTGGCGTCAGCCCACATCAGACGCCTCGGTAAGAGAAGTGGATTCCCACGGATACGCCCTCTAATTCCTAAGGCGGCGCCCCAGCAGTTCTTTTGCACAGCACCTCCAATGGAATCAAGAAAAGTCCTGCTCCCACCAGAAGGCAATTCAGTCCTTACTGCTCTCTAGGGTAATAATTCTAGTCCCCTCATCACAGCGAGGGAAGGGCTATTATTCTAACCTTTTCTTTGTTCAGAATCCCAATGGGTTTCACCAGCCTATCCTCAACCTCAAGTCCCTGAACAAGTTTATCATGGGGCCCAGGTTTCGTATGGAAACCCTACGCTCTATTGTCCTGGCTATGGAGCCTGGGGAATTTATGGTGTCTCTGGACATTCAGGACGCTTACCTACATGTACCTATAGCGCCTTCTCATTAGCAGTATCTCCAGTTTGCTGTCCTACAGCAACATTACCAATTTCAAGCACTGCCTTTTGGTCTTTCTACAGCTCCTTGGTCTTTAACAAGATCATGGTAGTTATGGCTGCCTATCTTCGTCGTCAGGGGATCAGACTGCTTCCATACTTGGACGATCTCTTGCTCTTAGCAAGCTCCTCGGAAATTCTTCACAGCCATCTACAGGTAACCATTGCCTTTCTACAAACGCACAAACAGTCTTCCCTGACCCTTCCCAAAGAATGTCACATCTGGGAGCCTTCCTGGACTCTCAGGCTCAGAGAATCTTCCTGACAGCAGACAAAATCTCTGTATTACATCACCGAGTGTGCAGAATACTCCACAGTCGCCGAGTGTCAATTTACTCTGCAATGCAGACCTTGGGATCCATGGTGTTCACCTTTGATATGGTGGAGTTCGCTCAGTTTCACTTCAGGACCCTACAACACCTGATCCTCTCCAGGTGGAACGGGCTGCCCCATCTGCTCAGATCCCAGATCTCTCTCCGGAGGTTCGCCTGTCCTGGTGGCTACAGACGTCACACCTAAACAAGGGTCGACCCTTTTGGATCCCGGACTAGGCACTCCTTACTATTGATGCAAGCCTCTGCGTGTGGGGCGCAGTGACCGGACAGCACTCCTTCCAAGGCCGCTGGACTCCAGCCGAGGGGATCCTACCAATCAACGTTCTGGAACTCCGAGCCATTTACAAAGCCCTCACTCTGGCTCAGGATATCCTTCAGGGCAGACCAGTACAAATACAGTCCGACAATGCCGCGGCAGTGGCCTACCTCAATCACCAAGGAGGCACTTGAAGTCGGTCAGCAATGGCAGAAGTGTCCCGCATTCTCACATGTACGAACGCCATCTCCCAGCTATCTCTGTAGTGTTCATCCTGGGGATTCTCAATTGGGAGGTGGATTTCCTCAGCCGTCACGATGCGCGTGCAGGAGACTGGTCTCTCAATCCAGAAGTCTTTCAGCTCCTAGTGGACAAAAGGGGTCTACCGGATGTGGACTTCATGGCCTCACGATACAACCACAAGCTTCCAGTGTACAGGGCCAGGACGAGGGACCTTGACATAGCCTTCGTGGACGCATTATCTGTGAGGTAGACCTTCCATTTAGTGTACCTCTTTCCTCCAGTCTCCCTTCTTTCCTCTCGAAAGTTCAAGCAAGAGGGGGGCACGGTCCTGTTGGTAGCTCTGGCTTGGCCCAGATACCATTGGTACTCCGTTTTTCAAAGTGTTTCCATAGACATTCCTCTCCAACATCCTCTATGACGAGACCTTTTGTCTCAGGGTCCCTGCCTGCATCCGGACCTGGCCCGTCTGTCTTTAACAGCTTGGCTCTTGAGAAATCCCTCCTAAGATCTAAAGGGTTTTTCTAGCTCTGTGGTCCAGACCATGCTCAGAGCGCGTAAACCGGCTTCTGCCAGGTTCCCCAGGTGTGGCATACATCTTTCCAGTGGTGTGCTACTAAAATCTATGACCCTCCAGGTTTTTAGGGTTTCTAGAATCCTTGCCTTTATTCAAGCTGGATTGGGTCTCTGACTCCGCCTAGCTTCTCTGAAAGGGCACGTCTCTGCTCTGTCCATCTGGTTCTAGCGCAGAATTGCTCCTCTACCGGATGTTAACACCTTCCTGCAAGGTGTTCTATGTGTACAACCTCCCTTTGTCCCTCCTGTGGCTCCATGGGATTTGTCAGTGGTTCTCCATGCACTTCAGGAACCTCCATTCGAACCCCTGGATTCAGTAGATATCAAAAGGCTCACTGCGAGGTTTGTTTCTTCTGGCTATAGCATCTGCCCGTAGGGTATCTGCTTTAGGAGCGCTTTCCTGTCGCTCCCCATTTCTAATCTTTCATCCAGACAGGGCTGTTCTTCGAACGCGTCCTGGCTTCCTTCCCAAGGTGGTCTCTCGTTTCCACCTTAATGAGGAAATTGTGGCTCCGGCCTTTCAATCACCACCTCGGCAGGTGAGACCTCTTTGGATGTGGTCCGTGCTCTGAAGATCTACGTGGACCCTATTAAGTTCCATCAGGAAATCGACCTCCCTCTTTGTCCTATATGGATTCTACAAGAAGGGATGGCCAGCTAACAAACAGAATCTGGCCAGATGGCTTCTCATGACTATCTCACAGACTTACACGCAGACTGGCTTTCCTGTGCCGGCTACAGTATCTGCTCATTCTACTCGCTCTGTGGGTCCCTCGTGGGCAGCCCGCCGTGGTACGTCTGCCGAACACCTATGCAAGGCGCCACATGGTCTTTTGTCCCACACCTTTTGATACATTTACCTCTCCGGATGCTTCCTTCGGGCACCGGGTTCTCCTCTCAGCTCTGGAGTGTCCCCACCCTAGGGGAACTGCTTTGGGACATCCCATTGTCTCCCTGTGGAGCCCTATGGACCCTGAAGAAGAAAAGGAGAGTTATGGTAAAACTGACCCTTGTTAACTCTTTCTTCAAAGTCCATATGGTCTACAGGGCACCCGCCGTGACGCACCGGGCTTATATGAGTTTCTTCTTTTGGTCACTTGTTTCCTTCTGTGTGTGAGTGTGATTCTTCAGTGTACCAGTCTTCCTTCTCTCTTTTCCTGCTCCTTCCTTGGGCTTGTTAACAAAACGGAGTTGCCTTCAGGCTGTGGGCAGCATATAGGGGGAAGGACTGCAGCATCCTGGGTTAGAAAAAAACTTTGCTGTTGGTGTCCGGTCCTCCAAGTACCACCTACACCCCATTGTCTCCCTGTGGATCCTATGGACTTCGAAGAAAGAGAGTTAACAAGGGTAAGTTTTACCATAACTATCCTTATATAGATAGATGTTTTTCTTTGAAAAGGTTGTGATAGGACAACGCTCAGCTTAGAAACTCCTTGACCCAATATATAACATGATTAATAGATTATGCTTACATATAGTATCTGACCAGTGCAGTAAAATTTTGCAGATCTGATTGGCGACTAAATGAACAAATTCTTTAGTGGTGTTCACTCTACTGTTCAACAGTGAGGATATACTTTGTGCTATGGTAGTGTGATATGTAGATGACCGATAACTGCCCTCCAGCGGGGCTCTTAGTGACTTGATTCTGTCTGACATCTGTAGTGTGATGTAAACATTGCAAGAGAACGGAGGAAGAGGTGGGGATGCTGCACCTTTATAGCTGCCGGTCATGCAGTGAGTCGCACAGCCACTATCGCCGTTCAAACTTGACCAAGAATATCCTCACTGTTGAACATTGGAGGAACACCAGGAATACTATACTGAGATGTGTTTATTCATCTATTATCTGGAATGCAATAATTTGCTGCACAATTACTGACTTCCATGTTGTTCGAAGCACTACACTATATTGTTTTCTCAGTCTTCTCTTGACTTATACCTATAAGTGGATAACAGATAAGTGTAACCTATTTTATATTTGGTATGCACATATATCACCTCCTGATTTTTTACTATTACTACATCATCAGGCCCATTTAATATCCCCACCCCACCCCCTTCACACACACAAACACACCTCAGATATTAGGCTACTCCAGCACTTTGCAAAAAGCAGATTACTCGAGGAAGGACTATTGCATACCACTTTCAATTTAGCTCTTGCATATTATGGATATAAGTGACTTTACTTAGTTTGCTTTTATTTCACTTGATGTACTTTACAAACAGACGAACAATTGTACAACAAAAATCAAATGGAATTTGGCGTCACCAGGTAGCAAAGTCTGGCTGACCTTGTACAGTTAGTTTACACTTACTGAAGAATATATCATCATAGAAACCTGTGAATGTATGATTTGCTTTATGTGGCTAAGCAATGTGAAAGTTAGAAGCTTTGATTATGTATTAATTGTAAGTGTAGTAATACAACTTTGAAACTGCTGTAGAGTTCCAAATGATTTAAGAACTAACCATGTGCCGTAATACAGCAGATACATTGGAAATTATCTGCTTGTTTGGTTATCCATGTCTGTTCGTTGTATGTATGTGTGTGCATACATGTGTACTGTGTGTAAACCCTATGGATACTGTGCATCATTGAGTATATGAATAGGTCTATTAGAGCTGGCTCTTAACCTAATAAGTCTGCCACATTTTGCAGTTTTTGGTGCATCAGTTAGGCTACATAGTCCATATTCACAAGTGTGTAGACAACATAAACGATATATTGTCCACAGAGTGCAAAGAAAGAATGTTCCACCTCAGTGGGTGCAGTGCCCAATGCAATGTATGTATTTCCATTAACACACAGTGGCTGATTGCTTTGTCTCATCTCCTATGTATTAATCCAAAAAGATGAAAAAAGAAAGTTGTAAAAATTAAGGTGGCCAGGATTTGTAGGCTACATGTAAAAGCTGCTAGCATGCAAAAAAAAAAATGTCATTGCACCCCTTGCATTGCAACATGTTAAATGCAGTTACTTGTTTGTGTTTTTGGCTTTTCTACCAACTCAGAATTAGCCCCATAATCACTGTGTAATTGGTATCAATTATAAGATGTAGGAGTGTTAAATAAAATAAAATATGTAATTAGTATTTGAATATAAATATATTTAAGTTTTCATGTGATACCCACTGTTCTTAAGTTTTTGTGAAAGGGGCAATTCACTCATTCTAAGAAGGGAAGGGGGTTAGATGTCATAGATGTAAGGGGGACAATCGATGCTCTGCAGGGTTCAAAGTTCACACACTGAACAACCTTTTTACCTCTCTCTTTTGAGGAACCCAAATGAACCAGAGGGGAAAGACCGAGTGGAGAGCACCAGGTGAGAGAGCCATGTCCCCATTTTTTTTTTTTTTTACTTTTATATCTAATTTTCTACCTCATTTACCTTCCCTTTCAGTCTGTTTTTAACGTATTTATATATTTTTATGTTCTTTTTTTTCCTTCTGTTGCTTTACATCATATTATTTGATTCTCCCTGTAGGCTCTTTCTAATTTCTCTTTCCCTCTGGGGTCAGAGCCACAGCTGTTCCTGCTCACTGTAATGATACTTTTGAGGTTTTTTATTCTAATGTCCTCTATAGCTTGTGAACAATTACTACTTGTGAACAGTTACTGCTGCAGAGCAACGTATCCCCTCCTTCACTTCACTGTTATGTATTTCTAGGACAGGTATAACAGAATGTTGTGTGTACATTAACATCTCAAAGCTTGTGGCAGAAATAGGATTGTAGCACTAAACAGGTTTTTTTTAATATTGGTACAATACATATAAAGCTCAAAACCCTTTTAAGCAAATGGTTAATGATAATGGAAGGAGGCGCTGTTGCACATGGGCAGGTCCTTCAGTTTCCATTGTATTTTTGTTTGTCTGAATTTGTACCAAATTCCACAGTATCTCTCTTTCACTGGCATCTTCATAGGATCACCCATAAAGCCAAGCCATTTATTGGGAAAGTGCATATTTAGAGAGACAGATATTAGCCTTTATTTACACAATGGCTCTGTTATCATTAGTGATGCTGCAAAGCAATCAATGGGTCAACATTTCCTCTTCACATGGAAATGCCATTTGTATAGTGGCAGTGCAGAGGGAGGTGTGTTATAACACCACAGAACACAGATGTCTAGGAGCTAGCTGAAGAGGACCATCTTTATTTTACATAGTCCTTTTTACTGGTGTCATCTTATCCTTAATCCTACTTTATAAAAGCAGTGTTCATCTGAGTCACTTCTGTCCTACACTTTGAAAGATATTCATCCTGATTGTTTCCTATATACAAAGAACAAACAGGGCTGTTGCAATTAATGTATTCCTACTTGGAGTACTCTGGAGTGGGTTCAACAGGTACTTCAGAGCAGGGGTGTAACAAAGTATTTGAAGGCCTCATAGCAAAAGTTTGTAAGGGCCCCTATGTACCACCCAGTGGTGAAAAATGTATTTAACTCATGTAACTTTGACAAGGAAGATGCCCCCCCCCCCCCCCCTAAGCTCTAGGCTCAATAGCAGCAGCACTTCTTGCACCTATTGTAGTTACCCCCATGCTTCAGAGGGCACACTAGCCATTTATGTAAAAAAAAGGATTTGTTTTGTCACCAGGTGGTGATGTGGCAATACAAATCACTTTAAGATCAGTACAATTGCTAAGGCAACACTTTACTGAAGAAAAATGGGTCCTTAGATGCTACTTTCACTCATTTCCACCACCTCTATTACTGGACCAGACCCCATGCAACTTTTGTGAGATTTTCTGAAGAACCAGGTGAATTGGGAAGTATGTCATACCCTGTCAGATCTGAAAGACTGCATTATCGTGATGTGCTCGCTACGCCACCTGATGTCAAGTTTAGCTAGAGAATGCTGATCTACGAATGGAAATTATTGTTGATGCCAATGAAAGTTCCATTGAACAATTGTAGCGTTAGGGTCAATTTTACGGTGATGTCGGCAAGGAAATCCACGGGAAAGACGTAATCACCAATAGTAGGCATAAGCGCTTATTTACATTTATTGATATTCATGCTTTAATTCAAAGAGCAGCAGTGAACAACTGAAGAGAACAACAACTGACTGCCAATTTCAACCTATGGCAATGTACAACTGTGAGTCCATGGTGCAAAAAGCACAGGCAATGGACTAATCAGTGTAAGGTGACATCCTCCTTCCCAATGTTCTCGATGAGTGCACCTGCGGGACCAATTTAGATAGATATATCTATCTATATCTACGCGTGTATACACACACACACACACACACACACACACACACACACACACACACACGGCCCAAGTGCCTGCTTCCAAAAGTGAAGGGTTCAGATGCTTCCAAAATGTTGTAGGGGTGCTTTTTTACAAACAAGTATATTATATAATATAATTAGCAGCAGCCGTTACCTCAGAAACCAAGGGCAATGCTGTCCATAAAGGTAAGGATCATCCTCATCCCGTGTGCAGTGTTCTTTGCCCAATGGGAGTCAACAGAGTCCATGTGGTTGTCCATTGGTTTCATGACACAATATTAATGTTATCCTTAAGATCCAAACCCAATGAAACATTTTATGGAATATTGTGGAGTTATACATCAATCAGGCATTATCTGTCTGACTTTATTATGAAAGAATTATAAGCATTGTTTAATGCAGCAGTTCTCAAACTGTGGGTCGTGACCCCAAAGTGGGTCGCGGCCATCTCAGCTTGGGGTCGCGACTCACATGGGGTGAGGCTGATGACCCCTGTGAGGAGAGTGAAACCAGTTGAACTGTCTGTTATTTCAGACTCCTCAGATCACTGGCTGAGAGATCCAAGGAGTCATCAGGAAGCCCCGTCCCACCCCAGTGCTCAGCTTCTCTTGTCCTCCTGCCCAGCAGCAGAAACTGACACACAGGCAGCAAGCCTCAGCAGCAGACACACTCAGAGGAGCCAGCTGCCAGACTCTCTCTGCAGTCTGTGCAGATGTTGTTAAGTGCAGCCTGGGGGACCGCTGCTGCCAGGGTGGGAGGACACAGAATGTGTGATGATTGCTGTGTAGGGAGAAGAAACTTCCCCAGGAGGAGGAATGAGGGGAGTGCTGAGCAGACGGGAACAGGGGAGCACACAGTGTGGGAACTGGATGGGGCGAACAGAAAAAAACGAATTTATTAAAAACCCATTGCCTCTCTTGAAACGCACTGCACCCTCTGTCTTTCTCATCTACTACCTCCCCCTGTCACCCACTGGTTCTCCCTGTTACCCACTGTGTCCTATGTCACCCTTAGCCTCCCACTACCTCCCCAGTCACTCACTGTCTTCCCTGCCACCCTTTTGCTACTCCTTGCCACCCACTGCCGCCTCCTGTCACCCACTGCCATCCTCTGCTTCTCCCTGCCACCGACACCCTCTGCCTTCCCGTCACCCACAGCTTCTCCCTATTACTCACTGCCTCCTATGTCACCTATTGCCTCCCCAGTCACTCTCTGCCTTTCCTTGCCATGATCTGCCTCCCCCCTATCACCCTCTGTCTCTCCCTGCCACCCTGTCTCTCCCTGTCATCCAGTCACCCCCTGCCACCCTGTCTCTCCCTGTCATCCAGTCACCCCCTGCCACCCTGTCTCTCCCTGTCATCCAGTCACCCCCTGCCACCCTGTCTCCCTCTCCATGTGAGCCACTCGTTCTCCGTTACCCACTGCCTCCTATGTCACCCTTTGCCTCCCCAGTCACCCACTGTCTTTCCTGACACCCTTTGCTGCTCCTTGCCACCCACTGCTTCTCTCTTTCACCCACTTCCCTCCCGTCACCCACTGCCTCTCCGTCACCCGACACCCTCTGCCTAACCCGTTACCCACTGCTTCTCCCTATTACCCACTGCCTCCTATATCACCTATTTCCTCCCCAGTCACCATCTGCCTTTTCATGCCACCCTCTGCCACCATCACCCACTGTTTCTCCCTGTCACCCACAGCTTTTTCCTGTTATCCACTGCCTCCTACGTCACCCACTGTCTCCCCAGTCACCCTCTGCCTCAGCTTGCAGGGACAGGGGCTTCGAAAGGAGCTCGTCCCTGCAATGTCTAAATGAAATAATTGCATTAGCGCAGTGGCTTAAGTTCATACCAGATGCCAGGAGGCAAGTTATAATTTTTGTGCCCCCCTAAAACAAAAGGGAAAATAAATGTGGTGCATATCTATCACTTATGCACAAAAACACTAATATAGAATAGCCTTAAGTGGGGTGACTATATTGTGGGCAATAGAGGACGCACCTCCATTGTCTCCCATAGTTCTGCCCCTGTATTAGCAGATACCTCACTTCAGTTTTCATAGTGCTACTGTGCATGAGCGGTCTGCTGACCACGCATGTGTGGCAGTCATTCTGCAGTAACTTGCTGGGGTCCTGTAATAATTTTTATTGTTAGACGGGGTCCCAGAGCAAAAAAGTTTGAAAATCCCTGGTTTAATGTATCCCCTTCACAATTGGTTTTACCCTGTTCTGTGACAAAGCAGCCAATGCCATGAACAGGTGGCTGAGAGAGCAGTTAGAGCGATTACAGGATGGATCATCTAGGGAGGAACTTATCAAATTGGGCTCTTCAAGGAGAAACTATCTATATTGAGGATAATGCCTGCGATTCTGGGAGGCTTGCTGCCTGATCCTGTAATGGTATCAGGTGAAGTTTCTTTTTGGGAAATCCGTGGCCAGCATTCACTTTTCAGGAAGGGTCAGCTTCCATCCAGAGTAATATGTACATAGATTTTGTTATGGAAGGGGGGCTCATTACTGATTTTTAGACAACAATTTTAATCCCAACTTTGGGCATTATATACAATTTTAATATCTCCAAGTACCTTCATCTCTTAGTGGTCATTTGATTCCACCCAGAGATGAAGGTATTTCTGGGCTTGTAAAATGAGACTCCAAACTCCTGTCAACTTTTAGTATCCATTAGCGTCTGTAATACTGTTGTGATACATCAGATAACTTTTTAGTAGATATTGAAGTCACAGATGTTCTGTCAGTTTCATGTGTTTTATTTACCTACTCTGATACACCTATTTACTTGCATCATTTAGAAAAACAGAGAAGGCTGTGCCTGGACAATTCTAAATGCTGGGTACACACTGGCAGATATATTGGCCGATCAATTGACCAGCGGCCAGATGATGGTTGTTCAGTGTTTGTAAACATCAATCATCTGCAGATCACCCGATCCGCAGATATATCTGTCAGGTGTGTACCCAGCTTAATTGCTTATTTGGACCGTCATGCCACTTTTCCCTTGTAACCAGATTCTCTGTCTGGACACTTTCCATCAGGCACTGAGGTATCTGGCTTTGACAGCATTGACCATGCTAGACTTGGTTTGTAAAAGGAAGACCTTTATGTGAGAGGATAGTTTATTCAAGGTTCAAGTGTTTACAATCTGTCTTTTCTCAGCATCAGTCAGCCGCTAGATAACATCATAATGCAGTTGTCAATGTGGAAGTCTGAAGAAAGGCATACAATGTATTTAACATATCGTCATGGAGTACTTTCTTTTCTTTTAAGAACTGCTCCAATTTGTGTAATTCCTTTACCAAAATAATAGTCTCTGAATGATTCCTTCTTTCAGCCAATTGTAGATTTGGGGCTCCCCAGCAACCAGTAGCTCATTCTCTTTCATTTTGGCATTACAAGTATGGGGAACAAAGAGGCAGCATTACTTAATTTGGATGAGGGTTTTCCGAACAAAGGGTTCCATGACTCCTCTTTTGGACATTGCACTGTGGGTAGCTGGTATAATGGGATGCAGTTTAAATCCTGGCTGTTGGGATCCGGAATCCCTACACCAGTCAGAATCCCGGCGCCAGCATCCCGCCAGCCGGCATCCTGATGTAAGTAGTGGGGTTGGGGTGAGGGTTAGGTGTGTTAGGGTTAGGCTGTGAGGGGGAGGGTCGGGTTTAGGCTCTGGGAGAAGAGGGAACGAGATTTAGGCTGCGGGGAGGGAGGGGTAGGGTTAGGTGTCGTTATGCTAACCCTGTCAGGATTCTGACCGCCGGGATCCCGAGCGCCTGCATTCTGTAACCAACCCAATATAACTGATGTGTAGTGCAGCTTACATATTTGCTGGCACACAGATTTTTTTCTTTTTTTTTTCTTTCAACTTGTACATTTTATATTTTGAAAAGACAGCCAACATTGGCTATGATACAGCAAATTGTAAATGACTAACAAATATAAAAAATAATGATCAGAAAGAAAAGCAAAATCAACAACAATATGAAGACAATAATAAGGGGGCAAGGGAATAATCCAGAGACAATGGAATTAGTGATATACCCAAGGGTAAACAAATAGAAACACATGTACAACAAAGCATGGAGGGAGAGAAAGCAAATCCAAACCATATACCACAAATCTTTGCAGAGACATTTTCCCTGTAGCTGAACCATGTAGTGGATTGTATGTAGAGAAATAGTCAAACCACGACCTCCATTTAATCGGTGTAGAGACAATGAAAGTGGAGTATTACCCAAGGAGATATAACCCTTTTGAACATATGTTACAATCTTAGAGAGGACTAAGGGATCAAGGATGTGACCAGTTACATATCTGTAATGTGTTTGGAGAGAGATTGGACAATGGTGGAGTAAAGCCGGCTCAGGTTGTAGTGGGAGCGTAATGCCTGTAAGTTTAGAAAGGACTTCAATCCCAAAGTTCCTGTAGTTTCGGGCAAGCCCAAAAGGTATGTAAAAGGGTGTCTACCTTCACACAATTTCTCCAAAACAGTCGAGAGGTGTTGGGTCAAAACATAGTAAGTTATATTCTATGTATCAGCTTAACAAGCATTTCTGAATGGTTGATGCATTTAAACATTCTAAACACATTCTGATATACCTTCTCCCTCTTCATCTGATAGAGAAATGTGCAAATCCTCTTCCCAATTAACCTGACCGATAGTTTTTCTGTTTCATTAGGGGCCATAACAGATCTATACCACGTTGAATTAGTACCTTTTTAGAGAAGGGTAAAACAGTTTGGAAATAACAGAGGATGGGGGTGGGGCTAGGGTCCTGGGACTCATTTGTAAAGTTTGAAGGTAATGTCTGACACGTAAATACTACCACCAGTAGGGATATTGTATTGAGATTGCAAAGGTGCTAATAACTTGATACCGGTATTTCCCAGTATATCAAGACAGGGAACCGTCTAGGACCAATTTAGCCACAGCCTTGAATGATAATTGAGCTGAGGGTAACCCAATAGCACCAGTAATTTTAACCATCCTATCCCAAGCATATAAGGAATCACAAGTACTTTTCAAAATTTTTATTTATCGGCCTATGTACAGGATCTAGCCATAGGAGGTCCTATAAAGGTAGGTGGCTGAATGTCCATGCAGGGTTTAGGAGAGGTAGTGGTAAACTAATCGGATATCAGTGCCAACAAACTCGCAAATTGATAAAACTATATTTTGGGTCCAGCGAGGCCCCTTCTAACTTCAGTTCTACACATGTGGTCACGGGAAACACACTTCCCCTTCAGCAAACAATTCTTCTTGCTGCTTTTATAAACACTAGGAAGTTTCTGTAGCAAGTGGTCTCTCATTGAGTGTCCCACCCTGCAGTAAGTGGTCTCTCAGTGAGTGTCCCACCTACAGCAAGTGTTCTCCTATTGGGTGTCCCACCCATGGCCGTAACTAGAGTGGTGCAAACAGTGCCATGGCACATGGCAAGGGGGCGCTGTTGGGGCCTGTCAATTTTCCTGTTTTTTGTCATTCTTGTAGCTTGGGGGGCACCAAGGTTCTCTCTGGCACAGGGCACCAAAAAGTCTAGTTACGGCTCTGGTCCCACCCTACTGCAAGTGATCTCTCATTGAGGGCTCCCTGCCTTTCTAATTAGCTTTGGGACATTCCACTGCTGCTGCAGGAGAAAAGTGGGCTTTTACTTACACACAAGTGGGGGCTAGGGTCCTGGGACTCATTTGTAAAGTTTGATGGTAATGTCTGACACGTAAATACTACCACCAGTAGGGATATTGTCTAAAACAACGGAGATAGAAGCTTCTCTTTTAGTAAGCCCCCGCCCTTTAGAAGATGAAGGCAATTCACAGCATGACACCTCATACTGGCCTCAGATATTAAAATATAAAAATATATAGACTTATAACTTTGATAAAATGTAACGTGTATATACATTTGTGAATTTCCTTAGGCTAAACAAGGTAATCTAACTACGAAACTGGGACGTAATAGAGTTCATAATTTTCTCAAACTTCTTTATGGAATACATTAATTATACTTGATAGCCCTAGAGATATTAATGCATGTGTACATTTTATATGCTTCCTAATTCCTACTTACTATATATATCCTACTAATTCCATCAATGCCATCTTCAGAAGCTGCTAAAACATATCGAACAAATATAAGAGACAGGATTCCTCCCACAATTGTATTTTTCAGACAGCATATAAAAAAATGAAACCAAAATGTAAAAATTGTCTGAGAAAGTCGCAGGCACAGTGCAATATTTAGTATGCCATCCCCTTAATGGAATTGCATGCATCAGGTTAGAAGTTTGATTGATTTCCTTCTACAGGCTTTTCCATAGATGAAAACAATATGCAATGCCACCTACAGGCTGGAGAGGTTATTGAACCTCATGAATAAGTTATTTTTTTTATACTGCCTTACATATCATTTGGAAGATCAATACCTCTTTTATCCGCATCTGTACTTCCCTATAACAAAGTAATAAGTTTTATGAAATTAAATTCTTTTATGTTGTTTCCCCAGGCCTCACCTGACTGTGCCCGATAAAGAGAAAGATGATGTGAGGGACTCCAAGCCACGCTCTCTGCGCTTCACATGGAGCATGAAAACCACCAGCTCAATGGAGCCAAATGAGATGATGAGTGAAATCCGCAAGGTGCTAGATGCCAACAGCTGCGAACATGAATCACAAGAGAAGTACATGCTGCTTTGTGTACATGGCTCTCCAGGTCATGACAGCTATGTACAGTGGGAGATGGAGGTGTGCAAGCTTCCACGTCTCTCCCTCAACGGTGTGCGCTTCAAACGAATTACTGGCACCTCCATGGCGTTTAAGAACATTGCCTCCAAAATTGCCAATGAACTAAAACTTTAACAGGGCTTCGTCTCTGTATGGGAAAGAGACAAAACTGCAAAATGAGACACTCACAGGCACCCCATCCCCAGCTTGCCCAGCACTCTTACCTAAGAGGATGCAGGAAATTCCATTTTGTTTCTCCTTGCTGTGGCACATCCTGGAAAGGGCAGAGCAGGGAGTAAGGATGGAGATGGGCAGGGTGCTCTGGGAATAACTACTGCTCCTCTCATTTTAGGTTTTGAGGGTATTTTATTTGAAATAGATTTATAATTATTTTTTGTTTTTTTATTTTACGATTGGGGCTGGGACACAGATTATCTAATAGACTGATAGGAGTAAGCATTGTAGAATGAGAGCGTAGAATGTTTGCCCCTCCCATAAGTGTGTCACCTGTATAATGCTGTTATTTCTGGTACAGTTTATAAATCAGAAGATGAGAGATTTGAAGGGGTATTCTTTTTACGCCCTCTTTTTTTTTTTTTTTCTTTCCTTTACAAACAACAGTTCCAAGTCGCATTGTACAGAAGGAGTTTAAAAATTATGTCTTAGACACTGAACTAATAGCTCAGGGTGCCCGTAATACCACAGGTACAAGTAAAGGCAAACCGCATTGGGGACGTTTGTGTGGGTAACCATATTTGTACTGTATGGAGGAAACCTGGTGGGCTACCAATAATTGTTTTTGGGGTTTTCTTGCGTTTTTTTGTTGTTGTTAATTTTTGGCTGCATCTGAGAGTTATCAGCTGGTTTTTATCTGCAGCAATCAGTGGTTGGTACATCTTCAGTTACTTGGTGGTACAATAATACAGACAACTCTTCCGATCCAAATATACACAATGTCTTTCTCTTGTTTATATTTCACCTTTCCCCAGCTCAGAGTTGCCTTTATTTTTCTCCTATTATGTGTTCACTGAAAATGCAATGAATTGAAATGTTGATTTACACACATTTCTCCTGAAGAGGAGTGTCACAGGAGCCCACTATGACTTCTTCCTCCTTTGTCCACTTTTTCTGAAAACTTAGCAGAATGGCAATGCACCATAACTATGTTGGAATAAATAGGATGCACATCTTTAGACACTTGTATGAAGGGCAGAAATTGACTGCAACACTCACAATGTATATATCTGTCTATAGATCTAAATCCAGGAATGTATCAACCAAATACTAGGAGTATTGGAAATGAATGAAGGGAGACAACCTTAACGAGGAAAGCACGTACACTATATATGACTTAGCAACGCCTCAGTTGCAGTGCTGGGCTGTATCTGTTGTATATATCAATCCAAAAACTTTGTGCGTGACTCCCAGCAGCAGTCGAGGAGTGTCGCGGTTTCCATGGTCCTACGTGGTCAGTGATCACTTGCTAGCATTATGGTTTATTTTGTTATTATTTTCCCTTTTGTGTGAATGATTTCATTGCTGTTTGAAGAAAAGAAAAAAAAAAGTGGTGACAATGATGTTTCCTCTTTTGTTTTACTAAAATACACTTTGACATTCATGTGTGTCATGTATAAATCAATGGTTGCAGCTGTATTTTGACACTTTTAAATAATTAGAAATTCTAAGCAGAGCAGTTAAAAAATTAATAAACCCAATAGGTTTATTGCAGCTAAATATGTTTTACAATTCATCAGTATTTAATGGACCTATCCACAAAAAGATACATTAAAAACATCTGCACTTTTTTTTTATTTTTTTTAAGATTTTAAAACGTGTTTATGACCATGCCCCATCTTGGGAAAGTTTTGATTCTCAACCAAGCAAAAGCTGAGTTCACTTACTCTGCTCCTTATGTGATAAATACTTATGTAAGCCCTGTCTCCCATGGTCAGTGCTGAACACTGGGGCTTTCATTCTGCCCATCTTCTAGTGCTCTACCTCAGGCCCTGTTATGTCCTGAGCGCTGCATGCTATGTACAAATAGATGCAGTATTTTGATTGCATGCATCCTACTGAAGTGACATATTCTTAACAAAAGACCCTTCCATCTGCCCAATATTTCAAATGACCCTAATTGCTGCAGAGGATACTGGGACTAATCTTAAACTATAAATAGGGTAGTTGAAAGGGAATGTTAATCAACTTTTATTAACCACTTCAGTGGTGAATTTTTTATTTTTTTAAATCTAAAAATTGACAGTTTTAAAAAAATGGAGATAAGTTTAGTACATATTTTTTTTTAAATATTTTATAAAAAAAAAATGTGAAGGGGGTGTTTCACACCTCTCCCCCACCATAGGCCCCCATTGTAAAATTACCCCTTATTCCCCAGCAGCATCAGATCCACAGTGGCTGTCTCCTCTCAGGGTAAATAAAACTTTGGGGGTCATCAATCCTTCAAACCCCCCCCCTCATATCAAAAGCGCACCATTACCTCTCCCCCTCTGGCAATGCTGTTAGGCATTGCCCCTTCCTCCTAAAGTGGAGTGCAGAGTAGTGTGTATCAGGGAGGGACTGGTCAACAGTCCCCCCTGCTTCAGCTAATTTCTGCACTTGCACCTCACAGTGCTTGAAGGAGGACTAAGGGCCTGATTCAGAGCCGGACGCTATTTGCGCTCGCTTGTTCAGAAAAAGGGGTCGGATATTTAAATCGAGCGTTCGCTCTTTGCGGTCTGTTGATGCCTCTATGTCTGAACGAGTGAACGAAAAGTGCGCTCGCTATTTTTAAAAAAACGCCCCCTGGCCGCTCGCATCATTCGTCATCTCCGCTATTTATTAGATTAATCGAGTACATCGAAAGGCGTATGAACTGCTCGCAGTGCTTGTGGTAGCATTTTCCTACCGCAATCATGCGAGCAGTTCAGGCTAAAAGACAACCAAGTGACGTGGTCGATGACGCTGCTTTGTTAATTATGCACACCCTTAAAACGCCCGTTTTGACTGTTTGGCATGCCTGCGTTCGGATCTCCACTCCCCGTTTTCAAGCACCTTCCCCTGTTACCACCCACAAACGCCTCATTCTGTCACTCAAATTAGCAGGCATTCGCTATTTTGCGAGCACACAAAAAAAAAAAAAAGAAACCCAGTATTGTATATAAATGTATTAATACAAATATTTATGGATACATGAAAATAGGGGAAAAACACACAGAGGAAATCCATTTTTTTTTTCATTGTGCCATACATGCATCACCTGAAAATAAGTACTGGCCAGTTGGGGGACTCAAGCTGCGCAGTGTGAAAGGATCTATTCATATGATTTTATTTTTCTGCTATTACTCAAACTCTAATAACGATATATAAACTGGAAGTGTTTAGTGCTGCTGCAGCGTGCATCTAAAGTGACCAGGAGCAATTCAATTGTTTGTGCCAATGTGGGCACCATTACTTCTACTCGCAACCTCCAAAGTTGGGCTTTTGGACACCCAAACTTAGCTTGCCCAGTAGTTAGAACGGGTCTAGCAACTTCTACACAGCTAATCCGTATGCTTTCGGTCGTGACATGAGTAATTTATTTATATAGTGCGCCCATATTCCGCAGCGCTTTTACAGAGAAATGGAGCTTTAAATCTATGCTCCCTACCACATGCTCACACACTAGGGTTAATTTTGTTGGTAGCCAAATAACCTACCAGTATATTTTTGATTGAGGGAGGATACCCACGCAAGTACAGGGAGAATATACAAACTCCACACAAGGCCGTAGTGGGAATCGAAGCCACAACCTCAGTGCTGTGAGGCAGTAACACTAACCATTACACCGTCTGTGCGCCCACAATAATTGGCGCTCGCTGCACTCATGCCCATCAGCAAAACAATTCAATATCACCTGTTGGGTGCCCAAACAATTGAATTCTCCCAGAAGAGTTTCCTTCACCAATCCATATAAAGTGATAAACATCTTAAACTGATTTCCCTTAAAACAAGGACCACAAGTGTGCCGCCCCACAACCAACTATAGTGGTAAATTGTGCCAACAAGACAGCCTGGATCACTCACACCATTACTGTGAAAACAGGTATATTTGCTAAAGAGCAATTTTGATTGATATAAAATCTAACATCGATGTTGTGTTTCTGGGGCTAAATTGCACTTTTACGAACAGACATTTTTTTTTATAAAGAATTCGTAAATGTGTGGTTTAGCCCCAGAAATACAACATCAATTCTTATTGATTAAATCGATAAAAATCGACCTTTAGTTAATATACCCCATAGTGTGATGTGTTGTAGTGTGAACCTTTACCTAGCCAGTTAGCACTGGGCTTGGGGGGGTAAGGGTTCAAAATAAAAAAAAAAAGTCACTTCGCTGCTAAACAGCACTTGGAGCTTTTCCTGGGGATACAAGGTTAATAGGCAACAAACTGGACCCTGGACTGGTATCCTCACCACCATTCGAATGAAAGCAGATTTCTGAAGATCTATCCCTACTGCACAATCGAGTCACATTATTATGACCTCCTCCTACATTTGACGTCAGCAGTGTGTAGTCCATGAAGTATGTCACATGCCGTTTTCTGGCTTGGTATATATATATAAGGTGTGCGATAGGCCATCTCCACATATATCACTCGTTGCTGTCATGGGTTAAAGGGGCGATTTATCTGAGTTGCAAAAAGGGATGATTATTGGCTTTCAGGACAAGTGTGGCAGTATTCCTGAAACAGCGCAGTTTGTGAACTGTTCGCGTGCTGTTATGGTGAAAGTCTATCGTGACTGGACAAGTGGCACCAGTGCGAACAACTATGTGGAGACTGCGGAGCACCACGTGCCGTTGACATGAGAGGTGAATGTCAGCTACGAAGGTGTGTGAGGGCCTACTGATACGCTACAGTGGAGCAGCTCACCGTCAAATTTAACCTGGGGGCCACCAGACGTGTGTCTTAAAAGACAGTTCAGTGATCCCTGCTGCTTATGGGGCTCCGAAGCAAACGGATGGTCACTGCACCTATGCTGATGAAGGTGCATCGCCGGAAAAGGCTTCAATTTTCACACCTCTATCAGAATTAGACCTCCGGTGATTGGCGAAGGGTTGCCTTCTCTGAGAAGTCACGTTTTCTGCTTCATTGAACGGATGGACGTTGGTGTGTCTGGTGAGAAACATCGAAGAATAAACACCCTGCAGCCATTGCTGGAAGAACACAAGCTGGCGGTGGCAGTGTTATGATCTGGGGAATGTTTATATGGCATTCTCTGGGCCCACTCATCCATGTGGAAGGCACCCTCAACCGATTTGCTTATGAATCCATCCTTGCAGAGCACGTACACCCATACATACTGATTGTCTTCCCTGAGGTGGATGGGATCTTCCAGCAAGACAAATTGACATGTCACACGGCTAGAAATGTCCGACAGTGGTTGGACAAGCACGACCAAGACTTCCAAGTGCTTCCCTGGCCTCCTGATTCCCCGGACTTGAACCCAATTGAGCATCTGTGGGGGACCACCTTGATCATTGTGTACGCTGTATGGATACTCCTCCAGCAGCTGTGGGATGCACAGCAGTCAGCATGGCTCCCAGATACCTGTGCCAACCTACCAGCACCTTTATTGAGTCACTCCCAGCTTGCCTAGCTGCTGTCCATGCTGCAAAGGTGGTTACTCTGGCTATTAGCTTGTGGTCATAATTATGTGATTCGACTGTGTGTTACAGTACTGAATTGGCCCAGGCAATTCACAAGCTGTTTTTCATGCTAGCCTCCTGTGTAGCTAAGTTTTGTCCAGATCAATTTAGTTAACTGTAATTTGCTGGGTGCTCTTAGTAAGCAGAAGAGCTATATGTAATATGTATATATTTCTAAATAGTATTTTCTATACTTTATAAGGGAGTGTGTGCAAAATATATATATATATATATATATATATATATATATATATATATATTAGTCCAAAGTACCCGGCACTATCACCTAAAATCAAAGTAATTTACAGGTGCCTTCCTAACTAGAAATAAAATAATGATAGACATGGCAGGCGGCACTCAAATAGTTAACAAGGAATGACACGGAACCTCCGCAAGTCTTTTGTCAACGTTTCAATTCCAAACACAGAATTTTCATCAGGACATAACATGTCCTGATGAAAATTCTGTGTCTGGAATTGAAACGTTGACAAAAAACTTGCGGAGGTTCCGTGTCATTCCTTGTTAACTATTTGAGTGCCGCCTGCCATCTCTATCATTATTATATATATATATATATACACATACACACACACGTGGGATTAAAGATTTGTTTACCATTGCACTAATGTATGTTATTCACCAATAACCACTTTAGGGTTGATAATATCTGTGCAAAGAACAACAAGGGCACCTGCTAGTGCAATAACTTCAAACAATGTGTTCCATGAAGTGAGTGGTTGGCCTTGTACCAATAAAATTATTAAATTGTGCCTATCTGAAATAGTTAGTTTGAATCGTTGCGCTGAGCTTCCTTCTTATTCCAAAAGAAAATATCAAGGAGAGTTTAGCTGAGAGAGAAAAAATTGGAAGACCATAGTGTAGTACATCAGCACAAAATATTTAATCAAAAAGAAAAAAATTGCTAACAAAGCGATTCATTTTGTCTGAGAGAATAATGGACCACAGCAGCTTTTACATCCAAAGGTCATCAGTCAGCATTTGTTCTGACAGCAAGCTGTCTCAATGACTTCCTCACAGCCATGCCTGAAATGCATTGGCTAGTAAAATTCCATAATCAGACAGTACTCTGTATATGCAGGTATTAAATATGTTGTTATAGCAGCTATATAATCTATACGGGATGTAGTCAGCATCCCGGCGAGCAGGACTAGCAGGTTAGGCACTAGAGGGAGGGGAGGGGGGGGGAGTTAGGTTTAGGCACTAGGGGGAAGGTTAGGTTTAGGCACCGGGGAGGGTTCGTGTTAGTGAGCTTACCTTCTAGTGTCGGGATTTTGACTGTCCGTATGCCACTGTCTGTTTTCTGACCGGCGACATCCTAACCGCCGGGATCCCATGCCCAACCCAATCTATACTTGTTGGTGTTTAAACCGGGAATTGATTAAACAATAAAATACAAATATCCTCTAAATAAAATAGATATATAAAAGAAAAAACTTATGTGAAAGACAGGTAGTTACAGTGAGAACATTACTTTCTATACATAACACAAATATTACATACATAGTACAATTCTAATAATACTAAATAAAAAAGTACATCTTTTAAAATTACCTAAATACATATGTTTGAAAAAAAAAATTATTCAAAAAGAGTATTTAGAATATTTCACATTGGGACAGGATTTTGTCAGTACTAACAGACATGCACAAAAAGGTGGTGGGAAAAACCACAGGACACAAGAAAGTAAAATTAACCAGAAGTCAAGAACCAAGGCATGCCTTGTAGACTGCCAAAGGTACCATATCTTGGCAAATTTAGAAGGGTGCTTTCTTTTAGTGTACATAGGGCCTGATTCAGCTTGGGTTGGAATTGCAAAGCTGCTCGCAAGTAGCTTTGCAATTCCGTTCTTGCAAATATAGTAATGCCTCCTGCATGCATTACTTATCTGAGCTGCGTTGTCCAACGCAGCATCGTATAATCTGCGGGAACATCAGCTGGCTAAATGCAAGCAGACCGGCGCATATGAGAGACCGAGGCCAGTTAATCTCTATCAGCCCGAGGAGAGCCTGGCCTCTTTCCTCCCCGCCAACGGCGATGACACCACCTTTTCAGGAGGCCATCTCTGCCCGCAAATGGCTCTGGGTAAGGCTGTGTATTTTAAAATGAGAAAAGTATGTACCCATAGGGGCACATTTAACAAAATAAATGTGTGGGATATCCCCAGGATACACTTTACTTGGGTGATATATGCATATTTCAAATATCCCCTGGATGTATCTACAGTAGGTGGTGAATGCAGCAAAATTTGCAGCCCCCCCAGTAAAATCTGACACTCCAAGCTGACTAGCAGTGGCTTCCAATTGTAAGCACTCCCTGCTTATCACAGTAAGACAGGCAGACTTGGAGAGGTTTTCTCCTCCTGGGACTTCCAAGTCAGGCTACATTTAGCAGAGACAGCGCTTTCAATGGTAGGCCACTCCCCTGCTGTAACAGCCACCCTATCTGGGAATGACAGGTAAGAGCTGCAGCAGATATCAGAGATATATACTGTGGCCACCTGCTTTCGATCACATAAGCAGCCCCCATAGTTTTCCATGGGGGCTGTTATTTGTGAAATTTAATTTTGCATTCTAGAGCTTCAGATGGTGTTAGCCCATAGAAGCCTATAGGCTACTTTATTGCAATTTTACTGGAGAGGTTTCTTTCCGATCCTTCTCCATTGGCCCCCACTGCCACATGCTTGCGCATTAGGCTGGCCGGATCCAAACTCTGAAGCAAAACGATGGTGTAAGCTAACTGTGCTTTCAGCTCTTTGCTGGGCTCATATCATAGGGCTGATTCAGTATGGATCGCAAGTGCAACTACGGACGCAGATCGAGCGATTGTTTACTAGCGCACATGCTTATAAGCCACACTGCACGTGTGCTGCAATCGCACTGTGACTACAGACGCATCAGAGTGAGTGGCAGGCTGTCAGCGTTTCGGGGTAGTGGTTGGATAAATACAGGTGTGCCTGTCTATTTGAATGCCGTTGCTTAGGCATGCATACATAAGCCACATCGATTGCATACGCAGCTTGAGAGCCCACTGCATGCGAGGAGACTTAGGGCCTGATTCAGAGCCGCTCGTAAGCGGCCGCTCGTTCGCTCCGAGCGATGTTTGCCCAACTGCGCATGCGTACGGATCGTAATACGCATGCGCAAACCAGTCAGTGCGGCCGAAAATCGTTTGTTCGCTAAATAGCGAATGCCTGCTATTTTGAGTGACAGGAGGAGCAGTATGTGGGTGGTAATGGGAAGGTGCTTGAAAACGGGGAGTGGAGATCCGAACGCAGGCGTGCTTAAAGGTCAAAACGGGCGTTTTAAGAGTGTGCATAATTAATACAGCAGCGTCATTGACCACGTCACTTGGTTATTTTATAGCCAGAACTGCTCGCAAGATTGTGGTAGCAAAAACCAACCACAAGAATAGCGAGCAGTTCATACGCTGGTCGATGTACTCGATTAATCTAATAAATAGCGGACATGACGTAGGATGCGAGCGGCTAGGGGGCGTATTTTTTCAAAAAACGACCGCAAGTTTTGTTCGCTCGTTCAGAAATAGAGGCGTGAACAGACCGCAAAGAGCGAACGGTTCATTTGAATAGCCACCCCTATTTTCTGGACGAACGACCGCAAATGGCATCCGGCTCTGAATCAGGCCCTTAATGTCTGAGGCTGGTCAGACCTGCTGTAATGCTGCGTGAGTGGTGGATGTGCGTAGATGGTAGCGATGTTTATGCAGAAGAGTGACACTGGACGGATGTAAGAAAGTCGCAGTGGGCGTCTTTGTTGGCTGAGCATTGGAAAGTATTAGTATATTTTCACCGCAGCGTTCTGAATGGAATCGCAATTGCGATCTGTACTGAATCAGGCCTATAGTCCTTGTCCTGGCAAAACATTTCTGCTAAATTCAAGTGAAAATATTAATTTCCACTTTACAAATTTAGTGGATATCACAACACATCTGCATTAACAATGCTGGATGTGATACAGTACCCTGATTGTTACAGTAAGCTACATTCAGTGTAACATGATAGTATTGACATGTATTAATAAATGTGGAATTTTCTGCAAAGGAACTCCTTCATAAGAGGTTACTAATGCTAAGTACAGATATTACGCTCAGGAATGCATATTCCATGTATGTGGGACTATAACAATTGGAACAGATTTGAGAGCTTAGAAAACATATCTCACCATTGATGGATATAATATATGTGATGGCAGCAAGACTGACCCTTTTCTGTCCCCTGGAGCAGGTGGACAGATTCTCAGCTTTCTGTATATATGCTGTAGTAGTAACATTGATATATGAATGCAGTATACTGTGGGTATTTTCACACTCAGCATATTCTCTCCTTTCTATGTACATACACTGAGTAACATTTCATACGTTTGCTACTACCAACAAGTCATGTTTTCATAATATGCCAAAAAGGGCTCAATTAAATACTTTTAACAGAGCTAAAATTGCTCCACTTGTGCTTACAAATGGAAATCCTAAAATTATAATGATCTCCAATTAGCAGTGAGTCATAACGATTCACCGAAAGGGGAACAGTAAGGTGTGATGTTATAAAAATAGGGATCATTATTCTTTGTTTCATCCCTTCTAATAAAACTTTCTTCATGTTCCATAGGGATCCATGGGGATAATGTGGTTGGAGTGATCCAGGCACCAAACAGTTAAAGCTTTCAGGTCCCAGGATGCCTCTGGTCCTCCACATATACCCCTCCCCTGGCCACAGACATTCAGTTGTTCATTTGGTGCGGCAGGAGTCAGACGCACCTTTGTAACGGGACTGCTCAAGGAGTCCTAAGAATTTTATTTTATTTTTAGTTCGCAGTGCTGAGCGTCTGAATTAAGACACACTGTCTACCTTCCCCGGGCCACAACACCAGTAACATCTCTGGTGATTTTGACAGGTCACGGCTGAGCTTGCTAGCAACGATGCTGGGGCCCGGACTGCAAAAGGTCGCACGGGATGTCGGGTAAGGTGATTCCTTGCTTACAGGGAATCGCACGCAGCAGTCCTTCTGGAGACGCACTGGAAGCCGATGCAGTGAGGGCCGGAGCGTCCGCGTCCTCACTAGACCATGTCCTCGTCTGACGCTGGGGATCTGCAGCAGACGCTTCTGGTGCCATGAGGCCAGCGTACCCGGCCGCTTGATGCAGCTTAGGGGAGGTAGGCTCTCCCCCAGCAGCTCAGACGCAGATCCATCAAAGGTTTTCGTGCGTCTGGGTCGCTCCTCCTACCCTCCGTATATATATGAAATGCTCACAGTCAACTATTGATGCGCTGCTGTAGCTGTTGGTCTCAGGAGGTTTTGGGTCTGTCTCCCTGTATACCTCTCCACTGGGTCAGGTATATAGTGCTCTATATCATACCAAGTCTCATGTTTGGGTAGTTGATTCAGAGTCTAGTGCAACTATATTATATATGCATTGTATGTGACTATTTGCTAGCTGCTGTATTGATACTGTCTTTTATTTCTGACTGTCTATTATAACGATCACTGTTTTTTTCTCCCCATCCCTCTGGTAGGTGGGTCTGGGTTTTTCCTATGTGTACTTCACATTTACTAGTATTTGTGAATGCTATTGTTACCTTTATTTTTGAATATGTCAAAAGTTAAAGGGAAACAGGTGGTGTAGGCCCCTGTGCCGGTTTCATGTTTGGCGGCTTGTCCCCTCCGGACTTTATAAAGGATGGTTTGTGTGCTGTCTGTTATAAAGAGCCACCTCACCAGTCCAGTTTACCAGTGTCTCAGGTAATGAAGCAGTTTGTGGATCGTATGGCTACTCTCACACTGCCTCCTTGTATGGGGTACCCACAGCATGCAATGTTTGCACCTCCTATACATCCTTCCTGGATAGATGCTTATGCCCACTCAAGTCAGAGTATGGCTCAGTCAGCTGTTGCGAGCAGACCAGTAGTCACAAAGGCGCCTAAACGGAAGTTATCATTTTATCAGTCTGAAGAATAGTCTTCCTCCATGCCGTCTGGTTTTCGCAGGACAACCAGGCGACAAACTAAGAGATCCGGGCTGGCCAGACATCCAGCTTCTAAGCTGGACGACAAACCCTCGGCCTGATGGGACGAGCCTCTTCCTAGGGGGTCCAAGGGTGGGAGGCTGACTGCTTCAGTTTGCAGATTGCTGGCGTCAGACACATGTCTGGGTCCAAGAAGTGGTCAGGGTATGCCCTCACTTTCAGGAGGCATCCTCGCCAGAAGTTTTTTTGCATAGATCCTCCATCAGATTCGGTCAAGGCTTTGGCCCTTCAGGAAGCCATTCACTCCCTTCTGCAAGCGGGGGTAATAATCCCAGTTCCTGTGTCGCAACAGGGAAGGGGTTATTACTCCAATCTATTCTTGTCTCAGAAACCGAATGGGGCTCATTGCCCTATTCTGAATCTAAAAACCCTCAACAGGTTTATCCATGTACCCAAGTTTTGTATGGAAACCCTCTAGTCCAGGGGTTCCCAACCACGGTCCTCAAGGCACACTAACAGTCCAGGTTTTAGGGATAGCCATACTTGAGCACAGGTGACTTACTTAGTTCCTCAGTTATATTGATTAAACCATATGTGCACAATCATGGATAACACTAAAACCAGGACTGTTAGTGTGCCTTGAGGACCGAGGTTGGGAATCACTGCTCTAGTCAATTATTTTGGCATTGGAGCCTCGGTACTATACAGTATGGTTTCCCTGGACATGCAGGATGCATATCTCCATGTTCCTATTATGCCATCCCTACAATAATTCTTATGGTTTGCTTTCCTTCATTAACATTACCAATTTCAGGCCTATCTACGGACCCCAGGGTATTTACCAAAATAATGGCAGTCATGGTGGCCTCTCTCAGGCGTCAGGGAGTCAGAATACTACAATATCTGGATGACCTTCTGATATTGGCACAGACTCCGGTGGTTTTACAAAACCATCTTCAACTGGCCATAGCCTGCCCACAAAAGCACGGCTGGATCATTGATTGGAAGAAATCATAGCTTTCTCCAACACAGCAGATGGTACATGTGGGAGCTCTTCTGGATTCTCAGGCACAAAGGTTCTGCCAGAGAAAAAGATTGCTGTTCTGTTATTGCGAATACACAAGCGAAGGGTATCCATTCTGTTAGCGATGCAGATCCTGGGATCAATGGTATCCACCTTTGACATGGTGTGGTATGCTCAGTTCCATTCCAGGCCTCTGCAAATATTAATCCTCTCCAGGTGGAAAGGACAGTGTCATCTAATAAGGTCCTAGAAGATCCTTCTCACTCCAGAGTTTCGTTACTCTCTCCTGTGGTGGCTAAGAAAGGATCATCTGAACAAAGGGCATCCATTCTGGATTCCAAATTGGGTGCTTCTCACCACGGATTCCAAATTGGGTGCTTCTTCATGGATAGGGGGCAGTGACAGGTCATCACACTTTTCAGGGAAGATGGACAAATCAAGAAAGTCATCTGCCCATAAACATTCTTGAACTTTGAGCAGTATACAACTGTGAGCAGTATACAAAGCACTTGTCAGGGCACAGGACATGCTCCAGCGCAGACTGGTTCAGATCCAGTCTGACAACAGTCACCAGGGCATACACGCCGGAGAGTGGTCTCTCCATCCGGGAGTGTTTCTGCTTCTGGTAAACAAATGGGGTCTACCTGAAGTAGATCTCATGGCATCATGTCACAACTACAAGGTCCCCGGGTACAGGTCCAGAGACCCATCAGCACCCTTTGTGGATGCACTGGCAGTAACATGGGATTTCAAGCTGGTGTATCTCTTTCCTCCGATTTCCCTCCTCCCAAGAGTTCTCCGGAAATTCAAGCAGGAAGGCGAAACAGTAATATTGGTGGTTTCTGGCTTGGCCCAGACATCACTGGTTTACCAACACACAGAATCTATCCATAGACTGTCCGTATCCTCTTCTTCTATGGCAGGATCTGCTAACGCAGGGTCCCTGCCGGCATCCGGACTTAACTCGTCTGGCTTTGCTGGTGTGGCTCTTGAATCTTCCATCTTAAGAGCAAAAGGTTTTTCCAGTTCTGTAATTCAAACGATGCTTAGGGCACGAAAGCCTGCCTCTGCCCGTATCTATTACAAGGTTTGGAATTCTCTTGGTGAGTGGTGTGCCCACAGAAAGTATGATTCTAAGGTGTTCAGAATTGCCAGGGTACTGGCTTTTCTCCAGGTGGGTTTAGACTGTGGTCTTTACCTGGCCATTTTGAAAGTGTAGGTTTTTGCACTGTCAGTCTGGTTCCAGAGTAAGATTGCCTCATTACAAGATACTGTATTAGAATTTTTTTTCAGGGTGTTCTGCGAGTTCAGCCGCCTTTTGTTCTACCAGTAGCACCATGGGATTTGTCAATGATTCTTAAGGGGCTACAAGCTCCCCTATTTGAACCCCTGGACTCTCTTCTGCACGCAGTCTCTCTGATTGTCACTCCCCATTTTTGATTTTTCACCAGGATAAAGCTGTTCTTCTTACAATGGAGGGTTACCTTCCCTTCCCATTTTCATGTGAAAGAAGAAATTGTAGTTCCAGCTTTTCAGATTCCAAAACTTTCTGTAGATGAAGCCTCCCTGGATGTAGTTCATGCTCTCCGTATTTACGTACAAACTCTGTTAGAAAATCAGATGCTTTTTGTATTATATGGTTTTCACACATGAGGATGGCCAGCTAGCAAGCAGACTTTGGTGAGATGGTTACGCATGACTATCTCTCAGGTGTACACACAGGCTGATCTCCCTGTCCCAGGCATGGTGACAGCACATTCTACTCAGTCTGTAGGGCCATCGTAGGCATTTAGTCGTGGTGCCTCTGCTAAACAGTTGTGTAAGGCAGCTATGTGGTCTTCTGTCCACACTTTTCTTAGGTTCCAAGCCTTTGATACTTTTGACTTTCAGGATGTTTCCTTTGGGTAACGAGTTCTCCTTTCTGCTCAGGAGCATCCCCCACCCTAGAGTAACTGCCTTAGGACATCCCCATGGTATCCCTGTGGGTCCATATGGACCATGAAGAAGAAAATTAAGTTATGGTGAACTTACCTAGATAACTCCTTTTCTTTGAGGTCCACAGGACACCCACCGTGATGCACCTGGCTGCACGGGTAATTTTTTCTTTCAGTCACAGATTCCCTCATCTTGTGTAAGAATGTTTCTGGTGTACGATTGCTCTTCCTCCTCCTGCCTTGAGGCTTGTTAACAAAACTGAATGTGGCTAGGGGTGGGGTATATATGGAGGAGGACCCAAGGCATCCTGGGAGCTGAAGCTTTGTTTGGTGCCTGGATCTCTCCAACCACAATATCCACATGGTATCCCTGTGGATCTCAAAGATAAGGAGTTATCTAGGTAAGTCTACCATAACGTAAATTTTTCCCCCTATTCCCAGAACTATCTGACCTCGCAGGCAGCGTCAATCGTATTTTGCATTATAATCTGGAACATTCCGTGCACGTATAAGGTGCAGATTCACTTACTCACAGGGTGTGTCGCACAGTTTCTTCTCCTGGGTAAAGTGTCCATAGCTATTCACTTATAGAGGTTCACTAGAGGAGGCAGTCAGTGCTGCAAGCAGAAATCCATATGAACTGTAGCTCGCAAGTTGATGTAATTAAATAGCTTTGGGTACATTACCCAGGAGAAGAGACTAGGTAACCAGCGGATAATTGAATCTGGCCCCAAATGTGTCAGATGCTGTTTTATAACATCACTTGTGCTTAGGTTTCTTTTTTTCATACATCCATAAACTTTTAAGTAGCATCCTCTGTTGTACGGGGAGGTGGACTGTATGTATAGATTTCCTTTAGAGTGCAGTGCTGATAAATACAAGCCCTTGTATTGTGTTATGGAGAGGAACCCTTCCCACAAGATGCTAAATTCATTGTATATTTAAGTGAAATGATAAGTCTGTCAAAAAGAAAGCAGAATATACCCTAAATAACATAACATGACATGAGGGTGATGAGCAGTAGAGAGAGAGATGACGGAGCAGTCCTCTTTCTGGAAAGTAAGTCTTATGGATCAGCTGGTCTCCCTACTGGAAAGTGTACTACATATGAACATGTCTTTAGCTCAGCGTACAGTACCTATTTCCCATGGAATAACCAGCTTGGTAAGACCCTCAGATAGGGGATGTCTTGTATGGTGCTGTGCCAGATAGACACCAAGGATGTGAAGCTAGAATTCAGGTGAAATGCTTTCAGGTTATCTTTATAATGTTGGGAGCTCATAACTTTAGCTCCTGGAATTTCCATTCCCACCTTTTAGAACAATGTTGTTTAATGCACATACAGCCTCCAAAGAAGAACATAAAACACAAACAGCGCAGAAAACTAGAGCCGGCTCCCCCAGGTCTGTATATAGTGTGCATGTCTCCCTTCTCTCACATGGCTACAGTACACGTGTTTCCGGCTAGCTGTTCTTCCATGTGTCCCAGAAGAAATGGTAGGCTGTATTTCCCCTTCGCGCTAGGGACCTGGAAGTGACGTGAGTGAGAGCGGAAGTGCAGTTCCTGCCCATGACAGCCAGTTAAAGAAGTAGTTTGTCCCCACTTAATGAAGTTTGTTGTCCCCTCGCGGGCTCGCTGCGCTCGCCATGCTTCGGGCATGGTGCCTCGCTATGCTCGCCACATGGTTATATTCCCCCTCTATGCCCACTTGGATGGCAGGGGATGATGCTGGACACTGGCTGATGACGTCAGGGTCCTCTCGGTGAAGGGGATTTAGACATTACCCAGAAGAAACCCCTTCAGATTCCAATCACAGGAAAAAGTATACATAACATAGAGAAGTTGACCCGGAAAGACAGAGAGGAAGAGAGAGGGAAAAAAAAAAAAGAGAGAAGTTGGTGGAACAATGTGGTCTTTATGTGGAACAGTCAGCAGCTATTGTACAGTAGAGATGGCTACTGAGTTAATGTCTTGATACGTTGACTCAAATCTTTTAGATGTTTGAATGATTCGAGTCATGAAAAGTTTGGAGACATGATACTTAGCAGCCTATCAGTCTCCCCCAGTCCCAGAGGAACAAGCTGGGGCTGCTGCTGCTCAAACACAGAACTGTAACACACTAATGTGTGAGTGGTGTGTGGTGTGCGCTCATACTTACAGGTACCTCCACTCTGAGCTAATTGCTCTCCACCACACGGCTGCCCGGACTCCCAGCTCTGCTGACCTCCGCCAGTCTTTCCTGATCACCACATAAACGAGCAGTGTCGGTGGCGCTTTGGGTGACTCCCGGACACAGCACCCCGACCCACTAACAGGTCACAGTCAGTACCCGAGTCCCGGCACTGCTGGCTGTCTCACTCTGCAATCGAACAGAGCTGTGTGCCGAGACTCTGTCTAAAGCCACTCCTGGGGCAAGGGGGTAGTGAACCAGTCAGTGCTCCATACAGTGAGAGCAACTTCAACAAGGTGCTGCCATGAGTGCAGGGGCGTAGCAAGGGCAGTGCACTTGGAGCATGAGGTCGGGGAACTATCAGACTACCGCACAACCGGCAAACTCAATAGTGGGACTAGAGTGAATACCGCTGCTCAGAGATCACGGCCGGCGGGTGGCAGCTGTGATGCCTGCTGCTGCATGTATTCCTAACCTCTGGCAGTTGATGGGTGCCAGTGGTACAGAGATGGAGGATGGCGCTTCACCTTTTTTCCCAGGATTCAACGCTGAAAGATCCTGCAATGCCTGTGCCATCTGTTACAGATGTGCTTTAAAATGAAAGTAGATCATTCCATCCTTTCACTGTTGTTACTGACATGCCAGCATTTCACACTGATCAGAAGAGGCTAAATAAAAGACATACTACTGTGTGGTGTAACGTGAATAAGAGGCACCACTGTGCAGTGTAGTATGAATAAGGTTACACTACTGTGTGGCATAATTTGAATTGATACTGTGTGGCTACGCTCCTTTCCCATGAGGCCACACACACACCTATTTTTGTCACGCACCATCCCTATTTGGAGTATAGGGGGGACGTCAGTCCATTATTTTGCCAGGGGCGTGTAGCCCCCTAGCTACACCCCTGCCCTCTGGCTCCTCTGACTAGACTATTCTTCATTCCATCCTCAGTGCTGGGAGCTGTGGTAGGGCTGGAGTATTCCTTATATATCCCAGGCACAGTAACACCTTCACCCTCACTCCTCCCCCTCCATGCAGGCTACAGCCAGTGAGCAGACGTTGGCACTGCTGATCGGCTTTTTTCTGCTCCCATATGCGCCCTGATCCAGCTGGGGCTGTCGCTGTAATACCCACTCTCACACCAGATGGGGCAATTATGCATTCTCAGGTGTGGGATTACTGCTGGCATCATTAAAGCTAGGTATAAACCATATAATTAGCCACTCTTGTTATACAGCAGCAGATATTCTATAAACCACCAGATAATAAGAGTTATGGTAGACTTACCATTGATAACGTTCTTTGAGGTCCATAGGGTCACAGGGATACCATGGGGATTATGTGGTTGGAGTGATCCAGGCACCAAACAGTTAAAGCTTTCAGCTCCCAGGATGCCTCTGGTCGTCGTCCTCCACATATACATCGGCTACAGGCATTCAGTTTTGTAAACAAGCCCAAGGCAGAAGGAAAGAGGAAAAGGAAGAACAATCGTACCCCAGAAAAACACTCACGCTAGATGAGGGAATCCGTGACTGAAAGAAAAAATACTCAATGCAGCAGGGTGGGTAAACGGTGGACCCTATGGACCTCGAAGAAAAATTATAACACTTACTTTCTTCAGGTTCTATAGGGATCCACAGGGATACCATGGAAATTTCCTAAAGCAGTTCCCTTAAGGGTGGGGATGCTCCTGAGCAGAAAGGAAAACTTGTCGCCCAAAGGAAGAATCTTAAGAGGCAAAAGTATCAAAGGCATAGAACCTGAGAAAAGTGTCGACAGAAGACCACGTAGCTGCCTTGCACAATTGCTCAGCAGAGGCACGACTAAACACCCACGATGGTCCTACAGACCGATTAGAATGTGCTGTTACTGTGTTTGGAACAGGGAGATCAGCCTGTGTGTAAACCTGAGAGATAGTCATACATAACCATCGAGCCAGAGTCCGTTTGTTAGCTGGCCATCTTCCTTTGTTAGAAAATCAGATGCTCTTTTTTTGTTATATGGTTTTCACAGAGTTTGTATGCTCCATATAGATACGGAGAGCACACACTACATCCAGAGAAGCTTCACCTACAGAAAGGTCTGAAGCCTGAAAAGCTGGAACCACAATTTCTTCATTCACATGAAAACAGGACACTACCTTAGAAGAACCCTCCCTTGTACGATGAACAGCTCTATCCTGGTGAAAAATAAGAGAGTTGCCAAGTCAGAGACTCTGCATGCAGAACAAATAGCGAGAAAAAAAGGTACCATCGCTGTGAACTATTTCAAGTCTACAGAGTCCAGAGCTTCAAATGGGAGAGCTTGTAGCCCTTTGAGAACCAAAATCCCATGGTGCTACCGGTGGGACAAAAGGAGGCTGAACTCTGAGAACCCCCTGAAAAAAAAATCTAACATCTGGTAAAGAAGCAATCTTTCTCTGGAAGCAGACTGACAGTGCAGAAACCTGCACTCTCAAAGTGGCCAGACGGAGACCAAGGTCTAATCCAGCCTGGAGAAAAACCAGTAACCGGGAAAGCCTGACTGAACCAGCCCACCTTGTGTGAGTGACTGGGTGCAGGGGGAGTGGCGGGCCACAAAGGTAGCTCTGGCACCCTAGTAATCAAACCCCCTCCACTCATGGTAGTTACACCACGGTTTGCAAGCATGATAGCAAACAGTGGAGTCCTTTTCAAGATGAATGGAATGGGGTTATAGGCGAGGACAATGTAAACAAATAAAGGCTGCAGGTGTTCTTCAGGGTCCAGTCTTCAACACAGGCAACACCGGGTATCCCAGCTAATGTTTAATGTCAAAAATTCTATTTTTTAAATAAAGTTTGAAATGGATTATAAAAAATATATTTTAATATTTTAATTTAAAAAAACACAGCACATACCTAGGGGGTGTTTTTCACTCCCTTCCCTACATGTCTATAGGCCCCATAAAATGACCTCCAACCTATCTACTTTATTTAGAAAAGACAGAATAGGAAAGATTGGATGAGGGGTAGCAATGTATGTGAAAAACAACATAAAATTTACTTCAATACAAATATTGCAGAAAAAAACTGAGGCCCTTTTGGGTGACTATAGAAACAGGGGAGAAAGACATTATTCGCACTGGGGTGATTTACAGACCACCATACCAGGGGGAGGAACTGGAAAGGAACCTTTTGCAAGATGTCTCTAAAATTACTTTAAAAGGAGAGGTAATAATCATGGGAGACTTCAATCTATAAGATGTAAATTGGGAGGGCTATTTTTGCAAGTACCACTAGGAGTGGAGACTTTCTAAATGCCTTGCAGGGAGCATCCCACTCGCAAAGATGCTATACTAGACATCATACTCACAAATGGCAATAGGATATCAGATGTGAGTGTTGGAGAGAACCTAGGATCCAGTGACCATCAAGCAATATAGTTTAATATAAAGACAGGATTTGACTCATGCCACACAAAAACAAAGGTGTTAGATTTTAATAAGGCTGATTTTGCAGAGATGGGGAGATGTATAAGCAATTCATTGGCAGATTGGAGGAACTTGGAAGGAGTGCAGGAGAAGGGGGAAGAATTAAAAAGTACAATAGAGAAAGAAACAGATCTTCGTATCAAAAGGGTTAGGAACGGCACATGGAAAAGGAAGCCTGTATGGTTTACAAAAGAAGTATCAGCTAGTGTGAAAGCAAAAAAGAGGGCATTTAGGAAATATAAGCAGACTCAGACTAATGAAGACAAAGAGGTGTATCTTGTCAGAAGGAAGGAGGCCAAGAAGGTGATCAGATATGCAAAGGCACAGGCTGAAGAGAAAATGGCCCAGTCAGTTAGTAAAGGGGCCAAAACTTTTTTTAAGTATATAAATTAAAGAAGAAAATCAAATGGTGGAATAATAAGAATGAAGACAGACCGTGAGAGTCTGGTGGAGGGAGACAAGGCCATAGCAGATCATCTAAATGGTTATTTCTGCTTGGTATTCACTACAGAAGGAAAGGGAAAGGGCCACAGTTAAGTTGCAAGGATATACATGAGGTAGATACAAGTATATTTACAGAGGAAAAGGTCCTAATAGAACTGACAAAACTGAAAGTGGACAAATCAATGGGCCAGATGGGATACATCCAAGGATACTAAAAGAGCTTAAACTGGTGCTGGGAACACCATTAACTGAATTATTCAACCAGTCTCTAGCTACAGGAGTAATTCCAGAGGACTGGAAAAGAGCAAATGTAATCCCACTGCACAAAAGTGGAAGCAAGGAAGAGGCAAGTAACTACTGACCAGTGAGCCTTACATCAGTAGTAGGGAAAGTAATGGATTCACTATTAAAAGAAAGACTTGTGGAACATCTCAAATCCAACAATATACAGGATCCCAAACAGCATGAGTTTACTAGGGGGAGATCATGCCAAACAAAGCTTATAGATTTTTTTGACTGGGTGACTAAAGTAATAGATAAAGGGGGACTGTAGATGTAGCTTATCTAGACTTTAGTTGGGACTGGATTCTAAGATGGTTAAATGGATAAAAACTTGGTTGCAGAATAGAAAACATAGCGTTGTAGTAAATGGAGTGCAGTCTCAGGAAGGAATTGTGACAAGTGGTGTACCCCAAGGTTCTGTACTGGGACCAGTGCTTTTTAATATATTTGCTTGTGACATTGCAAATGGTATTAAAGGGAAAGTATGCCTTTTTGCAGATGACACAAAAATATCCAACAGGGTAGAAACACCTGGAGGGGTAAGACAAATTATGTTGGATCGAGGTAGACTAGAGGAATGGTCAAGAACGTGGCAACTACAGTTTAGTGCTAAAAAATGCAAAATTATGCACTTGGGTCTCAAGAACCCACAAGCTAAATATAGTATTGAGGGTACTCTAATGGAAATTACAGAGGAGGAAAGTGATCTAGGAGTCACTATTTCAGGTGATTTAAAGGCAGGTAAGCATTGAAACAAAGCAATGAGGAAGCAAGTCAGATGCTTGGTTGTATAGGGAGTGGAATCAGTAGAAGGAAGAAAGAAGTAATAATGCCACTGGATAGATTATTGTTACGGCCCCAACTGGAATACTGTGTTTAGTTCTAGAGGCCATATTCCAGAAAGATATAAATACATTAGAGACTGTACGAAGAAGGGCAACTAGAATGGTGCATGGCCTACATCCCAAAACTTACCAGGAAAGTCTAAGAGATCTCAATATGTATAGTCTGGAACAGAGAAGGGAAAGTGGGGACATGATAGAAACTTTCAAATATATCATGGGTTTTAACAAGGTGCAGGAGGGAGACATTCTTCAAAAGAAGAGCAGTACTAAAACACGAGGACATTCACTGAAACTGGAGGGAGGTAGATTAAAAGAAAATTTGAACAAAAATTACTTCACAGAAAGTATAGTAGATAAGTGGAATAGCCTCCCATCAGAGGTGGTAGAGGCTATGACAGTAGAACAATTTAAACATGCTTGGGATAAACATAAGAATATCCTGAGGATCACATAGGGTTGAGGTTACCAAAAGGTAAAAAAGGGCAGACTAGATGGGCCAGGTGGTTCTTATTATCTGCCGTCAAATTCTATGTTTCTATGTAACCTCTGCATCAAAAATGCGTTAGTGCCTGGCAAGTGGTTAAAGCTTGCTGATATATTTTTACAGATAGGTGTCTATTTCGTTAGACAAAGTATATGGTTTGAAATTATTACTGGGATTAAGGGTGATGTGCAGCATTTTTGATGGTTAGAGGGCTCAGAAGTGTAGTGGGTCACCAAGCACTTAATTCATACAAGTAACAGAGTGGTTTGACCTGTACCCATCAGGACACTACCTAAATATTATTACTATTTCATTTATATGGCTCCACAAGGGTTCCGCAGTGTTATATGCAGGAATAAAACATACACAAAGGTGCAAATATACAAAATAGTATAGCCGACATAACTTTACATATATACATAACGTCAGAGCTTAATTCAAATAAGTACATATAGAGAAGGGAGAGGGCACTGCTCTCAAGAGCTTACAATCTAGGGGATGGGAGGACACAGGTAGGGGTAGTAGGGATTGGCAAAGCAGAGGTTAGGCAGTTAGTACGAGGGGTAGTAAGACTTGAGTGAAGAGAGGAGCCATAACTGCATGTTTACAGGATGGAAGGGGGAGACTAGTCTGATTGGGAGTGGGAGAACATTTTGGGGGAGTTACATCTGCCTGTTTGCTGTCCTGCAACAACATTACTAATTGCAGGCACTGCCCTTTGGTCTATCAATGGTCCCTCAGGTCTTCACCAAAATAATGGCAGTTATGATGGCCTACCTCAGGCGTCGGGGGAATCAGAATACTACCATATCTGGACCATCTTCTGATATTGGCACAGTCTCCAGTTGTTTTACAACACCATTTCCAACTGACCATTACCTGGCTACAGAAACACAGCTGGATCATGTCGAAGTCGAATAATTGCATGCGACCGCAATTCAACTGTTATCGGACGATTTGGTCGTCCGCTGCCCTATTTATGTTGGTACAATCCACGATGTAACATTGCGTGCGCACACACCCAGTGTGCGCACGTATCCACAAAACACTAAATAGTGAATAATATACAACACTCTCACACTGGCAAACACAATTTTCATGCAGGGTTTAGTTAGTAACAAGAAACAGCTTCTGTATACATGTCTGCGAAAAGTAATTAAAAAACAATACACCAGGATACTGTGAGTGTTTTACATATAAATTGGGAATCCCTGCATAGACAAGTATGGCTGTGGCAATTGAAATATAACCCAGACATTGATATGCACAATTGACTTTGTCTGAATTAACAATGGTCAGAGGTTTTACTTGTCAGACGCAGTGGCAACGACAATCAGCTGGGGGTCCCCACCCTGCTTGAAAGTGAACCTAGCTGCTTGTAACACTTTGCATTATAGTTTTAAAAATATGTTAGTAAGGGATAAAATACAATCCATCATGTATAGACATGCATAAAACACACATACATAGACTCACATGCATAAACATCGCACATTACGCACAGTTGCGCTGTTTATCATAAGCACCCTACAAATACATGCACCACGCATATTAGCAACTTTATGCAATATTCTCTTGCACTTATATGTTATATGATATTTATGGTTTAGTACATAATAAGTAGACCATGTTTGGTGCCATTCTGATCCTCTGTGTATTTGCAGATCTCCGGCTCTATCGGTGGGGAAATCGCTACAAGCATCTGCAAGTTATGAACTATAGGGATTTAGGTGATAGTATGTACAATGTATGAAGTGTTCATTGCTTAGTTATGCGGCAGGAAAAAGTACACAAAGAGCCACTGGGAGGCTGAACTTCTCAAGTACAAACAGACCAATGAACTATGTCGTAACAGAAGACCAAAGAAGAAGAACCAATGAAACAATACCAGCTCATGTCCATTGTATTGCCAATTCCTGAAAGTGTATATATGTGCGCTCTCTGACCCCAGTCTTGAGTCTTCTTGCTGTGCTGTTGACTGAGGTTTCTTGCTGATGCCAGTATCTGGGACCAGAGCGCGTGCGTATATAACAACTGTACCTTGGGTCTGTATGATTTATTTGCGCTAATTGTCTTTAGATCACAGCATGTAACTATCTGTACTTTTCTTGAATAATAACTTTTGTGCGTTGGACCCCAAGTGCCAAAGTCTGAGAGCATTTATTGGGGTGTGCAACTGGTCATAGCGCTACTTAGCGCCATCTATGTTTAGAGGTTTATAGGCAGGATTGTACCAAGGTTTAATCAGGATATAACAGTTGGGGGCTCGCAGTGTGAATCACGCTATCTGATACACGGTAACACTCGGTCAGTTGTCTCTCAGCAAAAGGGTGGAGGCGCCATAACAGGAGACGCATTTAGCCATCGCCTGTTACCATTTTGTTGCTGAGAGCGCACTGCTGGTTATTGTGTAAAAGGAGTGCTGATTAGAATCCAAGGACAAGGAAGGAAAAAGTTTGTTTTCCCTCATTGATAGAATTGTATGTTTAAAAGGGGAAGTTGCATTATTGTGTATGCGACCATTTGCACAATAGCGTACACGTATTTCCGATAGTGCTGCCACGTGTTTTGAACAAAGCCATTGAAATTGCATTGTGTTATTGTGTAAGTGAAAGTGTCTTTCATCAGTTTAAATCTTTTTTTTTAATTCAATACATTTTTATTGATTTATTAATAAACAGTTACAAACATAAAATTAAAATAGCAGTGCTGAATTTTTATAGAACAATATAATATAATTTGTTGGTTCACAATAAATTTATGCATACCGTTTCAGAGAGGACATATATATAATCTCTTATTACATTATATTTAGATCATCAACTCAAAATATATATTAAAAGAACACAATTTCTGAAGGAGTCAAACATGGTCTTTTACAGTTAATTACAATCGACCAAGTCTCAAATAGATATAAATATCTTGCTAAATCTTATCTTAGGCATCATGTATAGAACAACTTATTATTTCAAACATTTGACATGTACCAGCAGGGCTCAATAAGCAATCACCACCAGACTTTTAATTGGCATGGCGAGCATATGAAGATTCAAGCCAGTTAGACCAAATTTTAAAGTATTTTTTTTCTGATTTCCTGGCTATGTATACATATTTTTCGTGGGGAAACGACTTTGTTAACCAGTGATATCCACTCGTTAATACTCGGGCCGCAAGGTGCCATCCATTCCCTCGCTATGCACACTTTATCAAGCATGCACATATTGTTTACAAATATTTTAGGGTATTTACCAATAGAATCCTCTTCAATGTTAGCTAGAACACATGATACCGGAGTGAGGACATCTCTTGGTATACCCGTATCAGATATAATGCAACATACTTCATGCCAAAAAGTGTTTACCTTTGGACATTGCCATATAAGGTGCCAAAAATTTCCCTCTGATGAGTTACATTTAGGACATTGTGTGTTTGCCCTACCCCCAATTGTGTGTAACCTAGTAGGTGTCATATATACTCTATGAAGTATGAACAACTGTATCTGTTGAAATCGAGCAGATACTGTGGCAGTGCGTGGACTGGCCAGGGCTTCTTGCCACGCCTCGTCCGAGAGTGCACCAATATCATTTACCCATTTTTGTCTAATGTGTGAGTCGTGGTGCCCATCTAATAATTTATTATATAAAATAGAAATCAGGCGGCGAGAACCTATAGACTTCATCGTTATTTTAAGCAGTGAGTCTCGATGAAGCAGAGGAGCCTTTCTGAATTGAGCATTAAGTGCATGCCTGAGTTGAAGGAATCTATAAAAGTATTCCCCAGGGACTTTAAAATCGTCCTGAATTTGTTGCAAAGATTTCAGATATCCTTCTTGATATAATTGCCCTATAGATGTCGCTCACCATTTTCCCCATACCTCCACAACTTGTAATTCAGAAAGCGCCCTTGTGTGAGCTAACGGGGTATCTGGATCTAATCACTCCACTTTTAGAATTCGCGAGGCCATTCTCCAAATCATTACAGCTTGTTTAAATAGGGGGATTCTAACAATTATCAAACTATCACTAAGGAGTAGTTGAACTGGAGACAACCCGTGCCGCTCCCAGCCATAATATAGTTAAGGATTGAATCTGACTGTAATACTTGGAACCACTCCCATAGGTGTGCCAGTTGCGTGACATAGTAGTATAATTTAAATGAGGGCAATGCTAGTCCTCCCGAATCTCTACGTCTAGTCAATGTGTCAGCTTTGATTCGAACTCTCCCACTAGACCAAATTAAAGAGGAAAGCAGGCCATCAATCTGTTTAAATATTCGTTGGGGAATGGTGTAGAACATACAGTAGTTTGGGTTGCACGACCATTTTAACTATGTTAACCCGGCCTGTCATAGTGAGTGGTAATTTGCCCCAAACAGAGATTCGAGTTTTAATAAACTCCAGCTGTGGGTTGATATTAAGGGGCAGATACCGCGAGGGATCTTTGGAAATCCAAATCCCAAGGTATTTAAAAGAATTTACTCATTGTAGCAAGAATCGTAAAAGTGGATCAGTTGGGCCGGGATCTACAAATGGAAGTACGTAGGATTTGTCCCAGTTTATTCGTAAACCGAAAGTATCTACCGAATGCATCTATAGTGCTTAAAATATATGGCATGGAAACTGTATATTTTTAAATAAACAATAAAATATTGTCTGCATATAACGCAATCTTATCTGTTTTAGTTCCCACAGTAAGTCCTATTATATGACGGCAGGCTCTGATTTTGCACGCTAATGGTTCAATGGCAAGGGCGAACAAAATAGGTGACAGGGGACAGCCTTGCCTAGTACCCCGGTACAGTGGAAACTGGGAGGAGACAAATCCATTTACCGCAACTTTTGCTACTGGAGCTGAGTACAGTAATTTAACCCATTTTATATATCCCGGACCAATTCCAAATCCTTCCAGTGTTTCCCACAAGTATTCCCACGGAGTCAAACTCCTTAGCAGCGTCAAGAGACATAATGACAGATGTTGAGTCATCATCTCGGGGCATTTGCAAATGGGTAAACAGGTGTCTGAGATTAATGGCAGTTGATTTGCCAGGCATAAAGCCAGTTTGATCTGGGTGAACCAGTTGTAGTATAACCTGGTTGAGTCTGGTAGTTAGAATTTTAGCTATTATCTTTACATCAGTGGGTAATAACGATATGGGCCTGTATGAATCTGTACGTGAGGCATCCTTACCGGGCTTGGGTAGAACAATCATTAGAGCTTCTGACATAGAATCGGAAGTTTGTTATATTCATATATTTGGTTAAATAGATTAAGCAGGCAGGGCAATTAGAAGGCTTTATGTTTCTTATACAACTCGAGAGGGATCCCATCCACCCCTGGGGCTTTTCCGGTGGGGTAGGAGTTAATGGCCAACTCAATCTCCTCTATGGTTATGGGGGAATCTAATAAATCATGGTCCTCTTGACTAAGTCTTGGAAGAGATATATCCGCCAAATAGTTACGAATATCCTGTACCCCATCGCACAAACGGGAACTATACAATTGCCAGTAGTATTTAGCAAATTCTTCTGCAATATCTGGTACCTTATTGTATATCACACCATCGTGGTCAATAATTTGGGCTACATTTATGGATGGTCTCTCACCTCTAGCTAACTTGGCCAAATATGATCCAGGTCTATCCCCTGAGGTATATTGGAGGTGAGAGGAAAATAGCATTTTAAAGTTTGCCTTATCCTCCAGGCAGTTTGTCCACGCCTTTTGCACATCCACTCAGTCCTGTCTGTTAGATTCAGAGTTATCAGAAAGGTAAGTCAGCTCCAGCGCTCTACACATTGTCTCCAATTCAAGCTCCTGTTTTTCATAGAACAATTTAAGGCTGGCTACTCTCTGTATCAACGTACTCTAAAGTATCCCACAAATTAGGATGAAAAGACGGTTCACTATTTAAATCAAAAAATTCTGACCATGCAGTTTCCAGTTCGAGACCAGCACCCATTCGTGTTAGCCAAAATGGATTTAATTTCCAGAAAGATTGTCCTCTATGGCCTTCTAAATCAATGGTCAGTGAGATAGGGGAGTGGTCAGAGATGCCCCTAGTTTGGTAGTGAATCCTCTGTATACGTGGAATAATGTTTGGTGTTACTAGGGCCAGGTCAATTCTAGAAAATGATCTGTGAGTAGAGGAGAAGTATGAGTATTGCCTGTCGTGTGGGTGTCTAAGCCTCCATTGATCTAATAAGCCCATCTCACTCACCATGTTCGCAAACCCAGTCCATCGGTCTCTACCAGCCTGACCCGTGCCAACATGTCTGTCTATTGACAAATTCATTACGTTATTGAAGTCCCCGGCACATATTATTGGTATTCCTGGGAACACAGCCACAAACTCAGCCGCATTTTTAAGAACTTCGTGCAAATATGGAGGAGGGATATATACCACAAGGAGCAATAATGACAGGGAGTGTATTCTACATTTTAGAAAAACAGATCTACCCCCACATCAGTTTGTATCTGATCTAGTACAAAGGGAACTGTCTTACGTACTAGTATCGAGACCCCCCTAGACATTGATGTGTGCGTTGAGTGATATGCCCTACCAACCCAAGGTTTCTTTAGTGACATCAGTCGTCCTCCAATTAAATGTGTCTCCAGTAGGCAAATAACATCCGCTGCATATTGTTTAATATGTATAATGACCAGTGAGGGCTTGATTTTGTCATTTAACCCTCTAACATTCCAAACCAAAAAGTTAGCACTTAGTGACACCATCTTAAAGTATTGTAGTATTTATATATTGGAGAGACCACTCTCCCAGCCCTCAAGTAATACAAATTTTGCCAACTCTGAAAACAACAGTACCAAAACAGCACAAAAACCTCCCAACACTTTACACTAATCCCACAGCAATTGCTACCCCATACCCACCCCCCACCCTGTATACCAACCCCAACCATGGCATACCTCATACCGGAACTATTCCCCCCGCTACAGCTTGTATTAAATCAAACTAGGGTAAGTTATACCCCTACCCCTCTACCTACAAAATATAGATAAGGCAAAATATATAATGGCCCTAAGGCATACCGCAGGCAAGGTCCCCAGGCCTGTGGGTATTTGCCCCGGGACTTTAAAAAAAAAAAAAAAAAATTAACTCTCTCTAAAGATTAATGTCAGTGACGTAACAAACATCAATTCAACATGCATAAGGTTGGCCTAACAAACAACATTAATCACATTTCAAACAGTAATGTACATACGAGCCATAATAGTTGTAACGACTCAAAAATTATATAAGTAAGCAGTGAAATATAATTATATGATACTCAGTTTTGTGCTAGCGGGAGTCTCACCGGCCTGTGCTGGTCTAGCCACAGAGCTACGTCACGTGGGGATGTAAAAAATTTTGTTTCTCCATCGGCAACCACCCTCAATTTGGAAGGATAGATCATGGCATATTGTATGTTGAGATCTCTAAGGCGACGCTTAATAGGTTGGAACTGAGGGCCTGATTCAGACCCGCTCACGAGCGCTGAGCGCTCACAAGCGGGCCGATGTTGGCCCAGGGCGCATGCGCATGACGGAGCCGGCTACGTCATGCGCATGCGCGAGACCCGGATAGCGACGGGCAAGCCATCGCTCCGAGTCTCGTACCAAAGGGGGCGTCCTGTCGATGGTGAGTGAACGCCTACCGTCTGGGGCCAGCCCCACTGACATCACAAGTGATGTCAGTGGGAGTGCTCTCGGCTCTGATAGAGCCGAAAGCACTCCAGGGCTTGCGGCAATGAGACCCTACCACATGGGTCTCGTCGCAAGCCCGATCTTCCTGGCTGCTCGCTATAGCTGTGGGTGGTCACAGCCAGGAGGCCGCTCTAAAAATTAAGAAGGACGGCCCTGAGTCAGAGCGAGTGCTCTGTCAGAGCGTCCGGCTCTGAATCAGGGACTGAGCCCTTTCCTTCTGTATTTCTATAGCAAAGTCAGGAAACACGGATATCCGAGACCCATTTCATTGCAAGGGGCCATTAGTGTGGGCAAGATGGAGAATAATGTCCCTATCTTTGTAATGAAGGAGCTTAGCAATGAATGTGTGGGGCAGGGCTCCAGGAGGCAAAGGCGTAAAGGGGATGTGGTGAGCTCTCTTCACCATAAAATATGGTGAAAAGGAGTCTTTACCATAGGTATCTATCAGCCATTTCTCGATAAATTGCTCTGGGCTGGTGCCCTCCTCTTTCTCCGGCAGTCCCACGAACCGCACTTTATTTCTTCTCAACCGGCCCTCCATGTCTGATATCTTTTTCTGGACTGCCAACATCTGCTCATCTAGGGATCCAACTCTGACCCCCAAAGGTGTAAATTGGTCTTCTAGAGTAGACGTGCGGGTTTCAAGCTCACCCACCCTCTCTCTGACACACTGTAAATCATGATGTATTAGTGACAGGTCTGATTGGACTTTACCAATTATTTCAGAGAGCCGGGTTTCACATGCCGTAACTGCATCAATAACCCTTTGCATTGCATCATCTGAGGGGGCATCTGAGGTCGAGGCCACAGACTCAGCGGGTGAAGCAGGAGAAGATTCACCTCTTCGCTCAGCAGCAGTAGATTGAGTGCCAGAGCCCCTGACGTATTGTACTAATTTAGCAGCCGCAGCTGAATGATGATTATGCTTCACCATACTTGTATGCGAACAGTGCAGCCCGCACGGCAAGCACCTTAGGATCAGCAGGTGTTTAAAGACAAATTATCCAAGGCACTGACAGAGTTATATATATAACAGATTCACATGAAGCAGCATATGCTGATTTGAGACTAAAGGGTATGAATTTGCAGTCACCCACAGCCTCTCTGCTGGATGTTACAGGAATTCCAAGTTTTCAATAATAACAGTGAAGCTCAAGGGAAGAGAGGAGAGGAGAAGCATATAGTGAGCACCTTTGGGTGCCTCTTCTAACACCACTATCCCCGGATATTGAGCAAAGCCCGCACTCCTGTCCCCGCACTGGAGGCAAGATGGCGCCAGCTCGTCACTTGTCCAGCCCCTCCAGCCGCTGCACCGCTTATTGGCTCTTTCCTCCTCTGTGGAGGCTCCAGATCGCACCACTCCGGCTGCGTGAAGAGCAGAAGAGCCGCAATGAGAGCCACCCCGGCTTGGCAGCCGCGGGAGATGAAGCCGCCGTAGTGTCACGCGGGCTGGCCCGGCAGCAGGTCTTCAGACACAGAGAGCTCCGGCAGCGACGGATCCAATGACCACCCAGCAGGATCTCCACACCTTCTGCCACTGACAGGTTAGTTGTAGGTCCCAGGGGAACACAGGATAGCACTGGATGGATATTTAAGGCCTGGAGAGCACCTCAACCTGCGTGCTACTCCATGCGCTCCTAGGCCACGCCCCCACCAGTTTAAATCTTTATTGAAAAATGTAGGGGTTGTCCCAGGATGGGAGCCACACAAACAGTAGAGATGTTAGACAATGATGTGCTGCTAATGGAAGCGCCGCTTGGGTCGGCACACCGTATTATGCATACTAAGTACGGTGCTTATGCAATTAGGTACTGTGATTTATGGTTTAAGATGACGATGAAGAGTGTTTCCCAGAAATGGTAGCTTTGATAAGGATGTATTGAACAATGTCCGAGATCACATCAGTCCGGTGCATTCTCGAGTGAAAAAGGTAAAGTATAACGAATGTTTAAAATTATGGCAGCATGAGGGAGATGTGTGGCTTAAATGTGTGCAAGCGACGCAAACTAGCATCGCGAGCACGATACCGGAAAGTACACCTGCAACGCTAAACTGCGGGGCGTGCGCGCCACGTGATAGCGCTCACGTGCAGCAAGGTAGCATTGTGGAAGGTATTGTCAGTGGTTTGTGCGCACCACCGCCACCCTATGTGGATGGGGGTGCAGGTACAGTTGTTGAAAAAAAACATAAAAATGTAACAAGTAATTTGTAGTGTACCCTCTCTTAAGTAATCATAAGGAAAATGTTTATGATGCGGATGATGAGCCTATTGTTATGACTGCCATTTCCCATGCTGTACACATGTTAGATGATCCACCAGGGCAAGCACAAGTGGTGGTGCCGCCATCTCCATCAGTAATAGTACAGGAAGTGTTAACATCCACTGCACCCGTAGAGGAAGTTGTTAACCCTATATGTAGCAGTAATAAACTAAACTCCCAGCCAGGTAATAAGGTCAAAAGTAGCAGTGCGGCCGGTCTGCATAATATCCGAACAGTGTAGTGCCCACCAGGGAGGTAGCAATGCATTGTCCTTGGACAAGAGCGGAGCTAAACTCCATAATTAATGATTTCCCGGATCCTAAAAAGGAATTAGCCAAATGTCAAAGATTTTTGAAAAATTTGGGTAGTTCTCATGAGCCAACCAACAAAGATTGGCGAGTGGTGTTAAGGGCTTGTCTTCCATGCAATACCGACGTGACAAAATTTATCACGGATTGTGTATTGGATGGAGATGTTCCCTTAACAAACGAAGTTAACCAAGGTAACATTTCCCGCATTGTAACTCAATTGGGTGTATATTTTCCAGTAGTAGTTAACTGGAGCGAAATTTTCACCATAAAACAAAAAGAGAGTGAATCTGCAGGATATCACCCAGTACACTTGGTTAGAAGATATTAAAGATAGCACTCACCACAGGGGAATGATTGTCATTGTACTTATGGATGGTCTAAAAGAGAACCTAAAGACCCGAGTTCAGACCTCACAGCCTGGCTGGAGGGGAGTCAATGTAGACACCCTAATAGAATCCGCTATTGAACATGATAAGAACATCTTTAAAAACAGAGAGACCCAGAGCAAGAAACTAATGGCTGTTAGTATCCAAGCTCTAGATGGAATGACTGTAACATCACAGCCAGCAGACACACCTGCACCTGCACAGCTACACGTCCTCACTAATCCTACACCACCGCAAACACAGCCCTACCCCACTTATCACACACAACCACCATATCTCCCTCAATATCCTTACCCATACCCACCACCTCTCCCTCCTGCTCAACCCACAAAGAAATCCTTTCATCCACCCCACTCACAAAAGTGCTTTAATTGCAACCAGGACATGTGAGTAGGAACTGTACAGCGAAGAGGGTAGGACCCCCTAACCAGGGAGTACCTGGATATCCCCATAAGGGATATACACAGAGACCAGCAAATGTCCAACAGGCACCAGCTCCAATTGTGGCCGTTAATACTTTATTGGAGAGTGGGAGTCAACGCTAGGGGTCAGGTCATACCTGTAGTCTACAGATAGTCAGGTTAACGGGAAGTACTAGGGAAGAACAGGTAATGATGGTTGATGTAGCTGGTACTAAATATCCTTTTCTTGTAGACACAGGGGTGACCAGGTCAGTGATAAAATCTCCCATTAATTTACAGGTAACCAACGAGACAGTACCAGCAATGGGCGTAACGGGTAAAGTGCAACATTATCCTTTAACAAAATCCACAGAGGTCACTATCGGGCCATTGCATACCAGACATTCTTTTTGTCCTAGCAGCAGCGGTTCCTACTAACCTACTGGGGAGGGATTTGTTATGTAAGATGGGATGTGTCATATATTGTACCCCTGATGGTGTATTTTTAGATATCCCAGAAAAAGTTGCGCACAAGGTGAGGGATATGCTGGACACTCCCCAAAGGATAATACCAGTTTAAGTGAGAATCCTTCTCAGGTAGATCAAATGTTGCCCCAAATTCCAGATTCACTTTGGACCAAGGATGGACAGGACACTGGATTAATGGCAAACGTAAATCCCGTAATGGTAAATTTAAAAAGCGTTAGGCAAGCTCCAAAAATTCCCCAGTACCCATTAAAACAGGAGGTAGAGTTAAAGGTTTATCCTATAATTGAGCGATTGTTACAGCAGGGAATTTTAGTTCATACAGCTAGTGTAGCCAACAGTCCCATCTTTCCTGTAAAGAAGAGTGGTGGGAGGGGTTATAGGCTGCTACAAGACCTTAGAGGGGTTAATAAGGTGGTAGAGAGCCAATAGTGCCAAATCCTGCTGTCATTCTCATGCAGATCCCACCAAATGCAACCCATTTCACTGTCATTGACCTCTGTTCTGCTTTCTTCTCTGTGCCTCTTCACCCTGACTGTCAGTACCTAGTCACCTTTACATACAGGGGTGTACAATACACATGGACACGATTGCCCCAAGGTTTCATAGATAGCCCCAGCATCTTTTCTCAGGCCTTACACGACTGTTTACCATCTTTTCAACCTGCCAATGGATCTGTTCTAATACAATATGTACACGATTTATTGTTATGTTCTGATTAGTTTATGTCATGTTTAAATGATACTAAACTTTTGCTGCTTCATCTCTCGCAAACAGGACACAAGGATGCCAAGGACAAACTACAGCCATGCCAGTCCAGGGTTAAATATTTGGGACACTGCCTAACTCAGGGGTTACGACATCTCACAAACGACAGAATCCAGGCCATACAGAACATGACACTGCCGCAGAACCAACAGCAAATTCGTACCTTCTTGGGAATTTGTGGATACTGCAGAATGTGGATCCCAGGTTTTTCTATTTTGGCCTTGCCATTGCAGGACTTAGGACCTCATTCAGAGTCAGTCGTTGCGGCCGCACGGACGTACGCGATTCAATGTTTTTCTTTCTGCGCCTGCGCACGGCTAGCAGTGCGCATGTGCGTACGAGCTCTACCGATCAAAAATACTGTCGGTTGTAGGGCTTCCGACACGGAAGTGGATTGCTAAAGTTGATTGACAGGAAAGACCATTTGTGGGAGTATACGGGGGGTGGTGGTCTGGAAACGGAGGCGTTCTTCAGCGTTTCCAGGCGTTTTAGGGGAGTGCATAAATTACCTGCTTCGTACGACCAAGAATTGCGGATGCATGAAAACGTCACTCTACAAACAGGCTGATCGTCCAGGCTAAGGTAGGCAAGAAGCGTCCGTAAGCCACAACAGTACAATCGTTAATCTGATGTTACCTGCGATGTTTCGATTTGGAACCACACAAACCAAGCAGCTAAGATTGCTGCATTGTAACTATTAACACTGCTAATTACCTTGTAACTCATTTCACTTGCGTGTGCATTAGGGCATTCGTAACACAAATGTTTATTTGTGCTTTTTAAACAGTTTTTGGATAAAACAGTTTTTAAAACATCTAGCATTGTGTTTTTCGTAGCAACCTTTTCAGATACCACACTTTTTAAACTTTGTATACATTGATATAGTTAAAGATAGACATTTTTGGTATGAAATTTTTTTATTTTGTTGAAATTTGCCTTTCATCACAATGTAAATAATAATTGTTTAGGCAACATTTGTATAAAATTAAAATGTTAAAAAAAACAAAAACAAAACATTTTTTGTTAAATAAAAAAACAGGTGAGGGTGGAGATATCCAGGGCTACTTGCGTCGTTTGGGCCGGCTCGGAGGAAGAGGTAAGCTACGGACAGCCGACTGGCGTGTAACACGCCGACTAGCCTGGCCAGAGGTAGATGGGATTTCCTCTGGCCTAGGCATAGGGCTCTCCATACTTGCGGGGGTGGCTGTTGGGCTGCCAGAGGTGGTGGTCCTGGGAGGAAGGGAGTCTCGCTCCATCATGGCAGGTGGGTTGGCCTGCTCCTGGGTATTGGCCAAGCGATCTAGGGCCCCAGCAATGGTCTCCAGGGCCACCGCCACCCTCACCAGAGTGGTCTCCATCCTCAGAAGAACACATCTGTTCTCCTGAGTTTGGGAGACCAACCTGGTGAGGAGAGGCACTGCTCGGTCTGATGGTTGCCCTGGAGTAGACTCCACAGGGTCCTCAGATGGAGTACTTGGATCCTCCCCTGCAGAGTCTCCATCTGTGCTGGACCCAGACCTGACCTCAGGAGCAGGCACTACCTCCTCTGAGTCTGGAATATATAAAAAAAAATGTTATTTGTTTTTCCCCCCCAAAAAAAACAGAGACGTTTCAGCTTTATACTTTTTATCTAACAAAATTAAATTACCTTCTTGTACATGTGGAGCGTTGAAGTCGGCCATGTCAGTGTCCATAGTGGACACGCCGACTATCTCCTCTTCCGTCACACATCCCTGAGCCAACGTCTCCAACCTTGTCAAGGCCAGCTCCTCAGGGATGGGACCACCACCTGTCCCCGCAGCATGGTACCCCCTACTCCGTAGCTTCCTCTTCATATGGTACTTGAAATCCGTGCAGCTGTCAATGTTATTTTTGAAATTTAAAGTGTTAGTTTTTTTAAATAAGATCAAGCTTTGGACTTCAGTACACTCACAATATCATTTTCTTACCGTTTTTTTTACGACTTTCTGTGTTCTGTAGGTTGTCCCCACACCATTAACAGCCCTGGATATCTCCTCCCAAATCCTGTCTTTGGTTCCCGCCCCCATATTTCTGGGTGCATTGACTAGGTTCTCCATTGTCATGGTCACCAATGTCTCAAGCTCGATCCCTGAAAATGGAGGGTTTCTTGGCCTTGGCCTGCTTGGGCCCGCCTACTCCTCCTCTACTGGTGGACTTTGATTCCCAGCACCTACAACAATTTTTAAAATAGTAAAAAAATTTAGGTTTTTTTTAGGGAAATATGACCAGTTCTTGTGTTGTGTAAAAAATGTGATTTGCACTTACCTGGCTCAGTTGGCCTCTGCTCACCATGCTCCTCGGTTGACATTCTGCTAACCTGTGAGAGAGCATGAAGAATACTGCTTGTGCAGACTTTTTTATAGATGTGATCGCATCCCTGGATTGGTCACCCATGTATCCTTATTTCCCTAACTACAAATGCACACCTTTCCTGCATTCCGTAATCACTGCGTGGGTTGTGCTAGATGTGAGCGCATCCCTGGATTGGTTACCCGTGCATCCTTATTTCCCTAACTACAAATGCACACCTTTCCTGCATTCCGTAATCACTGCGTGGGTTGTGCTAGATGTGAGCGCATCCCTGGATTGGTTACCCGTGCATCCTTATTTCCCTAACTACAAATGCACACCTTTCCTGCATTCCGTAATCACTGCGTGGGTTGTGCTAGATGTGAGTGCATCCCTGGATAGGTTACCCGTGCATCCTTATTTCCCTAACTACAAATGCACACCTTTCCTTCATGTTTCAATAATTGGGGTTTGGTTTCTTTATTTAAGGCAAAGATAAATGTTCCCTTACTTGTGGGTTGTAGTTGGAGTGTTTGGTGGTGCAGGAGGTGTTTGATAGTACTTAAATAGTTTGCAGTTGATTGAGAGGTGCTTGTGTGTGTTGTTTGAGAGGTGCTTGTGTGTGTTGATTGAGAGGTACTTGTTTGAAGTTGATTGAGAGGTGCTTGTGTGTGTTGATTGAGAGGTGCTTGTTTGAAGTTGATTGAGAGGTGCTTGTGTGTGTTGTTTGAGAGGTGCTTGTGTGTGTTGATTGAGAGGTGCTTGTTTGAAGTTGATTGAGAGGTGCTTGCGTGTGTTGTTTGAGAGGTGCTTGTTTGAAGTTGATTGAGAGGTGCTTGTGTGTGTTGTTTGAGAGGTGCTTGTGTGTGTTTGAGAGGTTCTTGTGTGAGTTTTTTTTTTTTTTTTTCATTTTTATTTTGGTTGTGGTTTTTTTGGGGGGGGGTTTTTTAGTTAGTTTTTTTTGGAGGGTTGTTTTTTTTGTGTTCCTTTCTTTTTGGTGTTTGTTTTTTGTGTTCATTTCTTTTTGGTGGTTCTTTTTTTGTGTTCCTTTCTTTTTGGTGTTTGTTTTTTGTGTTCATTTCTTTTTGGTGGTTCTTTTTAGTGTTCCTTTTTTTGGTGTTTGTTTTGTTGTGTTTTAAATTTTTTGTGGTGGTGGTTTTTTGTTCCTTTTTTATTTTAATTTTTTGTGTTTTGTTTTTGGTGGTGGTTTTTGATTGACAAATTTGATTGGTTCGGACTTTTAACAAACCCCGTTAATTGGTGTGCTTGAGCCGGTTACTTGTTTGGTTTGGTTGGCCGGGCTTTTGTCTTCTTCAAAAATCCAATGTTATTCGAAGAATCAAGTAAGTGTGCCAGCCTACTCCATTTTGATTTAGTTTTTTTTGGGATCAACAATCATAAAAAAATTTAATTTTTTTATACTAATTTTTATATTTTTTAAATATTTATTAAAGGTGTTTAACACTCCATTTTGGACTTGAATCAGGTAAGTGTCTATTTATTCAAACCTACACTTATTTTGTTTTTTTTTAAACTTTCGATAAAATTTTAATTGGAATATTGTTTATTGATCTATTTTTTAAATGTAAATTTGTACATTTTACAACAATTCATATTGGCGATTTTAAAAATTAAGCATGGTTTTAACACTAAAAGTAGTAATATTGGTTTGACCTCAAAAAATCTAATTTTTTTTTATTCCCTCTAATCTTAAAAACGTACAACAAATACACATGTAGTGATTTCCGAAGATGGCACTGCCCGACCCTGTAAGAATATGCACCATTAGTATAAAGCTAAGTATTTTTGCACAAATAATCAAAAAACACTCTGTAGAACCAATTAAAATTATAAATTTTACTTTACAGAGCGATGTTGGACAGCTAATAGTGGCCATGTTGACCCCACCAACCTTCCTCAGCCTCCTCCTGGGCGTAGGCCTAGGAGATGTGCAAGGGCCAAGATATATAGAACATGTGTCACCCTTTTTGGAATGCCTGATGATGTGGTTGTAACCACTTATCGCCTGCCCTCATTTTCACGGATCCTGAGGCGTGTGCTAGATGCATTTTTCAATCATCTAGCACATTTTATTAGTATGCCTTTGGATACGGAAGCCCTTGATGTGGTAAAGCAGAAGTTTTTTTAAATTGCAGGCTTTCCACACGTCATAGGGGTAGTGGATGGCACTCACATAGCACTTCAGCCCCCTGCATGCAGGGAACAAGTATATAGGAACTGAAAACATTACCATTCCCTAAATGTAATGGTGCTATGTGATGCCTCCCTCCAGATCCTCTCCCTGAATGCAAAATTCCCAGGCTGCAGCCATGATGCGTACGTGATCCAGCATTCAGGGATTTGGCCAAAATTAAGCACACTGCAAGCTGGTGACGCGTGGATTCTTGGTAAGTAAAAATCCAGTATGTATTTCTAGAAATAGTGTAAACAGGTTCTCATGGTAAATGTATGTATCTTTTGGTGTCCCATTTCCATCAGGTGACAGTGGATATCCTTGCACGCCCTGGCTGCTGACTCCTTATTTGACTCCCACACCAGGGCCCCAAACTCACTATAATGCCGCGTTTACTGCCACCAGGCAGGTGGTGGAGCGCTGTATCGGCCTTTTAAAGGGCTGGTTCCGGTGTCTCCATCACTCTGATGGTGCACTCATGTACTCGCCGGATATGGTTTCTCGCATTGTGGTCCTGTGTGGGTTTTTACACAACATTGCAATAAGGAGTCGAGTACCCATGCAGCCAGAGGAGGCCTTGCCAGAGGATGGCCCCCCGGAGGAAGGTGTTGTGATGCTGTCGGGGGGGGGCCAGATGCGATGATGTTGTTTCACGTTTTTTTAGATAGGCATATTGACATTTTTTTTAAATTTACATTTTTTTTTACAAAATATATTTTAATGTGTACCTTTTTCTTTTGTATTCTTTTCCTACCAACCAAATCACAACACTTTCCAAAACCTGCAAAAAAATGGAACCCATTGGCAATACCCTGTATGTTTTTGGACAACTAACACATTTTGCACGGATATCCCCCAACATGTGTAATTAATTTGCCTTTTGTTTTAGTAATTTCTATGTTTCCCAATCAAAAATCTGTTTGTTTTTTTTACTATAGTTGTTTATGTTTGACTAAGCCAGATGTTTTATTTGGTCAAACCATGAGGACATTTGTTATGTGTGAATTTGTTATGAAATTTTTTTCACCAGTAAAAGCCTGTTGCCAACAGGTTTGTTATTTAATAAATGTTTTAAATGAAAGACAAATGTTTTTTGTTTGTTTGAAAAAATTTAAAGCAATTTAGAGGTGGATAATGTATGCCAACCCATAATTAAAAAATATACAACATTACTGCAAATGTTCTTAAGGTTTACTAATATATTTTTTAAGTTCTTACACTATGGAAAGGCACCCACCTTTGGTCCAAAATTTTATTACATGCAGAATTACACCCTTTAATGTGTGGCAAAAAAAGAGGACAAATGTTTGAAATACAAAAACTTTATTTTTTTTTTTACAGTATCTTAAAAATGTAAAAAAAAGAAAACAAACAAACTACACATCCTCCAAATGCCCCACTAATCTTTGTAGGCAGCAGTAGGCCTGCATTAAATAGCCCAAGGTCTCTCTCAGGTCCTCCCGAATTTCCCTCAGGATGTGGGTTAGGTCTGTGGAAATGTAAAAAATTTTGAGGATTAAATACTTCATTAAAATTAGAAACATTTGAACATTACACATTATTCAATGTACAAAAAAGTGTTTAAACACACTGATGTTACAGTGTGTTTGAAAGTATCAGACACACAACATTATTAATAGGTTTTTTACTTTTATGATGTTAAACTAATTTGAAACCCTAACTATGTGGCATAAGTTAAAATCCACTATGATGATGTTACAAATAATGGGAGGTGTATTCTTAAGTCATGATGGCCATATCCTTAAAACACAATGCACGTATTCACTTCTAGAATGTTGTTGTTAAACCAAAAATAGAATGTGTTAGTTTGCTATGGAAAACATCACTAAGTACATTAGTACATTTTAAACACAGTGTACACAACATCAACAAGGGTAGTCTGGTTCCTAGCACCTTGCCAAATTTGGTGATGTTTTTTTACATTGTAAAATACTAATCCAAATGTAATCATTATTTCCTAAAACTCCAGAACATTTTTTAAAAACCACTAAACCTATATTTTTGTGGTTCCCCCCCCCCAAAAAAGGGCCAGCCACTAAACACAAGGTCGTAATTCTGAAAAACAGCATTACTGCGCAATGATGTTGAACCCCATACAGCAAATTATTTAACTAACAAAAAAAGGTCAGAAATTTGTACAAATACATGGATAACATCACCCAAAAAAAAAAAATACTAAAAAAAAAACATACCCTCAGAGTGTACCGACACAGCAACAGATGGTGCCGGAGATCCTTCGGGTAAGGGAGAATATTCGGGAGTGGGGGGAATGGTTGAAGGGGAAATGGAGCAGGAAAGATCACAGGGAGGGGAGATTTGAGACATTTGGGATGAGTGGGCAGGGGAGGGAGGACGACTTGGGGAGGATTGGAAGAGGGAGGGAGGGTTACTGGGGGAGTATGGTGGTGGGGAGGGAGGGCTGGGTTGAGGAGATGCAGGTGAGGGCTGCTGGTTTCCACCAGCATGTCTTTGCCTTCTGCGTGCCCTTCTCTGTCTCCGCTGTGCTTCTAAAATGTAAACAGAAAATCCCAAAATAAAATTATTTTAGAATTTCGGCTACACAATACAAGTACACTTTACACATTCTGGACAATAGGGACAACATACAGGAGGGATTTTTAACATTGACTAAAATAATTGGCAAAGGAACATACATTTTTAACAGTCCACTAATTATTACTTTTAAACAAACACAGACTTACGTCTGCGTATTTGCGCCCGCAAATTCATGAGGAGCGCAGGTGACCGGCGGCGCAGGTCCGACCAGCGCCTCTCTAACTGGGCAATATTGCGCCTAAACCCCGCTGATCGGAGGGCTCGCCTCACCTCCGCATTGGCCGCCCGCTTTATGCGGTTAGAAATGGGCGGCTCTGCGGACGTAATCCACCTGTCCAGTATGTTTACCAGGATAAGCAACTCTCTCCTGGTAAAGGCTGCGGCTCTCATGATGGCAATGGCCGATTTTACAGAAAACATGAAAAATACATGGGGTACCAAAAATATGATTGGCTAAAATATTTACACTTTCCTCAAAAAAAACACTATGGGCCAATCCTTTAATCATGTCCTGAAAAATAAGGTCACATTTGATTGGCAATTGCAAGTGTGCAATTGCAAACATAAGAGTGCAAATGATCCTAACGCAAAATGCACATGCATTTATAAAGTTAACACAATTAGCAAACGTACATTCACAGTTAATAAACCTTACTTTGTTTTGAAAATTGTGTGAAAATAAAACAACGGAGAAAACAACCACGAAATGAACAATAAAGTTTATTGACACATGATTAAAAACTCATTTTAAAGAACAGCAAGAGTTAAACAATTAAATAGATAATTGACAACAAGCTAATAACAAGCTGATCGATAGTCCATGTAAACATGACATGTGACCATCAAAACAGCACATACGGCCGCAACCATCAGAACATAATTAGCATACAGCGATTGACAGCGCCTGACTACGATTGACTCGTTCGTTCGTTCAGATCAGTCGGTAGCTAGAGGAGATGCAGTGCTAATGAATGGGCATCACTTTGTTTACGATCGCTCTGCTGTACGATCGGATTTTGCGGTCGTTGGTCGTACGACCTTGCGGCCGCAACGACCAACTCTGAATAAGGTCCTTAGTCTCTTCCTCAAAGCCTGATCGTGTCATACACACAGAGGAATCAGAGCAGGCTTTCCTTAATCTTAAGGAGAGTCTGACAAGAGCACCTGCATTGGGAATACCTGATTATGAAAAACCTTTTGATTTGTATTGTTTGGAAGCCGATGGTTGCGCAGCAGGTGTCCTCACACAAAAACATGGTGATGCCAGTAGTCCCGTAGCATACTACAGTGCACAGTTGGACACTGTGACAAGATCACTCCCAACATTTAAGAAGTGTAGCAGCAACTGCTCTATTGGTCAGTAAGAGTGAGGATGTAGTACTAGGCCATGATATGATTGTCTATACTCCCCATGCTGTATCTGCTTTGCTAAACTCTGCCCAAACCAGACATGTCTCCTCAGCTAGGTTCACAAAATGGGAACTAGCCTTAATAGCACCTACAAACATCACCATCAAAAGGTGCAGTACATTAGATCCAGCTATGTATTTACCATATGTGCAACATGATGCACAAAGGGTGGAGAGAGGTGAGCCGCTGGCAACAGGTGAGTTCTGCAGGTATATTGATGCACATGATTGTATGGAATATCTGAATCAAACCTTTACTGCAAGACCTGACATACGGGATACACTTTTAGAAAATGTAGATGTGACATTTTACACGGATTGGAGTTGTCATAGACAGATTGACACTTGAGAGTTATGTACAGGTTATGCTGTTGTAAATTACAAAGACATCATAGAATCTGAACCTTTAGGACCACCACACTCGGCCCAAGTGGCGGAACTGGTGGCACTAAAGAGGGCGTGTGAATTAGCGGAAGGTAAATCTGCTAATATCTATACAGACTCTAGGTACGCCTTTGGAGTAGTACACGACTTCGGTGCCTTATGGCGTCAATTGCCTAAGACAGTTGCGGTAATTAAGTGTAAAGCCCATACATGTGAAGATGATCCAGTGTCACTGGGCAACAACAGGGCAGACGAAGCTGCAAAATGGGCAGCAGGGTTAAAATGAATGTACCAACTGAACAAATCATGACTTTCCAAACAATTGATATGCTGAAATTAATTGAGATGCAAAATTTGTGTTCTACCCAGGAAAAGTCAGTCTGGAGGTCCAAGGGATGTGAGCAAGAGTCCTCTGGACTCTGTAGGGGCGGACAAGGTAAGCCAGTGGCTCCCAAGGCATACTACCCCAGCCTGGCTGAGGCAGTGCATGGTCTGACTCATTTGGGAAAGCAAGGTATATGCAAATTGGTGAGAGCATACTGGTGCGCACCGGGTTTCTCTTCTCAAGTGGAAAAGAGAACAATGTCCTGTCTGACCTGCTTGAGGAAAAACATTGGGAAAACGATCCCTACCGAACCATCTCACATTCCTTCGACTGACGGACCTTTTCAGGTAATACAAATTGATTTCATCCAATTACCACCCTGCAGGAATCTCAAGTATGTATTAGTGTGCACTGATGTGTTTTCCAATTGGGTTGAGACATACCCAGCTGCCACTAATACTGCTGCGTTTACTGCCAAGAAAATTGTTCAGGAGTTTGTGTGCAGATACGGTATCCCTAAAATTATCGAGAGTGATAGGGGTACTCATTTCACAGGTGATGTTTTTCAAAATATGTGTAAGCTGATGGGTATTAATAGTCGACTTCACACCCCAGACCGACCCACAAGCAAGTGCCAAGGTGGAGAGGATGAACGGAACTATTAAAAACAAACTAAGTAAAATCATGGCAGAGACTGGACTAGGATGGCCAGAAGCATTACCGTTGGTCCTACATAGCATAAGGACCACTCCTAGACCCCCTCTAAATCTGTCCCCCTTTGAAATACTGTTTGGTAGACAACCTCATTTGATTATAAGCCCGCAGGAAGATTTAAAAGGTAACAACGAGGTAACTGTAAAGTATCTTATATCAACAAGTAAACAGTTAATACAGCAACAGCAGAAACTGAAATTGTTGTCCCATGATATGCCTGAAACAAACTGTCATGATGTTGAACCTGGAGAATTTGTTATGATCAGAAATTTCTTGCGTTCAGGTTGTTTGACTGATCGGTGGGAGGGTCCGTATCAGGTGTTGCTGACGAGTACTACATCTGTGAAGGTGGCCAAGAGAGATACCTGGGTCCATTCCACTTACTGCAAAAAGGTCAACCAACCGGTGGAGAAACAAGGTGGAGACGAGGCTGATAACACGGACCTGTCGATCGTGAGCTTGTTCCAGGAGGATTAAAAGGTGGCAGTGAGATACTTGAGCTAAAGAAATTTGCAGGTCCTTGCTGCAGCGATGGACTGGCCTGCTGTGTTCATTTTTATATTCTCTTCCAGAGTTTCCATCATCCTGGTTTGTTCGGATATTTCTGGTTTCTGTGATGGGGGACCGATAGACAAGATGGGAGCTGATGGCAGAATTGATGGAGTAGAGTCGAAAGGAGGAGTGCTATGCCAATCAGGGGAGTGTTTGACCAATCTTAGTACTGTAATTGTTAAGAGATCTGCTATTTTAGATACTCGAAGACAGTGTGAAGGTCTATTGTCTGAGGATTATTGTATGTGTGAGTTCTGTGGGTCCGTAATTGATGAGAGATGCATCCAACGGTGTCAACCCAAGTATAATCAGTATTGGGGTGGGTATCCTTTAGGGGATTATCACACCATGGTGGGCAAAATTTTGAACCAAACCGACTGTTGGGTGTGCTCTCACGTGCCACAAGGACAGCATAATGTAGGATTAGTGCCATTCCCGTTAAATATCTCTGAAATCCTAGAATTGCAAAAAGGGAAGACACTGGACGGAAAATTTCTTAATACCAAACCATCCTATTTTAAGCTCCACCAGTATCAAGTAGATAAATCACTTTTATGTTTAATCATCACCAATTCCAATGAACCAGGAAGTTGGGAGGTGACTGGGAATAATCAGACGAAGACCTTCTCACTAAGAGCTGACCGTGAGCCTATGAATTATGAACTGTTACGCAAAATTAGGTCAGGTGGAAGACACTTACAGTATAAATATACACTGAGTTCCACCAAAGAAATGGTTGGTAGAATACCAGAAGGGTACTGTGCTAAGATTATACAACCAGAAACATGTATTTGCCATGTGTTTGATGATCATGATGCATACTATTCCTTATGTTCTCCCCGATGATGTATATTTTATATGTGGAAGGAAAGTGTATAAGTGGCTCTCTCTGAGTTCCGATGTGTTATCTGGGAAGAGTAGTCCCAGAGGTTATGACCCTCACACATGTTGAAATGCTTGGTATTCATAAAAACACACCATCACCATATCTTCACACACAGTATGAACACAGAGACAAAAGAAATATGATACCTGGTGATGTGCATAAAGCCACACAGTTAATTAGTGAGACAACTGGAATTCAGGTTTTGGTAGCACTAGATCCCACCAGGATCCCTCGGGTTACACTAAATTTTAGATATATCCAAGATCTTGCTAAATTAATGGATAATATCACCGAGATGTATGATGACACATTCAGGTATACAGGTAGGGAGTTGCAAGTGTACAAGAAAGAACTGGTGCAACATAGACTAGTGTTAAATTATTTAACAGCTGTCACTGGAGGGTATAGCGTAACTTTGGCCACCCAATTTGGAGTAAAGTGTTGCACTTACGTCACAAATGATACTAGCGATCCCAAGGAGGTGATAGACCGTAAGATGGATGAAATTCTGCAGTTAAAATGGGAATTTCAAAAGAACCATAATGCTTCAGTGGCTGAAGTAGAGGAGAAGGTAGAGGAATGGGTTTCATGGTTGAACCCAGTGAAATGGTTCTCAGGTCTAGGAGAATGGGTCCAAGAAATGATTGCAAGTAAACTCCTGATCCTCATACTGGTTGTCATCATAGTAATTGGCATATGTGTCAGGTGTGTTCCTATAATGTTGAAGTGTGTAAAATGTAAAAATAAGGTAAACCGGAAGAACAAAATTATGATGGTGGTCAGTAGTGACAATATGAATACTGAGGTAAATGTAGAACTGTGTTACAACCCTGAATTAGAATGTACCCTATAATAATGTGATCTGGATTTGTGTGGTTGTGCATAAATATATTGTTGATGTTATTTTAAGTCATCTTAGGTAATGCAGTCCCAATCCCCCTTCCCAAACTTCCTTTATAGGTTAGATGAGTTCCCACATCCTACCCATGGTCCCTTAAGGATCCGCAGATGGCATATAAGGGTTGTTTCACCCTCCTTGAGACGCATTATCTAATGGTTCAAATGACCAAACTGTGTCATACCATAATAACATTAAACGGTATATTCTCATGCATGGCTAAACAGATTCAAAGCAGTTTGTGATAGCGTTTGATTGGCTATCAAAGGGTGGACTGTCGAAGTCGAATAATTGCATGTGACCGCAATTCAACTGTTATCAGACGATTTGGTCATCTGCTGCCCGATTTGTTGGTACAATCCACGATGTAACATTGTGTGCGCACGCATCCAGTGTGCGCACGTATCCACACATTCGCACAACACTAAATAGTGAATAATATACAACACTCTCACACTGACAAACACAATATTCATGCAGGGTTTAGTTAGTAACAAGAAACAGCTTCTGTATACATGTCTGAAAAAAGTAATTAAAAAAACAATACACCAGGATACTGTGAGTGTTTTACACGCCCCGCATAGACAAGTATGGCTGTGGCAATTGAAATACAACCCAGACATTGATATGCACAATTGAATTTGTCTGAATTAACAATGGTCAGAGGTTTTGTTTACCAAATGCAGTGGCAACGACAATCAGCTGGGGGTCCCCACCCTGCTTGAAAGTGAACCTAGCTGCTTGTAACACCTTGCATTATAGTTTTAAAAATATGTTAGTAAGGGATAAAATATATATTAAATCCATCATAAATAGACTCACATGCATAAACACCGCACATTATGCACAGTTGCGCTGTATATCATAAGCACTCTACAAATAAACGCACCACGCATATTAGCAACTTTATGCAATATTCTCTTACACTTACACATACACAAATTAAATAAAAAGGTTCTGCAGTAATAAAGGTTATTACCCAAAGTGTTATTTATATTTGCAATGATGTGAAGTGCATGTTATATGATATTTATGGTTTAGTACATAATAAGTAGATCATGTTTGGTGCCATTCTGATCCGCTGTGTATTTGCAGACCTCCGGTTCTGTCGGTGGGGAAATCGCTACAAGCATCTGCAAGTTATGAACTATAGGGAATCAGGTGATAGAATGTACAATGTATGAAGTGTTCATTGCTTAGTTATGCGGCAGGAAAAAGTACACAAAGAGCCACCCGGAGGCTGAACTTCTCAAGTACAAACAGACCAATGAACTATGTCATAACAGAAGACCAAAGAAGAAGAACCAATGAAACAATACCAACTCATGTCCATTGTATTGCCAATTCCTGAAAGAGTATATATGTGTGCTCTCTGACCCCAGTCTTCAGTCTTCTTGCTGTGCTATTGACGGAGGTTTCTTGCTGATGCTGGTATCTGGGACCAGAGCACGTGCGTATATAACAACTGTACCTTGGGTCTGTATGATTTATTTGCGCTAATTGTCTTTAGATCACAGCATGTAACTATCTGTACTTTTCTTGAATAATAACTTTTGTGCGTTGGACCACAAGTGCCAAAGTCTGAGAGCATTTATTGGGGTGTGCAACTGGTCATAGCACTACTTAGCACCATCTATGTTTAGAGGTTTATAGGCAGGATTGTCTAAAGGTTTATAGGCAGGATTGTACCAAGGTTTAATCAGGGTATAACAATCATCAATTGAAAGAAATCCTCTCTTTCTCCAATACAGCAGATGGTACAACTGGGAGCACTTCTGGATTTTCAGGCACAAAGGGTATTTCTGCCAAAGGACAAGATTGCAGCCCTATCATTGCGAATATGCAAAGGGTATCCATTCTATCAGCGATGCAGGTCCTGGGGTCAATGGTATCCATCTTCGACATGGTGGGGTATGCTCAGTTCTATTACAGTCCTCTGCAGAAATTGATTCTCTCCAGGTGGAATGGACAGTATCATCTAATAAGGTCCCAGAGGATCCTTCTCAGTCTGGAGGTTCGTCTCTCATGGTGGCTAAAAAAGGATCACCTGGACATAGGTCGCCCATTCTGGATTGCAAATTGGGTGCTTCTGACCACGAATGCCAGTCTTCGTGGATGGGGGACAGTGACAGGTCATCACACCTTTTCAGGAAAGATGGACAAATCAGGAAAGTCCTCTGCCCATTCTGGAGCTTCGAGTAGTATACAAAGCACTTATCATGGCACAGTATCTGCCCCAGGAGAGGTCGGTCCAGATCCAGTCTGACAACACGACCACAGTAGCCTATCTCAATAATCAGGGAGGCACGCAAAGTCATGAAGCCATGAGGGAAGTGATAAGGGTTCTGACTTTGGCAGAACGTCATCTTCTGGCTATCTCAGCAATATTCATCCCGGGAGTCCTCAATTGGGAAGCAGACTTCCTAAGTCATCACGACACACACACAGGAGACTGGTCTCTACACCCTGGAGTGTTTCACCTCTTAGTGAACAAATGGGGCCTATCAGAGAACTAGACAGTCCAGAGACCCAGATGTTGACTGTTGTCGAAAAAATTTGTCTTTGGGGAATCGTTGGCATTTTTCTGTCAAAGAGGCAATTTGGGCCTCTAAGTTTGATATTTCTTACCTCTTAGTTTTTTTTATGGGCGGAGGAGATTTGAAGAAAGTGACCATGGATTGAGGCCTTAAGAGCCTCCCCAATTCATCGCATTTGAGGTATGATCAGGAATGTTATGTAGGTTGAAGTCAGAAATTGCTTGTAGAATTTGGTTGCGTACTTCTTCGTGTAAAAGAAGGAAGTCATCTAATCTCCATCTAAATCGATGAGGTCTAATAGAGGTGAAAACTAAGTGTAGAATGAGTGGACCAGGACACAGGGGAGATCTCCGAGGACCGGAGAATGGGGGTGGAAGTATGATCAACTAAGAAGAGGTCAATTCTAGAGAAAACTATGTGAATGGGAGTATTCACGAGCTGACGGGTACAAGACCCTCCACTAGTCATACAAATTATGTTGTTTTAATAAGGAGGTAAATTTAATTGATTCACGAACCTGAGTAGGAGATAACTTGACAGGGCCAGTGCGATCCATGTGGGCAGAAAGAGTCACCTCCTATTATAATCTTACCTTTAGCAATTTTAGACAGTTTAGAGAAGACCATGGAGAGGAAAGCACTCTGAGAAACATTAGGAGCGTATATATTAGCAATCGTCACTGGGGCGCTACCAATAAAACCTGTAAGAAAGAGATAACAACTCAGAGGATTCAACTACAAATGGGGAGGACTGGTGTAAAAGGATTCCAACTCCTTTAGATTTATGGTCAGTAGAAGCATAGTAAGCATGGGGGAATGTTTTGTTGGTCAAATTTGGATGATTTTTAAGAAAGTGGGTTTCTTGCAGTAGTGCTATGTGGATTTGTCGTCGCTTAAGCTACTGGAGGGTCATGGTTCACTTATGGGGGGAGTTGAGACCATTTACATTAAGAGAGAATTAGTTTCAGGGACATAGGAAATTTGTCAGGAAAGCTCTTAAGTAGGAACAGCGATCACAATAAACGCTCAATACCAGCGGGGAGGTAGAGAGAGAAAGGTGTAGAAGAGGAAGGGTTGTTAGTATGGGATGGGGAAAGGAGATAGGAGGAACTGCATCCGTTCCACAGAACGCAGCATTAGTACAATAGAAACAGCACATCCTGTGCACTTGGGGCATGGGGGTAGTAGCACAATAGAGGCAAAGCATAATAAAAGAAGACATGTGACAAATAGATCAAGCATGGGGAACCTAGAAAAACACAAATAGTAAGTATCTAAGTGGAATTATAAGAGTCTCACGGTCAAGCACATCGGTGAAAGAGAGAAGAAAAGAGCCAAATAAATAAAAATATAGCTAGAAGAGATGTAGGCCCAGAGGCTAAAAGATAAAAAAGACAAGAAGAGAGGTTAAATACTTGGAAGGGGACAGGTTTGATGATTGCAGTACCATAACAGTTAAACAGTAATAAGAATATTAGCAAAATGCATGGAAAATAGATCACCGCTATGAGGTTGAGTTCAGAGAGAGCAAGAGAGGACCATGTATATAACAAGTTTTTCGTAAGTAACACCAAATAAATGCAGAATGGACCAGTCTTGATCAATCTCTAGGAATAAGGCTTACCAATGAAAAACATCTCAGCAGACATAAAACAATAAAATATAGACATAATCAACAACATCAAATAGCAAAAACAAGCCACTTAGAGGTTGGAAGACTTGTCAAATACACCTCAAAAATGACTAAAATATCTAAGAAGTAACATTATATTGTACTTAGAACAAGAAATGCAAAGTCAACAATATCAACAAATAAGATCAGGCGATTTAGAGGCATTTCAAAGGAAATCTAATGTGTAATTTGCCTCAGTAACAAGTAAAATAAGTAATCAAAGTAACAATCGCAACATTATGTGACCGTATTATCAACTATAGCGGAAAAGCAAATATAGAATGTCAAGTCCCATCCCAAAAGAGAAACCTGATGTCAGCAGAGAAACAAGTGTGTCTCAGGTAGAAGTCCATTCCGGAGACGGGGCAGACTGTTTAGGAGAGCTTTCATTAGTGGATGAAGATGGAGGAAAAAGTGAAATACCCAGAGTGGGTAGTAGAGCCAGTTCCTCCTCTGGAGTCTTACTTTTGTAGGGGCGGCCATCACGAGTCAATTGGAGGTGAAAGGGGAATCCCCATCTTTATTTAATTTTATGGTTTTGGAGGGCTTTGGTTACAATTATTAGATCTCTTTGCTTCTTCAGAGTAGAGGGGGCTAGATCTTAAGATTGTGTCCACGGAACAAAATAGTAGGAGAAAATCGAACTGAAGAAAGAAGACGTTCCTTGGTTTTGTAATAATGAAAATGAGGTAGGAAACATGAATTTTGGAGCCCGCACAGGATAAAAACCAGAGAGAAAAACACCGTCTTTGCTAGTTTTTATAGCATAACTAGAGGGTAAACAAATATAATTAGAGAAGAACCAACTAAGAGAATTTTTATACACAATTGGTACAAAAAGGAAAATCAAAGGTTGGCGGTGCTCCCCTGAGTCAGAAAGTTACAATATTATAGAGAGAGAAAAAGAAGACTCTTTGTTGGGGGCACTCAAACAGAAATCGCCGGGGGTCGCGTAGCTAGTTAGCATGCGGGAGTCTCGTTCGTTATCGGAATTAACCAGACAAATCGCTCCACCAACTAAGAACGGCCATGCACCACCACCCACAGAATCGAGAAAGAGCTACTGATCTGTCAATCCTTTGAAAATGAACCAGCACATCTCGAGGGGGTTGGCCAGAGGGAGGTTTGGCGTGTAGTGTACTATGGGCATTGTCTAATTTTAGTGATTCTGTGGAGGAATCTGGCAGGCATTGAAGAAATAGTTCCTCTAGATAATCAGGGAGCGCAGAAGTCAATGAATTCGGGTATGTTTCTGAAGCAAATATTGTTGCGTTTAGATCTGTTCTCAGCATCCTCCATCTGTTCCTTAAGAATGCAAACAAAAAGTATGGTGGTCGCTCATATCAGCTTAATGACATAGCACAGGTGCTTGTAAAGGACGGGGTTTACACTGAACACAGAAAAAAAAAGGATTTGCCCTCCAGCTCACTGCAGCAAAGTCAACAAAAAATACTTAAACCCTACATGATAATAGAGATTCAGAGGTATTAGTTACATACATTTGCAAATATATGAATAAGCGCCAGGCCATCGTCAAGGCACCTCTATACTGGCGTCCCTAACATTAAGGGGTCCACGTCCGAGAAGCAAGGTACCCCAAAAAAATTCCAGCCAAGTACCATCCCCAGGGCATCACACGAAAAGGGGAAAGAAGGTGATAGTGAAGGATAGATGTGTAAAGATAAATCAATAAGTATTAATGAAATGAGAAATAAATAAAATGACATAAATAATAAACAATTAGAAAAGTGATAAAAAAATATCTATGTGAATTAAGTGGTGATGCCCTGAAAAAGATCCAGCCAGAACAACTCCGGGGGCCCCACTTCCAAACGCTCACCCCAAAATAATTATTGCTACATAATAGTAGCACCCACTCTGGATCATATAATTACAAATTGGTGTACTGCATAATAACAGCACATGTATAAGCTGAGAGCTAACTCACATTGGAGGTACCCCAAAAACCGCCACATGGCACTATAAGGACCAGCACATCCTCCCAATGCTGGCTCCCTTCATGCCTCTCAAGACTGCAAACAAAAAGTATGGAGCCTGTCCCTGCGATGTGTTAGAAGTTAAGTGAGCACTAATATCAAGACCCTGGTGCGCTACTGCACATGTGAGGTCTGCTGAACACACATGTGGGGGTCACCTTTATTGTCAGTTCAAAACTTGCACCAGGATTTCAGTACCCACAAGTGCTGTCCTACCAAAGAGGCACTTATGTAGGCTCGGAGTGGGCCTCCAGGGAGCCGGGGAGATTCCCGGTGGGCCACACTAATTCGTAGCCACGTCCTCTATTGTGGGAGGGTGGGGCCTACGGCGATGACACCATTCAATATTGCAGGGTGCAGAGCAGATGCTTGCTGGGCAGTCATCAACTGTTTTGACTGACCCGGCTGCAGGTGGGTTAATGAGCCCAGCAGCTTCTGGTGTAATGCACTGATGGGTAAATCCATTGAGAGTTTGCAAAGGGGTCAGAGGAGCATGTGCTGAGTTATGATTGAAGGAGCCCATCACATGCTCCTCTGACCCGTGCAGATCAGCAGCACAGCCTCATGGGAGAGACATTGTGAGGCTGTGTCTGCTCTGGGTAGTGTATAGATCCCCTTCAGTAGATGTACCTGGAAGTGATGTGGAGTGAGGGTGGAAGTGTTGATCCATTCCCATAAAGGCCATCAAAAGAAGAAATCTGTCCCATTGCCACACTTGCAGGTTTATATTCCCCCTATATGTCCATGTGGATAGTAACGAATGACCTTGGACAGTAACTGATGATCAGAAAAAATGTCCCTACACAGGCAGGTTAAGTGGACTCTTTTACAGGGGCACTCTTGAATAGTAGTTTGAAATGATATGATGAATAATTGATAAAATAACAATTTTAATTCACTCGTTAAAATATTGGTGCTAACAGCACTGGAAATACTGAATACCAAGACAAGACAAAAAGACGAACATAAACATATAACATATAATATAATAAATCCTGCCTGAAGTATCCAATCAATATTCTTATCGCAGGGAAAAAAGATTAGGGCGAAAATATAGCCTATCTCTCTGAAGAGATGGTGAAGGCTGGCAGCCACAGACAAGGTAAGTGTGGAAAAACAATAAATACAAAGCAGGTATCCCTTACCAATGGTGACCATACATATCCCTGTTGTTTAACAATAAGCTTAGGTAGAAATGTAATCACATAATAAATCCACTTATTTCTAAATGATGGATAATAGTGCCTCTGTGTCTAAATATCATAAACCACAGTCAGATATTTATCAGGCTACTAATTGAGGCCTAGCATGCAGTCTGCAATCAGTCTAAAATGATTCTAGGCTTGGCACAAATGGATAACAGCTTTAAAGATCATCATTTGCTAGGTTTGTAAAGTACACATATTATACAAGTCTCAACCATTAACAATGAGATCACATTTATGCATGTCATCAGTGTAAATAATAAATACAAAGCAGGTATCTCTTACCCCTCTGTGTCTAATTGTCACAAAACACAGTTTAGGTGTTAGACAGGCTCCCTGGGCATCCTGTTTGTGAACAAGCCTGCGGGCGAAACGCGCGTCAGCACAGGCCTGATCAGCTGACCAGAGTCACGTGACTGCCACTGTGCAACACGCCTCAGACGCTGCACAGTATACACAAGCTTGTTGCAGCCTGGAACAAGGCAGTTGATCAGATGGCTGAAGGCGGGGCAGCGCTCACTATTTTTGCTGATGCAGACTACATTATACTGTACAGGTACCTTTCTATCCCCTCTGGTGGCAGTGTGACTGATCTGGGGCGCATTTGAGGTTCTGCAATGCTTATGTAACAGAGCCCATCTAACACCCTACAGGTCCTTAACACACACCACTACCCTGTTGTTTCCATGGACACTAAACTCTCCTCTCTCTCATCACTCGGCCTGCACTTATTCTGAGTGAAAGCAGAAGTGGGAAGTTATTCTATGTGCCTACTTTCCTTTCAGCTACTTATATATATATATATATTTTTGATGTTATACACAAATGTGATTTCAATATAAAAGGTTGAGACTTGTGTATTATATGTGTCTCACAGAACAAGCAATTGATGATTTTCAACACTGTTGTCTATTTGTGTCAAGCCCTGCACCATTCTTACACTGACTGTAGATTGCATGCTAGGCTTTAACAGGGAGCCTGTCTAACACCTAAACTGTGTTTTGTGACAGTTAGACACAGAGGGGTAAGAGATACCTGCTTTGTGTTTATTATTTACACTGATGACATGCATAAATGTGATCTCAATGTTAATGGTTGAGACTTGTATAATATGTGTACTTTACAAACCTAGCAAATGATGACCTTTAAAGCTGTTATCCATTTGTGCCAAGCCTAGAATCATTTTACACTGATTGCAGACTGCATGCTAGGCCTCAATTAGTAGCCTGATAAATATCTGACTGTGGTTTATGATATTTAGACACAGAGGCACTATTATCCATCATTTAGAAATAAGTGGATTTATTATGTGATTACATTTCTACCTAAGCTTATTGTTAAATAACAGGGATATGTATGGTCACCATTGGTAAGGGATACCTGCTTTGTGTTTATTGTTTTTCCACACTTACCTTGTCTGCGGCTGCCAGCCTTCACCATCTCTTCAGAGAGATAGGCTACATTTTCGCCCTAATCTTTTTTCCCTGCGATAAGAATATTGATTGGATACTTCAGGCTGGATTTATTATATTATATGTTATATGTTTATGTTCGTCTTTTTGTCTTGTCTTGGTATTCAGTATTTCCAGTGCTGTTAGCACCAATATTTTAACGAGTGAATTAAAATTGTTATTTTATCAATTATTCATCATATCATTTCAAACTACTATTCAAGAGTGCCCCAGTAAAAGAGTCCACTTAACCTGCCTGTGTAGGGACATTTTTTCTGTTTATAATAATTGACTTTTGGGAGCACCACCAACAATCTCAATTCAACAGGAGGTTTTTCTCCAGTAATTTGTATCTATAGTTGGTTATCTATATTTCTATTCTACTTTTTCTCTTGTGCAGAATCCTTTTTCCCAAATTTCCCTTTTTCCCCCCCATTCTAGAAACAGTAATTGATGATATCAGGTTACATATACGGAAGGGAATCTGTCCACTACAGTCTGCTCTGCTGGCTGACTGATGTAGTGGCTTCCTGTGAGTACATACAGGAAGGGACTGGGAGCTCCTCTCTCTTCTCTGCTACCAACAGGTCAAGTAAGTTTGTTTTTGTGGGGGCTGTGGCAATAATTAATGTGTATTTATTTGTTTTTCTATGGGGCCAATGTATTTTTTTTTTCCTTGCTGTGGGGGCCAGTGAGTTTTATTTTTTACTGTGGGGTCCAATTTAATTTAAAAAAAAAGTTTTATTGGGACCAGTGTGTTTTTTTTGGTGATTTTTTTACTGTGGGGCCAAGGTGTTTTTTTTTCTATGACATCCAATATATTTGGCTTTTTTTTCTAATAAGTTTTTATTGAATTTTTCAAAAATAAAACACATATACAATAAATCACAATAAAATCGAAATAAAATAAACTACAAAAATCAGGGGGAAAGGGTGTACAACAACAAAAAAAATGGAAGAGAAAGATGGGAGGTGCCACAATACACAAAAATAAACATTACAATATATAATTGTCACATCCAAAGAAAAACAAATGTAAATTTGTTAATATGGAAATCAAACAGATAATAATATTGGGGAAAGTATCATAATTAGAATAAAGTCTAATAATATAGGTTGTTTTTTTATCAGGACATATCCCTAAGAAGAAGGTCCACACCCTCACCTTCAGTTACATATTCATGCCACTTAAACCATAGCATCATTTGTGCGGAGGTGGATGTGGAATAAGCAACATCTGCTGTTTCCATCAGAAATGCATTGTACCTTATGAATAATCTTATAGATAGTAGGTAGGGTAGATGATTTCCATAACTGTGCTATTGCTGTTTTAGCTGCTATTAAAATATGTCCCATTATATAGCAGTCACTTTTGGACATACTTGAAGGGTAAATGTGTAGTAGTGCTATAGAAAGGATGGCTGTACACTCACTTTCAAGACCTTGGAAATCAAATCAAATATAGCTTCAATATATTTGGCTCTTATTCTGTGGGGGCCAATGTGTTTTATCAACATTGCACAAATGCATCTGTTAGGTGTCTATCTTCGGTACATTTCATGTCAACAAGCTGATCACCCACTTTTTCCATAGGTAAAACTAAGGGGTGGTCTGCAGGTGCACCGGACCACCCATTAGCCAGATCGCCAATCCGCAGGATTTATTAATGGAGGCCAGACTAGGGGGACCATGTCTTCCTGTTAGCTCCGCCTCCCATGCTTTCAGAGCAATGGAAAATCGGCTCATGTACGAGCGCGACTTGACGTCATGCCGCACGCTCTCGCTCTCTGCTTTCTGAAGAGCAGTGGAGTAGATGAACAGCAATGCATGGCGGAGGACGCCTTTGACTAGTGAGTAAATCAGAGACTGTGGCAGGCTGACAGGCACTTTCTGGCAACATAGAGGAGAGGGTATCCGTCAGCCAGAAGAAAGTAATTGACAAAGAGGACACACAGGACATGTGGTTGGAGTGACAGAGAGCTGGGGGTGGGGCACACACAGGGCATGTGGCTGGAGTGACAAAGGGAACTTATGGGGACACATAGGGCATGTGGCTGGAGTGACAGAGGGGACTGGATGGGACACACTGGGTAAGTGGCTGGAGTGACAGAGGGGGCTGGATGGGACACTGGGCAGGTGATTGGAATGACAGAGAGAGAACTGGGGGGACACAGGGCAGCTGGCTGGAGTGACAGAGGGGGCTGGAGGGGACATTATGGGTATGTGGCTAGAGTGACAGAGGGGGCTGGAGGGGACACAGGGCATGTGGCTAGATTGACAGAGGGCTGGAGGGGACACATAGGACAGGTGGCTGGAGTGACAAAGCTGGAGGGGACACAGGGCATGTGGCTGGGGTGACAGAGGGGGCTACAGGGGACACATGGGGCATGTGGCTAGAATGACAGAGGGGGCTAGGGGGGACATGGGACTGGAAAGACACAGGGAGCTGGAGTAACACAGGAAGGAAGGAGGTTGGAGGGGACACAGGGGGAATGAGTTTGTTGGAACTTGTTATATAATGATGACATTGGTTATATTCATATACAAACAGGTATTTTCTGGATGATGTGATCTCCAATATGAAAGTGAATACCGACTGAAGACACTGGGCCTGATTCAGTTTGGATCGCAACTGCTAATATGCACACAATCGGCCGATTGTTGCTTACTGCGCATGCGTATGTGCGAACTGGCCACTACGATCGGGACTGCGATCACAGTGACTACACAGAGTGATTGACAGGAAATACCGTTTGGGGTGGTTGGTGAAACGCAGGTGTGCCAGTGCGTTTGAACGCCATTGCAGAGGCATGCATAAATTATCCACTGTGAAGCCTTACGCAGATTGAGGACTCATAGCGTGCGCTGAAGTTAGCAATTTCTGAGTAAGGTCAGACCTTGTGCAATTGTGCGTGAGGCTGCGATGGTACTCAACTGTACTGATTGTTTTGCAGTCTTGCTAAACATTACGGATATGTGTAAGGTAAAGTGGGCGTCCTTATGTTGTGCTGTGGCATCATAGCAATCACAATGGATTAGCATACTATGACATTTGAACTGCGTATGTAATTGCTATTGCATTCGCAGTTGCAATCGGTAGTGAATCGCGCCCTCTGCCTGACCAAGCAGGATCAATTTATTCAAAGGTCCATTGTTGCAGAGAAATCACCATACAGGTAATTTATTTAGCACACACGAAAAACAGTATAGATTTTTTAACTTTTAAGGGTGGCACCAAAGGGACTTTGAGCACTAGGCTGGTAAGTGATACCATGGGGAGAGTGCAGACTGGCAGGGATGGTATAGGGAAGCGGTTTTAATTATCAGCTGATATGTGGGATCATCATACCATTATTTTGGACTCATCATTTGCTTGGTCACTAGCTATTGCAAAGGTTTTTTTTTTCCCTCTCTGCCTCTCTCCACATATCTCTCTCTCTTCCACGTCTTTCTCTTTCATATCTCACCTTCTACTTGCCTCTCCCCAAAGTGTCTCTCTCTCCCCATTGCCCCTCTCTCCCTGTCTCCTCCCTACCTATCTTAGCAATCATGTCGATAATACCCTGGTTCTTTCTCCAGTCACAGGGTGGCTCGCTCTCTTCTCAGACCATGTGCACTGACAGTTGTGTGGCATTAACACCCCAGCGGGGGTGGATATTGTGTTGGCTCGGGACCAGGGACGTATCTATAATGGGTGCAGGGTGTACCGGGCACATGGGCCCTGCCCAGCACACCCTGCACCCTTAGTATTACTTACCTCTCCGGAGTTCCACGTCGGCGCAGGGGTACGTCACTGTAAAAACTGGAAAATGGTCGCCACGGCCATTTTCCCATCGTTTGCGCATGCGCAGTACAGGGAAAATGGCCGCCGTGGCCATTTTCTCGGTGACCTGCGCATACTCTATAGACTCTGGGCACACTAGTGCCCAGAGTCTATAACTCCGGCGCTGGTCGCGCACAGCTCAGAGACTGCACACAGGCCCCCTCCTCTCTAGTAATGCCCCTACTTCCGAAGGGAGTGATGGATTGTGGAGTTGTGCTGGCTTGGGACTTTCTCCTTCGGTGGCCAGAGGTGTGGACTTCTCATCTCCTGCAGTGACTGTGTGTGGTATGGTTTGTGGCTGTTGCGCTGGAGTCTGACATTTTCTCAGTCTACAAGTTATTCAGTGCTCTAATCCCCTGGAGGAACCTTGTTCTGTGTGTGCCATGGCATAATATCTAGTGTTCCTGCTAGGCTATTTTAGGGCACCAGGCCCCCTGCCCTATTTCTAAGGGCAAAAAGCACCCTGCCCTCCGGCGCGGTGTCCTGCTGAAACAGCTTGCGGGTGCCATCCCCACCCGCGGGTCACAGTGTCCCGGCCATATGCGCCTAGCATCCATTCACACTGACAGCAGCGTTTGGGGGAAGCCCGGCATGTCAGTAAGTGCCGGGCATGCCAACCAAGAGTGCCGAAAAGGGGACGTGTCTTAAACACACGTCCCTTTTCCTTGGCCATGCCCCCTTTTCTAGGTCTGGCGCTGGACCTAGAGTGAACACTAATATCATATAATGCCCAGGCTGGGTCTGTGCCTGTTGGTCATGCCTAGATGTTCATTCACCCAGTCAGATCAGACTGGAGAAGAAATGAGTCTTAGGAGTAAATTTACTATTGCTCAATTTGCAGGTCGATTTGAGGAGTGATTTAGCACTTCTCAAATCGCATACAGTGAAAAACGTTTTTTCACTGCATTTACTATTAGTCAATTTGTTTTGCGATTTGCAAAACAAATTCGATTTCAGTCGGTTTTGAAGAGTGATATGCTGTTCGATTTGGCAAGTTCATGTCCAAATCGAATGGCAAATCACCCTTCAAATCACTCTTCAAATCCCCGACACAGCGAACTGCTTCATGCTTTCACTTTCAGCATGAGCAGTTCGTTGTCACACAGATACATGCAGACATCAGTGAGATGCCTGCATGTATCTCACTGTAAAAAGCATCTAAAGAGTTAAATTAAGAAAAAAAAAACGTGAGGTCACCCCCCAAAACACAACCAGCCCCGGGCTTCGCCAACTTTGGTCTTGTTGACTAAGTACAGGTAAAAAATAACGTAGGGTCTCCCTGTACTTAGTACAATCAGCACTTGGCTATGGGAAGCAGGGCTGGTTCTGGATTTACAGGGAAAAATTTGCGTAGGGTCTCCCTGTAAGAACCAAAACCAGCCCTGGACCCTTTCTAACGGGGGGGCTGATGCCACAGCCAGGGGAGCCCTATCACCGGGCCCCCCAGACGCAGCATCAGCCCTGACCATTAGTCAGCCCAGGCCAGGGATCCCTGGGAGGTTGAAGACCCCTTCAAAAAAAGGGGTCTCCCTCTCCAGGGCACCCCTAGCCTGGGCTGATAGCCCGGGCAATCCCCGCCACCCCTGGGCGGTGGGGGAAGGGTTGATGGTGACAGTATGGTGTAAAAATAGATATAAATAAACATTGTCTTTCCAGTAGAACAGCAGGTCCCAGCAAGCCTCCCCTGCATGCTGGTACTTGGAGAACCACAAGTCCCATGCGCGCTGCATCCATTCACACTACAGGGGTCTGGTGGGGGACCCCAGCCTCCCGATTTGACCACCCACGGCCCACGGGTGGAACAGCGGGACCAGAGCTGGCCCTAGCCAATTTGGTGCTCTGGGTAAAATTCTGGATGGTGCCCCCTAGCAGATAATCCCACCAAAAAGCTTAGTGTTTATACGCGAACACCAAAAATAACACATATAGACATATGTAGCCGTATGAACAATATGTTATTTCACTGAGCAAATATATCAGAGCACCCAAAGAAATCGAAAGGTGTTATCAAACCTTAAAACAATACACTGTACATGCAAAAGAAAATTAAATTCTGTGCTTCTATGTCAGGATAATCAGGAAAAGTGTTATTCCACACAGATGAAAGTGCCAAGTTTATAAAATATTACGTCCTCCTCTTCAGGATAATTTTCAGCCGGTCAACACATATTTTGTTGAAATCATTGCCTTAACCCCCCCCCCAAATTAATAAGTGCTGCACTGATTTGGCTGAGCTGCAGTTGCGTGTAACCCAGGAAATCAGTGCAGCACTTCCTTATTAATCAGCAGCAGAAAGACTGATCTACGCACAGATTGGATGGCTATTTGCGGCAAAAGCAGTGATAGGGTTGCAGATCAACTTGGGCAAACAGAAGCGCAGCAGTGTCAGCACAACAAACCTAAACTGGGAGATTGCAAGAATACCCCTATATATTGGGGGGTGAGGGGGAAGGTTTAAACTGAATGTGATGACTGGCTGAAAACTACCCTGAAGAGGAGATGATCATATTTTATAAAATTGGAACTTTCATCTGTGCGGAATAACACTTTTCACGGGATTCAGTCAAAATGCTGAGGGCCGGGAGGCCGTCTGTCTAAATCCCGGCATCGAAATACCAACGTGGGACTAAAGACAGGCGAACGAAGGTAAGCTGAGCAGTGTTAGTGCTTAGCCGCGGGGGGAGTTAGGTGTGGGGACCCCCGGGGAGACTTAGGGTTAGGTACCACCACGGGAAGGTTAAGTTTAGGGTGCAGGGAGGGAGAGTTAGGTTTAGACACCCCTGGGGGCAGGTTAGGGTTAGGCACCACGCCGGGAGGTTTAGGGTGCGGGGAGGTTAGGTTTAGGCTCTCCCGGGGGCAGGTTAGGGACCACCCCGGGAGGGTTAAGTTTAGGGTGCGGGGAGGTTAGGTTTAGGCTCTCCCGGGGGCAGGTTAGGGACCACCCTGGGAGGGTTAAGTTTAGGGTGCAGGGAGGTTAGGTTTAGGCCCCCCCCCCTGGGTAGGGTTAGGTACCACTAAAGGAGGGTTAGGGTTAGAGAGGGGAGAGGGGAGGGTTAGGGTAAAATCCCCAGTCGGGATTTTGAGCATTCGGACTTGCGGCATCGGGAACGAAGGGAAAAAATAGGTGCCGGGAGTGGCTACATAATTCCTCGGGTGAGACCATGTAATGGGCACGGATATGCCCTCCAGAGACATTTAATTACTGCATGAAGTGAAAGCACCTACCGTTGCTGGTCATTACCACTGTAAATGCCCCTTATAGGTCACATTATGCCACAATTTAGTGTTTTCTATAATTCCCAATATGCCACACTGTAATTCTCTCAGAAATTGACATTATACCACACTGTAGTGCCCCAATGAGGTCACATTTTGCCACATTCTAGTACCCCATGAGGTCACATTGTAGTACCCCATGAGGTCACATTATGCCATATTATAATGCCCCCCAGTGTGTAACTTTATGCCCTAATTTAGTGTCCCCAATAATTCACAGTATACCACTTTGTAGTGCCCTATCAGGTCACATTATACCACATTGACAAAATGATAGGGGTTATATATAAAAACACCAGTGAGTACTGAACTGCAGCCTCATAGTGCTTAGCACGTGTGGTTTAAGGACATAAACTCACAAATAGATTTCATCTCTAATTTGTATACTTTATAAACAAAAAAAAACCAGTACCTCCAGAGTAATAGCTGTGCTTCAGTGTACTGACATCAGCCTCTATCTACGTCCTCTGCGTGGTGTGTGCTGTGCGCCTGTTCTCACTGGAGGATGGGCAGGCAGCAGGGGCAGATCCAGAAAAAAATCACAGGGGGAGCACCGTGATGGAGGGAGCGTGGAATGGATAGGTGTGGCAGTGGGGATGTAGCCCTACATGTGCTCTGTGAATACAGGTGTACACTGTACATTACTTACTGACACATTTTAAAAGATCCACAGATGGAGATAAATATTTCACTTGTGATTCTGTGAGGAGACTGGAAAACATGCGCTGTTTGGGGTCCTGATGACCGAGTTTGAGAACCTGTGCTCTATAAGTACCATTAGGTCTTAGATAAAGAGCTGATCAGATTTAAGTGAAACTAATGCTGGATTACATATAATTCTAGAGGATTCCTCTTACAGCTTGACGTGTTTCTGCCTTGGGTACCTCACCTCAAGTGGAGAACTGCAGATATTTTGGCCAGGTCCCATAGGAGCCACCTCTGTGAGCGATTAAGCACCTCCAATATTTGTGCCACACAGACAGGGATACACACAAATACCAAAGTGGAGCAGAGGCATACATGGGTTCGGGCAGAGGAATGCATAACTACGGACACAGGCACACATGGGTACATGCAATGGCACACATGGGTACAGGCAGAGGAACACAACTACAGACACAGGCACACATGGGTATGGGCAGAGACACACATAACTTATGACACAGGCCCAACGTGGGTATGATAGTGGGACACATGGGTACGGGCAGAGGAACACATAACTACGGACACAAGCACACATGGGTAAGGGCAGAGGAACATATAGCTACAGACACAGGCGCACATGGATATGAGCACACATGAGTATGGGCAGAGGCACACATGGGTACGGGCAGAAGCACACATGGGTACAGGGAGAGGAACACATGACTACAGACACAAGCACACGTGGGTACAGGTAGAGGAACATATAGCTACAGACACACGTGGGTATGGGCAGAGACACACATGGGTACGGGTAGAGGAACACAACTACAGACACAGGCAGACGTCGGTACGGGAAGAGGAACATATACCTACGGACACACATGGGTACAGGCAGTGGCACAGGTAGCCTTGAGCAAAGACACATATGGGCACAGATACAGACACACATGGGTAGGTGCAGATGGAGACAAGTGCAAATACAAAATTTGTGATAAAGAGTGAAGAGAGAGAGAGAGAGGCAGTGGGTGACACATGGAGGGAGGGTAGGGTCAGGGAGAGGTGGACACAGACTGTTGGTTAGACAGACAAGCATCCGAGAGTCAGGCGTGGGCTGTGGATGAATGGATCAGGGCAGTTGGGCTCATGTGTGGGCGGGCTAGACTTGGAGCAGATGGGGACATCTGGTGACTCTTTAGTTGCTAATCACGCCTCTTCCTGTACTGAGCACTGTGGTCACTTTGACTTCCGTGCCTGTTATTCAGTCCAGCGGCCAGCCAACTTAAGAGAGCAGAGGTGGAGTCACTGGCCCTACTGCATAAGGAAGGAAGCGGGGCTGCGGTTGTGTTTGAAGTGCTGCCTGTGTTCCTTATTTTTAAGCATTTAAAGGGGAAGGCTGATGGACTCGGCGCTGACTCCTCTCTTCACACTGACGGTATGCGCGACGTCACATCTGCGTACTACAAGCAGCTTGCAGAGCTCAAGGAAGTGGAGCTGCTCAGCCTCCGAGCATGCTGATGAAACGGCTATTTATCCGGGGAGGGGGTGGGAGGAGAGGGCTGCCTACTTCAATCACCCGACAGCCCCACTATTATATAAAAATCCCCGAAAACGACAGGGGGGGGCAGTGTAGAGGAAGGAGGAGTGGAACACAACATGCCCGGTGCTGTGTGGCTGAGGTGGAGAGTGTCACCGCACAGGGTGCAGAGTGCTGTGCTCCATCTCCAGCCTTCAAGAAATGGCTGGCGGTGCTTTGAGCTGAGCGAAATGGCAGACAAGGCGTCTATGGCTCAGCTGTCAACACAGTCATCTGACTGCCTATCTGGCTGACTGCTGCGCTGCCCGATCGGAGCTGAGCTCTGTTCATGGCAGCGGTGGGACAAAGCTGCAGAGCCGTGGATGCCCCTAGGCATTCCAGTTGCCCTAGGCATTTGCTTAGAATGCCTATGCCTAGGGCCGGCTCTGAGCGGGACACTACTGTCGGGATGTTGGGGATGGGTGCGCCCACTATGGAGGGCGCCCCTGTTCGACCACTCTGGTCGAAGACCCCTAGAGCCGGTCCTGGGCCTAGTCCTACCACAGTATATTCTATACTGACACACTGTAAGGAATGCCACATCCAAAAGCAAAGTGGATGGTGTACTTTGTTTATTTTGACATGTTTCTACAGATTTCTTGCTTAGTAGATCTGTCTCTTTAAAGTGTAAAATATTATCGATTGCAGCAGGTAGACATAATTTCATTAATCATGTATCACTTTTTGTTTTAAACAGACCTGTAGGCTTGTATTACATTGCTTGACCCTGAGGGAGCAGTAAGCACTTCTTTCTCTATGGCTAGCTTAAAATGAGCTGGAAGCACATATGTTTGTCAAAAAATTAATTGTTTGGCATAAAAAAATTGGGGACCCTAGTGTTTAGCATAAAATAAATTGGGGACCCTAATTTTTGGCATAAAATAAATTTAGAGCACTACTAATTTTCATGATGTGAATTGTGGGGGCTGCTCTTTGGCATAATGTGAACTGTGGGGGCTGCTCTTTGGCATAATGTGAATTGTGGGGGCTGCTCTTTGGCATAATGTGAATTGTGGGGGCTGCTCTTTGGCATAATGTGAACTGTGGGGGCTGCTCTTTGGCATAATGTGAATTGTGGGAACTGCTCTTTGGCATAATGTGAATTGTGGGGACTGCTCTTTGGCTTAATGTGAATTGTGGGGGCTGCTCTTTGGCATAATGTGAATTGTGGGGGCTGCTCTTTGGCATAATGTGAATTGTGGGGGCTGCTCTTTGGCATAATGTGAATTGTGGAAACTATAGTTAGGCACAATGTGAATTGTGGAACGGCTCTAATGCTGAGTACACACTTAACGATGTGTACCCAGCACGATGTCGTGGCAGGGGTGCCGGCATTGGCAAGTGCGTACACACTTGCCAATGCCGGCATTGATGGAACAACAGCGGGGGCCATGCTGCATTCGACAGGCAGCATGGCCCCTGCTGATGATATCGCCCGTCGGACCATTGCCTGCAGGTCTGACAGGCGAAGTCGCTGATGACGCGCAGGAGTGTGCATCGTCAGCAACATAGCGAGTACACACTGCCCGATGTGAATGATATGTCATCTAGTGTGTACCCGGCTTAAGGGTTAGAACTGGGACCATCCATTAACAAATGTCTAGTTTCGACCTATGACTCTTTCTATACTGTGGCCCCGTCCACGAGCCCTTTCCAAATCCTGTCCTAACTCCCTGGGCACAGAGTGGAAAGTGTGACATCTAGCTAAGCTGCAGTAGTAAAAGCTGCGTAGCGTGAAATGACCTGCATGCACAGTACATAAAGTAGCTGCCAAAAAAGCCACAACTTCTGTTTATGTCCATATCTGAAGTAAGGGCCTGATTCAGCAAGGATCGCTGACGTGATCGCGGCTGCAATTGTGTACGCAGGTCTGCTCCGAAAGTATGCTAATATGTGCAATCGCAAAGCCCTCGCACAGAGAACATGCAGATGCCCACTTCCCCTCTCGCACATCAGTAACACCTTCCAATCCAGCCAAACATCGGTAACATCGAAGTACATCAGAGCCACTCGCACATTTACAGCCGGTCAGACCTCACTAACTTTCCTGTATGCAGTGAGCACTGAATCTGCGTATGCCATCGTATTGGCTAATTTATGCACGCCCCTGTAACAGCGATCAAGTGCACTGGCACACCTGCATTTCTCCGACCACCCCCCTGTCCCCTCCCTCAAACGGTACTTATTGTCAATCACTCTGCGATGGGTTTGCGTAGTCACTGTGATCGCAGAGAGGCATCCGCACACTGCGATGCATACACATGCGCAGTACGCAACAATCGGCCGTCTGCGTATGCGATCACATCAGTGATCCTTGCTGAATCAGGCCCTATGTCCAAAGTGTCAAATTGTGTATTTATAAAGTACCGACTCAAGAGATAATCACCTGTAAAGTGATGGTAATACTGTACATGTAGCGGTATTCCTATATAATACAGGTATATTAAAGAATGCAATGTAATAGAATCACTATCACAATAAGATATAATCAGAATTTATTTACAAAGATTAATGATTAATTTAGTGTCTTGGCCATTTTCTGCAAGAAAAAAAAGATAAAATACAGTCAGTTTAGATGCAGACAAAACATTCAACAATATTCTTTGGGAGCAACTCAATTAAATACAATGTTCAAAAGCGCCGGGAATTAATTTGTGGGGCTATTCAATTGTCCCCATTGTACTTAAGTCAGGAGATGCAAAGGATGGCGCCATAAGATGGGTATTTAGTCTCGGTAACCTGCTTCTCCGACTGGCTGCGATGCTGTTAGCACACAAGCTAAGCCTGCAACCAGCATTACAGCACTAGTTTCATCGGATTTCTGCTTGCACCTCAGGAGGGTCTAAGCTCCGGGAACTCATATCCCCAGAACTATTCAACATCGCATTTAATTGAATCCCCCCTTTGGAAGCATTTAATTAGTCAGCATTGGGCCCTACCGACCTACATATATTTCATACAATCTAAAATCATCCAAAGGCACTTTTGAAAATCAATAATAAAAACACTAAGGGCTTCTCCTCCTTAATACAGCAGTAGACTTTTATTTAAGGAAGCTAATTCCTTTGACTGATTGAAGGAGGATAACTATTAGTAGAACGTAACTTAAGGTATCTGCGTTTGCAGATGTAATTTTACTGTACAGTACTTACACAATCCAGGTCCAAGTCCTAAGCCTTTGTTATATTAGCTCAAATATTGCCTCTTTAGACAAGCTTATGAAATACATGAGTCCCCCACATAACTTCCATAAACTATTCCACTCAATACTCTACACAGTTCACACAAAATTTACATATGTTCTCTTTCTACACTTACATAACCCACTGACCCCAAGCCAGCATTACTCTGTCACTGAATCATATATAACCCAGCAAGAAACATTTACCATTGCAATCTGCTAGACCAATAAGCAATAATGAATGGAATAGATAGAAAAAAACGTGCGCAAAAGCAAGCAACAAGTAAAGAGAATAACTATAAAAGGTGCTCCCACTCCTTCACCATACTCACAGAATAACAATAACAATTAGCAATCTCATCAACTTGCGCTAGAATATACATTACATATATATAGTAAAGTATTTCTGCACATTTTTTATGATCATTTTTATGCACATTTGTTGATGTTGATATTGAATTAAACTGCACTTTACTATATATATCTCCTCTCTCTCTTATTTGTGGATACTGCATTGGTGTCCTATGAGGGAGGCACTTCAGGAGATTATAATACCTACCTACCTACCAAATACCCTTTTATGTAATGTATATTCTAGCGCAAGTTGATGAGATTGCTAATTGTTTTTGTTATTCTGTAGACCAATAAGCAATATGTAGTACTTATCCTCTTGTATCATACTCCTATTACCCTACAGATTGGAAGCCTTACCAGGGCCAAAACTAGGATTTCAGTCACCCGGGGCAAGGCAGTAATTTGGCACCCCCTCATGTTTAGATATTACTAATTGTCTTACTGCCCCTCCCAACCCCCTCTCTATATTTATAATAACTTTACCTGCCCATTAATAACAGCACAGAAAAACTCTCTCACCTCACAGCCCCCTCTTCACAGCCCTACTCATCAAATCCCCTTAACACCACAGCTCCCTCAGTGCACAGCCTCCTCACACCACAGCCCCCTCTGCACAGCCTCCTCACACAGCCCCCTCAGTGCACAGCCTCCTCACAAAGCCCCCTCAGTGCACAGCCTCCGCACACCACAGCCCCCTCAGTGCACAGCCTCCGCACACCACAGCCCCCTCAGTGCACAGCCTCCTCACACCACAGTCCCCTCAATGCAGAGCCTACCCGCACCACAGCCCCCTCAGTGCACAGCCTCCTCACACCACAGCCCCCTCAATGCACAGCCTCCTCACACCACAGCCCCTCTCCTCTCCCGGCCAGCAACTTTACCTGCCTGTTCCTGCACAGCGATGACAGCAGTTTTGGATTCACGGCGGCAGCACCATCTCTAATGTAGAGCTCTAAGATCTGCGTAATGGATGGGCCGGTACTGGCTGCCCTCCCCAATACCACGGCCATCTTAACAGCTCCACGGCGCAGGGTACTGTGTGGGAATGGACTGGGAGAGACGTCACGACATCTCTCAAAGTCTGTAAAGACAATGCAGAGGACGGGGGAGGGGGAAGTCAAAAAGGGGCAGCATTAAGCTGCTTGCTGCAATGTGCAATGGTAGCGGTTCGCCCCGGCAGAGAAGGAGCCGGGTGCACCGCTAATGATAATATAAATGCCAGAGTGGACATTTGCACCCCCTATATCCTGCACCTGGGGCACATGACCCCACAGCCCCCCCAGTTGTAGCCCTGGCCTTACCTCTTTCTCTATCTGTTATTACCAAGTCTAATTTATTACAGTTTTGTTCCCAGTTGTAAAGCGTACTGTAATATAATGGTGCTATAAAATAACTGTTAATAAACAATAACCTGTTCCCCTTCCTTTCTCCCAAATCAGTTCTCCACCTCCTATTTCTGACACAGGCGCCTCCTCTCACCCCACCTACCGATTCAGTCGGCGACCCTGTCTGACCAATGCGTCCTCTGTAGGTGTTTCCTTCTTCCAGACGTAGTAGTAATTAACCAAGCTGCTAATTGGTTTATGAGGGAGCTGTGGTAAAAGTGGTAGGTGGTTACTATGTTGTTATGTAGGCCTATACCACTAACACATCATACATGTGCCTACAGGAGTAATCCACTAGTCACTTACAATATGCTGTCACTGCACAATTCATTTCAAATCCCCAATTGATAAGATGATCAACAAATTATTATTCACTTATCTGCTGCCCTCTGGAGAAAATAATAAAGTTGTATCACAAAAATGTTACTTTGTGCATCTCAGGAGAACTCATGTTCTGTGCCCACAGATGTGGCTGCAGCACAGCTCCAGTGGTCACATGGGAAATGTAAAGACATGCCACACAGGGAGGCAATCGGGAAGCCGACTCTAAATACCGGCAGCCGGCTTCCCGACTGTCTTATCCCGGTAAGGGTGAAATGCAGGGTGTCTAGATGTAGACGCCCGCATTTCCCCGACGCCGGGAGACCGGGGCCCGGCGTCACGATCGTAGTGATGCCGGGCGCCGCGATGGGGGAGGTTTAGGTTTAGGGCTCCCGGGGGGTACTTAGGGTTAGGCACCCCCCCGGGAGGGTTAGGGTTAGGCTAGGGGAAGGGAGGGTTAGGGTTAGACACCCCCGGGGGGGACTTAGGGTTAGGCACCCCCCCCGGGGGACTTAGGTTTAGGCAGCGGGGAAGGGGGTGGTTAGGGTTAGGCACTTAGAGGGGGATTAGGGTTAGGCACTTGGGGGGGAAGTTAGGGTTAGGCACCCCTAAGGAGGGACAGGGTTAGGGGGGTTAGGTTAGGTTAGTGGATACTTACCTATCCACGATCGGGATTTCCAGCGCTGTCGGGCTTCCGCTGCGTCGCACTCTGCTCCTGTCGGGCTGCCGCTGACGGGAATCGAACCGCCATGCGGCCGGCAGTATTTCATACCATTTCCGCCACACATAATACATGCTATGACAAAAAAGGTGCATGCCCTATTCGGGGGTGTAACTAGACCTGGGGGGGAGGGTGCATAGCAACATTTTTGTGGCCACCCCTTCCATGGACTACTAAGCGTGGGTGGGGGCTCACCTCCTGAATTCCCTGGGCGGCTTCTTCTTTCCTTCCTGTCCCAGCAGGCTGACTCCGTCTCTTCCATCCTCACTGATGCCAGGAGGAGGCGTCTGAGGATGTCCCACTCCCATAAGGCTCAGCATGGCCACGCCTCCTCCCAGCATCAGTGAGGACCATGGAGAGACGGAGCCAGCCCAGAGGACTCAGGAGGTGAGCAGCCGCCCCGCACTTAGTAGTACACTACAGGGTGTAATGTGTGTACTGTCGTGTGGTGCAGCATGATTGTGTGCAGAGGCAGCCCGGGCCCCATAGCAGCCGCATCCCCCTCACCTACTGTAGCTACACCCTTGGCCCTATTGTTAGACACTACAATCTGTTACCACTGCCACCATACTGCATAGTTAGCATTACATGCAATTCCCCCTGTGACCATTGTAACCAATGAACAGCTCAGAACCCATGTGACCAGTACGCAGTATATCACTTTGCTGTAACAGTGTTCTGCACTTTACAGAACAATTACTGCTCCATGCTGCAGAGACGTTCATAGGTTTAATGGTTGTTCCCAAAACTCCCAGTAGCTGATAAATGACTATTTGTAAACCAAATTAGTTTCAATTGGGGAAATGAAATTTTTTTTAGCTTTATAAAGGAAAAACTATATATATATATTTTTTTTCACACTTGGTCACTTTACCATTTTCTGTGTGGCCTCGAAATTTTTTGCATGTAAACAAAAAGCCTGATAGAAAATGGCTTTATCCTCTGCGCTCCAGCTGGCTTTAATAGGGGTGAAGTTATTCATGTCATCCAGAGCGCGGTCCATGTTGTACTTGTGCCATAATAGCATGCCAAGGGCCTGTCATGGGTGTAAGGAGCAGGAGTGTGGCATGAGAAGTGATGATATCGAGTATATGGGTAAAGAAACACATAATCAGTATTATCACATTCTAATTATAACAAGCTCTGGATACATTCTCCCTAACCCAGTGACATCAGAACCTGACTCAGTGTTCCCCATATGCAGTCTTCTAGACACCCTAACTAGGCATGCTTTCCATATCTTTTTAGTGAAGCACAGGTGTATTCATTACTGACTGACACATTATAAGATTCACAGGTGGTACTAGCTATGTCACTTGTGACTCTGGGCTCTCTTCATAAAGAATGAAGAAATAGAATTTAAATTTTTCACTATATATCACTTCAGTTTGACGCAATATATAGCTTTGGTAAGTAAGAATTCATGTATACTCACCTTTCCAGCAATGCGATGCAAATGGAAGCTCTCTGCGATCCTGTCTTCAGCTGCGGTACTTGGAGACATCGCAATGTTGGATCCAGGTTCTGTGTGTGTATACGCTGGCAGCACAGAGAGTCCTCTGGCGGAACATGGACAGGGGGGTAGCTGAGTGAGCTGGGTGCAGCCGGGAGGCAGCACAGTAATTACATCGGCACATCATGGACAGGTGGGAGGGCTGAGAGTGCCATGAAGCAGGGAGTGACCAGTCTAAAGCAGGGATGGTTAAAGTGGTCGACCGCAGGCACTCAACCAGTCGATCGCGTTGGCCCATCCCCGTCAGTTAGCAGCATCCAATAAGAATCACTGTGAGTGTTATTGGCTGCTGCACCAAATTGAAGCTATGGCGAGCTGGGAAACACTGGTGTAACTGCAAAATGTGAGCGCTAACTGGCATATAGCAAGAGTATGAATTCACAAGTGGCTTAGGGGCATATATACCAATTATCAGGTCTTGCTCCCAATAATTATAATTTCTAATTGTCACAAATCACAGCAGTAATAAATTAAGTACCACTGGAATTTACTAATATTCTCATATACATGGACAGGGGTTCCAGTAGGAGAACATGCCTGAGATGTAGCAGAAGTAAAGTGACCACTAATGTAATAACTGTACTTCTAGGGTCAGCTGCCATGTGCGCTACCTCAAATGTGTGTCCATCCCTCTCCCAGAAAATGTTGCATAATATAGCCCATAGGCTCCAATGGCTAACATTTGATGGTGTCCCCATCTGAACATGGTGTTAGCTACTGGGCCAAGATCCTGGAAGCTTTTCATTATGGAACTTGGTAAAATCACATTTTAGCAGCCTCCATGGAAACCTATAGGGGCTGTTGTGAATGAAATTGGAGGGACCACGGCAAATGTAAAATACATCTGCTCCAGTCTCTCCTTACATCCAGGAGATAATCAGTGTTTAAAATATTCCCTGAAATTGGCTGTTTTGGGCGATTTCACACAAAAACAGTTTGGTAAATAATAATATGCCATTTAATAGTTATCCATGTTGTGTTATATGTCACTGGGATAACAGAAGCATCAGCACTACTCAAAATAGTGGCAAACAAAAAGTGGTATAGGGTCCTGGGCGCTAAAAAGGGGGAGGGGAATAAAGTCACCCAGTAAATAAATACATAAATATATAAACTTTTCTTTGGTGGAAAACCTGTCACGATAGGTAGGGATATATCACATGTACAGAAAATAGAACACCTCTATAGTGTCATTCAGCTAAATAAAGGATTCTATGAAAAGTGCTGCAACCATGGAGAAGGTCGTTTTTAAAAACACCAGCGGAGAATATAAAAGCCTGTGAGAAGACGACAATGGCGCAATTCCAGCGACCATTTGACCATTTTTGCAGCAAAAGGCAAAACCAGATTATTTCAAATGTTTGCCACTTTATAAGAACGTGCAGACAGCATGGCGCAGATGCCTGCATCTCACAGGCTATTACACTTCCCTCAGGTGTATTATGGATACAGTATGTTGAGACCTTGATTCATTTGGCATTAGTAACAATGGAGCATAGCTACAGAACTACAAATCAGCTGGGGCAATACATGCCTACTCTCCCCATACGTTTGTGAGACTCAGGGAGAGCAGGATGCCCCATCTACATCCGCCCACTTCTTAGTAATACAGGCGGCACAGGGGTGTGATGCGATTATTGCCAATAAATGGCATAATGGACATGTCCCTCTGTGCCATGCCAAGATTCATGGTATTGTGCCACATGGTTGATAGAGTCATGATGATGGAATGACCACTTGCATCTCACCTGGGTAACTCACGGATAGGAGATAAATGTGGCAAGTATGGCTGGGGCCACGTGTTACCATGGTGTATGGGAATAAATAGCTATAATGAAACACTGAGGACAATAGATAGATGGAGAAGTGCAATGATGTGCGAGGCTGCTTTCTGCCTGTCCCTTCTTACCTGCTCCTCATTGTAGCCATGTTTGTCCTTGGCCATTAGGATGTACTCATCCACTGCAACACAGAAAGGAAACATTATAGTAACATAGTAACAAAGTGCAGATCAGACAGGAAAGCTGGGTAAACATTAGTATGACGGATCGGCACTCTGGCCAATCCACCGTCCTATCTGACAATTGGTGCATACACACTTACCAACTGTCGGCCTGACATTTGATAAGTGTGTGGTGCCTGACGTCACAACTCTACGGGCATTTACACGTGCCCGCCCAGTTTTTGATGTCCGTCACCGGCGGCCTCTGCGGTAAGTGTACGGGACATTGGCTGTGCTGCACAGCCGACGCCATAGAATGTGAACGAGCTAGAGGTAATAGGTTACTGACAGTTTAGGTCATTGTTGCTTTCTGACCTCTTCTGTTACATTGGACATAAAGAAACTATACACAGTTACCTAAAGATCTGTAATACATAAGTGAAGTCCCCGGTGTCCATACTTCAAACACTTTTACAAATCACTTTGTGTAAATAATAGAGGGAACGTGATCCTGACATTTATATATATCAAAGAACATCAACTAATCTCAGCTGTGGTTACAGTAGATCAGGCCTGGCTTTCTATATAACATAACAAGGATATACTAACTTATTACGATTAGTGTTGGCCACGGATAATTATCATACCTTATTGCTGAACATCACTGGGATGTGGATTTTCAGGGGTTTTATCCAGTTTACCAAAAGGAAACTTTTTACAAACAAACCATTGAAACTAATCACTGTAAAATTACATTGCATCCTTTACAATGAAAGAAAAAATAATCTAATTGCCATATATCATTTTCAGGTTGGGTACAGGATGCCGGCGCTCGGGATACTGGCGGTCGAAATCTGGATGCTGGCATCCCAACACCGGTGATGCCAACACCAGTTGTTCATTATCCTAACCTCTCCCTACCCCTTGTTATGTTCTGGGTTGCTTGTGGACCCGGGGTGGTAGCAGGAGCGATCACAGAAGCAGATTTGAAAATAAAACTAGGATTTTTAATAAGTGCTTGAGTAGACAGGTAGTGAACTGAAAATAATCAAGCCAGGTTTGCAGATAGTGAACTGAAGCGCAGGATGTCAGCAGGCTCAGGCACTCAGGTATGGGCAAGGGTGATGGAGGTAGCGGGGTAGTCCAGTGGGAACTAGGAGCTGACAGGCAGACTGGCAGACAGCGAATTCACAGGAACAGGAAAGCACAGAGAACTCCCTCTCAGCTAGGCTGAGATACACGTTGCACTGGCAAAGAAGTAAGGCACTGACCCTTCCTAAATACCCCATGCCGTGCTGTTACTGGCCGGAGGGAACATGTGACTCACCAGGATTGGCCAGCCACATCACATGGCCAGAAGGCAAGATGGCGGCGCCCATGCCAAACGGAACGGAGACGCCGCCAGGCCTCACCAGCGCAGAGTGACAACAGGGCCGCACAACAACGTGCGCAGCCAAAGCCCCCCGCCAGACACCAGCTCCACCACCAGACAGCCTGCGCCACAATGACCTCACAGGTAACACCCGCCTAGCGCCATGCTGAAATACCCTGGCCGTGACAGTACCCCCCCCTTTTGGGGTGGCCTCAGGACACTCACCAGGCTTCTCCGGATGGGCAGAATGGAATCTCCTGATGAGCGTGGGAGCGTGGACATCACGAGCATCGGTCCAGCAACGTTCCTCTGGACCGTAACCTTTCCAGTCCAACAAATACTGAAGATGACCTCTGCGCAGATGAGAGTCCAAGATCTGGGCGACTTCAAACTCAACTCCTCTCTCCGTCTGGACTCGAGGAGAAGCAGGTAGAGCATTATGGAACTTATTCAGGACTAGGGGCTTTAATAAGGAAACATAGAAGGAATTGGGAATTTTTAGGTATGGGGGTAACTGTAAACGGCAGGCCACTGGATTAATGACTTCTGTTATGGTGAAGGGACCGATGAAGCGGGGTGCGAATTTCATAGACGGAACTCTTAGACGAAGGTTCCGAGTAGACAACCAGACCTGGTTTCCTACTTGCCTGCGTGGAACTATTCTACGCTTCTTATCGGCCTGGGTCTTATAGCGAGAGGATGCCTTCAACAAATCAGACCGTACTTGAGTCCAGATGGCAGCAAAATTCCGCACCGTGTCCTCCACGGCCGGAACATCGAAAACAGGCAGGCTTCAGAATTCGGGAACACGAGGATGAAGGCCATATACAACCTGAAATGGCGTTTGGTTAGTTGACGAGTGGTAGGAAGCATTATGTGCAAACTCAGCCCACGGCAGCAAGGCAGCCCAATTGTCCTGGGAAGATGACATAAAAATTCTTAAGAAAGTCTCTAGATCTTGATTAACTCTCTCGGTGGAGCCGTTGCTTTGCAGATGGTAGGCCGTGGAAAAGTTTAACTTCACTTGAAGAACAGAACACAAAGCCCTCCAGAATTTTGCAGTAAACTGCACACCACGGTCAGAGACAATTTCAGCAGGAAGGCCATGTAGACGAAATATGTGTTGGACAAACAACTGTGCCAGGTCAGGGGCAGAAGGTAACTTCTTCAACGGTATATAGTGGACCATCTTAGAAAATCGGTCTATTACAACCCAGATAGTGTTGAAACCTTGAGAGACTGGCAGGTCTGTGACGAAATCCATGGAGAGATGCGTCCATGGACGTGATGGAGTAGGTAATGGAAGCAATTCCCCAGCTGGAGCTTGTTGTGATGATTTATGCTGGGCACAGGAGGAGCAGGAAGAGATAAACTCCATTATATCTGCCTTCATAGAAGGCCACCAATAGTGTCTTTTCAGGAACTCCAAGGTCTTCCGAGTCCTGAGTGCCCTGCGAAGAGAGAGGAATGTGCCCAGGTGAGAAGCTGCTTCCTTAATTCCGGGGCCACAAATGATTTTCCCGTAGGAGGCTGAAGTTGTAATGCGGCGAAAACTCTTGATTCCAAGACAGGGGTATTGCTTTGATTTTCAGATTGATCATCAGAGGAGAGATCTCGATAGGGCATCAGCCTTCTGATTAAGTGCTCCAGACCGGAAGGTCAGGGTGAACTGAAACCTGGCAAAGAATATTGCCCAGCGGGCCAAACGAGGACTCACACATTGGAGGTTTTTGAGAAATAGGAGATTTCTATGGTCCGTAAATACTATGAATGGAAACTTGGCGCCTTCTAGCAAATATCTCCATTCCTTCAATGCCAACTTTACAGCTAGTAGTTCTTGCTCACCTATGGCGTAGTTCCTTTCGGCAGGAGAGAATTTTTTAGAAAAGAACCCACACGGATGGACTCGGTTGTCCTCATAACGTTGAGACAAGACTGCTCCCACAGCTTCAGATGATGCGTCTACTTCCAACAAAAAAGGCCTGTCCAGATCGGGTTGTCGAAGAACTGGTGCTGAGATAAAGGCCTGTTTTAGAAGATGAAAGGCAGACTCTGCCTCAGGTGACCATTGGGCAGGATTAGCACCTTTGCGGGTCAAGGCTGTAATGGGAGCCAGCAGTGTAGAAAATCCCTTAATGAAGCGTCTATAATAATTTGCGAAGCCCAACAATCTCTGGATGGCCTTCAGTGTCTGAGGTCGGGTCCAATCCAGAATTGCCTGTACCTTCTTGGGGTCCATTTCTAAACTGGAGCCAGATATTACATAGCCGAGAAAAGGTACACTGGGCACTCCAAAGACGCACTTCTCCAGTTTGCAGTAAAGGTGGTTTTCTCTCAAACGGGTCAAAACTTCTTTAACATGTTCTTGATGTTTAGCCACAGAGGGTGAAAAAATCAGTATGTCATCCAGATAGACAACAACCGAAACATATAACAGATCCCGGAAAATCTCATTAACGAAACTTTGAAAGACAGCAGGGGCGTTACACAATCCAAAAGGCATTACTAAATACTCGAAATGTCCATCTCTGGTATTAAAAGCGGTCTTCCATTCATCGCCAGCTCGGATACAAATGAGGTTGTAAGCCCCTCTTAGATCTAATTTAGAAAAAATGACAGAGCCCTTGACCCTATCAAACAACTCAGTAATCAGGGGAAGAGGGTATCGATTCTTTACAGCAATGTCATTAAGGCCTCGATAATCGATACATGGTCTTAGACCACCGTCCTTCTTGCCAACGAAGAAAAACCCAGCTCCGGGAGGTGAAGTAGAGGGGCGAATGAACCCCTTTGCCAGGTTGTCCCGGATGTATTCGGTCATGGCTTGAGTCTCAGGCAAGGACAGTGGATAGATACGACCATGAGGTGGTATCTTATCAGGTATCAATTCAATTGGACAGTCCCATTCCCTATGAGGGGGTAAGATATTTGCTTGTTGTTCAGAGAAAACGTCGGCGAACATCTGATATTCCTTGGGAATGGCAGAAGAAACTAATGGAACTGTCTTTCTCACAGGTCGAATTTTTGGAAGACAGGATTTCTGACAGTCCATACCCCATGACAGAATCTGCATAGAACTCCAATCAATCCTGGGATTAAGTTGACGTAACCAGGGTAGACCAAGAACAATTTCTTGAGAGGCCTCTGATATCACCAGGAATTTTAAGGACTCAGAATGAAGTGCCCCAATTCGGACCAATACTGGTTGAGTCTTTTTGGTGACTATCCCATTAGTTAGAGGGCGTCCGTCTATAGAGGTCAGAGATATGGCATGGTTGACAGACAAACAAGGAATCTGAAATTTATCTATGAAACTAGACATTATGAAATTTCCGGCTGCTCCCGAGTCAAGTAGAGCAGTAGCAAAGACAGGTTTGGGTTTAAGATCCAAGGCTAGGGTAATCGTGAAATCTTTAATTTTTGGAGACGGGTTCATAACTCCTAACTTGATGTCTCCAGGGTCAGTTAGGATTTGGCATTTCCCGGTTTACGGGGGCAGGAGATCAGCAGGTGACCAGACTCTCCGCAGTACAGACAGAGGTCTTTTGCATTCTTCTCTGACGTTCTTCTTTAGAGAGGTGTGTATGATTCACCTGCATAGGCTCCTCTTCAGTAGGGGAAGGAATGGGACGGGTAGAAATGGAGGGGGTAAATGAACTTTGCCGGTCAGTTCTGTTTTTTTCAGCCTGACGTTCCCTGAAGCGTAGGTCAACTTTGATACACAACGAAATCATGTCGTTCAGATTAGTAGGAAGCTCTCGAGTGACTAGATCATCCTTTAGTCGGTCTGACAACGCATGCCAGAAGGTCGAGGTGAGGGCTTCCTCATTCCATTTGAGCTCTGATGCTAAAATTTGAAATTGCACGGCATATTGACTGACAGGACGGACCCCTTGTCTCAGTGTCATGATGTTTGATGATGCTGATACAGTACGCCCAGGTTCATCGAAAATCCTCCTGAAGGATGACACAAAGCCTGCATAATTATCCAGCAGCGGATCTGAGCGCTCCCAGAGTGGGGAAGCCCATTCCAAGGCCTGGCCGGATAACAGAGAGACTATATAAGCCACTTTAGTTCTTGCAGTTAGAAAGTTGTCAGGCTGCAGGGTAAAATGTATGTCACACTGATTTAGGAATCCTCGGCAGAGTTTAGGATTGCCGTCAAATTTATTTGGTAAAGGAAGACGTAAGCGGGGAGATGATCTGCCTCCTGTATTCCCAGACGGTGATGCGGATGTAGATGCTGGTACTTCAGGGGTAGAAAAGGAAGTTTGCAAACTATCCTGTCGCTTGAACATCTCTTGCAGAAATTTAGCCATCTGATGCTGCATGTTTTCCAGATTTTCTAAACGACCAGAAATGCACCTGAACAAATCCACTCCTGACTCCTGATCTGTGTCCGGCTCCATGGGGCCAGTGCAAACTGTTATGTTCTGGGTTGCTTGTGGACCCGGGGTGGTAGCAGGAGCGATCACAGAAGCAGATTTGAAAATAAAACTAGGATTTTTAATAAGTGCTTGAGTAGACATATAATGTGGCAGTAAATAAAAGTCCAGGAAAATATAAATGTGCACAAGAGTTCTGTGGTGGGAGCAAAAGAGTTAATGTCCAGGTAGAAACAATTAGAGCTGTCCAGGTGTGCAGGTAGTGAAACTGAAAATAATCAAGCCAGGTTTGCAGATAGTGAACTGAAAATAATCAAGCCAGGTTTGCAGATAGTGAACTGAAGCGCAGGATGTCAGCAGGCTCAGGCACTCAGGTATGGGCAAGGGTGATGGAGGTAGCGGGGTAGTCCAGTGGGAACTAGGAGCTGACAGGCAGACTGGCAGACAGCGAATTCACAGGAACAGGGAAGCACAGAGAACTCCCTCTCAGCTAGGCTGAGATACACGTTGCACTGGCAAAGAAGGAAGGCACTGACCCTTCCTAAATACCCCATGCCGTGCTGTTACTGGCCGGAGGGAACATGTGACTCACCAGGATTGGCCAGCCTCATCACATGGCCAGAAGGCAAGATGGCGGCGCCCATGCCAAACGGAACGGAGACGCCGCCAGGCCTCACCAGCGCAGAGTGACAACAGGGCCGCACAACAACGCGCGCAGCCAAAGCCCCCCGCCAGACACCAGCTCCGCCACCAGACAGCCCGCGCCACAATGACCTCACAGGTAACACCCGCCTAGCGCCATGCTGAAATACCCTGGCCGTGACACCCCTTCCTCCTTGATGCCTAAACCTAACCTCCCCCTCCCCGCACCCTAAACCTAACCTCCCCCTCTCCACACCCTAACCCTCCCCCTCCCCACACCCTAAACCTAACCTCCCCCTCCCCACACCCTAAACCTAACCTCCCCCTCCCCACACCCTAAACCTAACCCTCCCCTCCCCACACCCTAAACCTAACCTCACCCTCCCCACACCCTAAACCTAACCCTCCCCCTCCTCACACCCTAAACCTAACCCTCCCCCTAGTGCCTAACCCTGACCCTCCCCCTATTGCCTAACCCATAACCCTAACTCTTCCCATAACCCTGCTACAGTACTTACCTTCGGGATGCCGGCATCGGGATTTTAAGCGCCGACATCCCCTTTGTCGGGATACTGAATGTATCCCAAAATTTTCCGCTATATATTTCAGTGGTTCACAAAGTGTGTGTGAGTGTATGTGTGTGTATTTGTATGTACATATGTGCATGTGTGTGTATTTGTATGTACATATTTGTGTGTGTGAGTGTATGTGTGTGTATTTGTATGTAAATATTTGTGTGTGTGTGTGAGTGTATGTGTATGTACATATGTGTATGTGTGTGTATTTGTATGTACATATTTGTGTGTGAGTATGTGTATTTGTATGTAAATATTTGTGTGTGTGAGTGTATGTGTGTGTATTTGTATGTACATACGTGTATGTGTGAGTGTATGTGTGTGTATTTGTATGTACATATGTGTATGTGTGTGTATTTGTATATACATATTTGTGTGTGAGTGTATGTGTGTGTATTTGTATGTACATATGTGTATGTGTGAGTGTATGTGTGTGTATTTGTATGTACATATGTGTATGTGTGAGTGTATGTGTGTGTATTTGTATGTACATATGTGTATGTGTGTGTATTTGTATGTACATATTTGTGTGTGGGGAGTTGCCTAAGAGGGTGGATCATACTCTGAATAATGATAAATGAATAGTTCCTGTTTTGTGTTATTACAATTGGGAACCACTAATATTTGTATATATGATACATTTCCTCTATAGAAAGAGAAATACTGAAGCTTACGTTTCTCATCTACAGCAGCAGCTGGTGCCCACACTAAGATGTCCTGTGTGTTCTCATTAGGTGGCTGTGTCACAGGGTCTGTGAAAAGAAGCAGAGACAAAGTATAAAGGGGGGAATTCTATACAGGAGGAGACAGAAAGTCACAGGTACAGTGTCATTTATAATTCAGGTATATACTCCATATTCTCTAAGACAAAATAATACCACCACTAATGTATCACCATTATCTGGGTATAAATATACACTACAGAATACCCCCTTGTCATTATATATATATATATATATATATACATACAGTGTCATTTATAATTCAGGTATATACTCCATATTCTCTAAGACAAAATAATACCACCACTAATGTATCACCATTATCTGGGTATAAATATACACTACAGAATACCCCCTTGTCATAATATATATATATATATATATATATACATACAGTGTCATTTATAATTCAGGTATATACTCCATATTCTCTAAGACAAAATAATACCACCACTAATGTATCACCATTATCTGGGTATAAATATACACTACAGAATACCCCTTGTTATATTGAGATATATACATATATATACACACACATATATATACTGTATGTATGTATGTATGTGTATATATATATATAGAGAGATATAGATATAGTACACTATATTTCCCAGCTAGAATGACGGTATAACATGATACATTTATTTCTGTTGAAAATAGGCCAATTTATACACATTGGATCTCTGTGCATGGACAACCTTCATTTTGATAGTTTGTCAATTTACATTGTGTTTCAAAACACTGGGGGGGGGGGCTATTCATCATAACTAACATTTCCCTGGAGGTAATTAGGTTTAGAACTCGCATGAAGTTCTACCTAATTACCGGAGGAATGCATCATTCCTCCTCCCCATAACTATCTATTCCGAAAAGCTGTCATTTTTGCGATGACAGCTTTTCGGAAATAGTTATCCCTATCTACACTAACTTACCACAGCTGGAATCTGTGCTGCGCAAGCGCTGATACATCCGTAAAAGCAGCGCATGCGCAGCACTGCCTACAGCTGCGGTAATTCTGTGTACCCCCCTCCGCTCACCTCCCCCCAGCCCCGACTTACCTGCTCACTGCAGCTGCCTCCGGCTCCGTCTGCTGCTCTGACACTATGTTCTCCAGGCAGAACACAGTAAAGTTTACAAAAAAACCAACAATTTAGTGTGGAAATTAACGCAGGCGGACATAACCAGGAGATATCAGTAATTTCTCCTGTGTTTAGTGTGTTCATGAATACTAAAATAACGGTAATTAAGGAAAATTGTTCTTAAAATCGTTATTTTAGTGTTGATGAATAGGCCCCTAGATAGCTGTATTAACACTAACTGAACTAAGTGACAGTCCCTGTGGCAGTACCTTCAGTGTGTAGATCACATCTTTAACATTGAAAACAAGGTCTAAATGTAAATCTATATAATACAAATTAATTTAAAAGACCACTAAACTATTCAAAGGTTACCTTATATAAAATACATATTAATTTAAAGGACCACTAAACTATTCAAAGGTTACCTTATATAAAAGAGCTACTAATAGAAGCCACAAATATATCTGGAATCTGCCCACACCGTTACATTACATGAGATATGTATTATTGGGTTGAGTACGGGAGGCAGGCACTCAGAATCCCAACGCTGGCATCCAGACTGGGTTACAATCCCAACACAGCCACGTAAGTAAACTACCTCTAAACCTAGCCCTCCTTCCCCGCAGCCTAAACCTAACCCTTCCCCTGCACCTTAAACCTAACCATCCCCCCGCACCCTAAGCCTCCCCATAGTGCCTAACCCTAACCTAACCTTCCACTTAACCCCAATACTTACCATCAGGAGGTCAGCGTTCGGGATACCAGCACCGGGATTCTGACTGGTGTCGGGATTCCGGCGCCAGCATTTTGAGCACTGGCATCCCGACAGCTGGGATCAGAACTACAACCCGTATTGTTGTATTGCTCTAGCTTACCTCCCATTGCCCAGCTTTTGGTGGCAGTTTCTCCAGTAGGATTATGAACAGGACGGCTGCTATAGCAAAACATGACATATTGATGGTACAGAGCAATAATTCAACCATCTACTGTACTACGACAGGCAAGTGTAGGTAAGTGTAGGTAAGTCAATGAGAGCAGAAGCAGAACTTAGTTCAGCACTTATTGAGCCTGTACCCAACAAAAGTCGAGCACACAGAGTCCTAGCCACTTAAAGGGACTATTCATCATCTGGGGCTGGATGGCCCCCTATAATTAAGTATCTAACTAGACGCAAATTGCAGTGGTGGATACATAAATACCAAAGCATTTCAGCACTGCTCCTCTGTGGGGACAGCTGCTATGAAGTAGCAGTGATACTTACCGGTGCCGGGTCTGCCCAGTGCACATGCATGACCTGAGGTCACTCGTGCTCACGGCCACAGGGCACTCATTGTGGAAGGGGCAGAGGGATTCACCCGGATCCCTCTATGCAATCCCGTACCTCCTTTCCATGGAAAGTAGCTGGGCTCCAGGAATCAATGCAGACAAACTCAGAAAACTATCAGGTTTTGGAAACGTAAGTATACAAAAGAACCCTGGCACCACACAGAATACCTGTTCTTATATAAAATGTTCCAACAAGTGAGGAATGCCAGTCCTCACTGTGACAGGATATGGAACAAGAAATGTGTCGTGGCACTTAGAACATCACACAAGATAATACCTAAATTAAAAAACAATGTTTAATGTTTAATCATTATTTCAAATATAAACAATTAAAAACGAATTGCTCCCAGGAGTAAGTATAAATAAACTAAATAATCATATAGTAATACTTGAGCTCCAATAGAACTTCTTGACAGCTGTCTCTCTATGGGGTCAATCCTATTGTCTGTGATGATCTTGCTAGTGTGAGTCATCCCGACGACAGCCGCAATTTACGGCAGCCCGAACTCGTACAAAATCACAAAATTGAGCAAATTCGGGCTCAGAGCCGGCCACGATAGGTGCCAGTTCAGGTGCCGTTGCTGACACTTTAACGCCTTGGCAACTGCAACTCGTACCCTTCACGGACAATAGGATTGACCCCTATGATATGAAATAGCAAGAGGAGATATAATGTTAATGAAAGTCCACCCAATATAACAAATCTTCCAATAAAGAAGAAAGAGGAAAAAAGACAAGTTAGTGTTTAGGCAATTAGCCTCTAATTAATCCTCCTCACTACAATAGCGTAAATAGTTTAAATTCTGTTGGTGGTATTAGGAGATTTCTAAAACAAGTATATCCAATCGTGCTGGTCACAGTATAAACACACTTGCCTACTTTTGAAAAAGCATTTCAGCGAGATTGTGAAAGCAGCAACGATGAGCACGGCCATAAAACTGACTTACATCCAAATGTAAATGGACCCCAAAGCAATAATGGTGCGTACACACGGTACAATCAGTCAGCAATAATGATATCGCTGACTGCTCATCCTGCACCATCCCGGTGTGCTGGATGATCTTAATCGATCATCCAGCACACCACCAACGACGGGCCAGTGACCATCGATCAACGATTGCAGGTCCCTATGTAACCTGGTCGATATCGACCAGGTTGGCCTGCATGCATGGGTGATGGTCAATATCGTTATCGTCCATACGTGCCCGCGCATCGCTGGCCATTTGTGGGTTGGTAGGCACCAAAAAATGAACTATCTGAACGATATATGGTCATTATCGTTCATATCGTGCATTTTTATCGTACCGTGTCTACGCACCATTAGTAAGATCTACGTGTTCATGAAAACACACAGATACTATTTCGAAAATGCATGTAGCCATAGGGATCATTGTCCCTTATAACCAATGCAGGGAAATTATACTATTTGAATGTACATATCTCTGTTTTTTTTTCTTATATAACAGCTTCATAATGGGAGTAAGGTGCAATCAGGGAGATTGCTCAACTCTTCAGTGAGACAGGGAGATTCCTACTATTTCAGGGATATGAGAAAAAGGGGGGAAGGGAGAAGAATGGAAAAGAAAGTCACCGCACAGATCAGAAAGGGGTGGTAGAGTTGGTTATTGGAAGTGTGACCAAATCTAATTTAAACAACAACAACCTATGACAGTTATAACATTTTAATGTTTTGTACAGTATATTTAGGTGGTGGTGCTACCCAGAGTCAAACTAATCTAGAAAAAGGAATGTTCTCAGAATAGACGAAATATGACAACACAGTGGTATTCAGGTTCTGGGTTACAAATTACCTCAGATAGAGTAGGTGAAATATAAAGACATATACATATAACAAAGAGCAATGCATGGCAAGATAATGCCGCAGGGATGAATCGGCAAAGGAGGGGGATCCTTTTATCACTGCACTGAATCTACAGTGGTCAATCCTCAAAGCCCCCATGAGCAGTTGTTACCACAAGTGGTTAGATCACAGCGGGGAGCCATCTGACTTCGGCAGCAGATCACACAACAGTCGGCATACGTGTCTCTGGTAATCGACTCCAAGCGTCTAAGCTGAATGAATATAGAGAACAGTCCCGGCACTATAGTACAGCGATTGGAAATAGAAATACGGGAAGCACCTGTATCTTCAATGTGTTTCTCCAAACATAGGACGGCTTTTACAAGAAGCAGGTGAGCATGAGGTGGAGACTGGTGTTAATCCTTATAATCCTTGCATTTCTTTAGAGGGATTCAGATGAATTTAATGATCTAATTGCCCCTTATAATGAATAGGCCAGTTACTTAAAGCATGCGGAAACCAGCTTTTCTGCTTGTATAAAGGCCCATTAGTGATAATGAATAGGCCCCTAGGATACTGGAAACAAGGACAGTGCTGGGGAGGTACATGTGACAGCTTACATGCTCAGAGGAGGGGTACACTGTCGCAAACGTCTGTAATCTTTACATATACAGTTATTGGTAGTGTGTTTATATAAGTAACTAGCTGAAGTTATTAAGTTTTATTATGTGATGTTGTCCAAATCCATCCAGTGGAAGACCCAGAACAGGCTCCCTAGGTCAAAGTTCTGCCTGGTGCACTCTGCCGTGAGGTACGACCAGGACCCCATCCACTCCATTAGGCACCCCAGACCATTGGCCACCCCTCTGTGACGTTTTCATCCAAATCCATCCAGGGGAAGGCCCAGAACAGGCTCCCCGGGTCATAGTTCTGCCCAGTGTACACCAAAGGGAGGTCCGACTGGGACTCTAACCCCCTAAAAACTGTCCAGGATCCAACTGAACCACCTCGCATTGGTTTCATCCAAATCCATCCAGGGGAAGGCCCAGAACAGGCTCCCTGGGTTATAGTTCTGCCCAGTGTACATACACCAAAGGGAGGTCTGACTGGGACTCTAACCCCCTAAAAACTTGCCAGGATCCATCTGAACCACCTCGCGTTGTTTTCATCCCAATCGGTGCAGGGGCGTCCGAATGCACAGCCGGACAGACAAACAAGCAAACAGACCAATGAATTTTAGATATAAGATGTGTTTTAGGTTTACATTAAAGAGACCATACCTTGATTACACTGTGGAATCTGGGCCTGGAAATCTGGTCCCACTCGGATCAAGCTGTCTAATAGCATAAAACACAAGAGACAGCATGTAAAACATGAAAACAGGAAAGTAAGCAGGTAATGTATAACATGGGTTACTAGGATACTTGCAGAGCTGCCAAATACAAGAAACATGGAGCAGCTGGCAGGACACAGAAATGAGCAGGAAACACCAGAGCTGGACAAGGGAATGGACAGACGGGACTTGGAAAGGGGCAGGGTTTATTACATACCACCAAACATGGGGGCGCTAATATGTAGCGGGGCAACATGACTTGCTGTAACTAACCTGCTGTACTATTTATTTACACTGTGATCATATCTGTTTTTCAATTAAAAACCCATCACATGCAGCGTTCCCACCTAGCATTATGAATGCAGAATGACATTGTTGCAGTGCGCTACATACATAAACACTGTGGCATCTAATTACTGGGTACAAACAGCGTAGTGTAAAATTAATGGGCAATAATGTCTAACAACTATAAAACTATCCCCCAAATAGTAATTTGCTATTGAAAAGTGCAACAGAATATATTGGTGCTATACTACAAAAATAAATGTTAAATAATGTTAAGCAATAAATTGTTTTCAAATACTGGTAGTTTTAAATTACTTTTGCTGTGAATAAATCTTTGTGTTTTGTAATCGCACCAACCTGATTGGACAGCCAATTACTTACCTTTAATACCAGCAGCTGCAATTTTTTCTGATGTCAGCGGACAGGCATGATGTGATTTCCCTATCACCAACCTGGGTGACATGCCGCCCAACATTTACACTTGCCAAATTCACTTTTGTTTAAAATTCTGCCCCATTTGTGCCCTACAAATTGGGACTGTCCCCTGAAAATCAAGTCAATTGGGAGGTATGAGATCGGGTCTTAAAGAGCATAGTGTTCAGGCCCTACATAATTTCTCCTGCTGCACGGTGCTCTCAGATCGGCATTTACTACCAAACTAAGGCTGTGGTTTGGGCTGACATGCCCTGCATCTAGCCGGAAATCTCCCTCTATCCATGGATTTCCCTTCAGCAAAGCCCGACTCTTTGAGGGTCTCATGTCACTAAGCCGGGTACACAACAGAACGACGTGTATCCCAGCTGACCTGATGCCCGATGGAAGGATATATCAGGTGGCCGTACACACTGCACGATCCAGTGTACAACCTCGTAGCCTTGTCAGCTACATCATTCCATCTGACGTGCAGCACATCAGATGTAACGACGTAGCTGATGACACATATGAAAGCGCAATTCAGCGTACACACTGAGCGATATGGACGATACATATGATTCCGATCAATGTCGGAACAATGTATCGTCCAATATATCGCCTGATGTGTACCCGGCCTAAGACAGCATAGCTTCTGTGGTGCTTGGTAAGTCTCACTACAATATTACATACTAGATATAAAATCAGAACTTACCTGCTTCATAGCTGACAGTCTTCCTCCTTTTTTTTTGCTCTGGAAAACAATATAGTGGGAATTATCACACCAAGGGAAACTGTTCAGTAACTCATAAGAAACAAGCTATTGGTCACATATTCAATAACTCAAGTATGATTATCTTCTAGTAACTATGAGATATTAGTTGCTCTTAATACGGCATTGCTGCCCTGTGTGGACTCTCTAATCTATAATACTCACAGAACTGTTTGTTTGCGACTCCAGTACAGTCACTAAGGGCAGAGCACTACCGCACTGTGGCTATTTTGATTGCTTGTTTATATGAGGACATTAAACATTTCTTGATAGATCAGAGCTATAACAGGGCACAATTGCGCAACGGCCCTGCCCCCTGAGCGCGCAACATCATGCAGAAGGGGTGACCCTCAGCTCCGGTAAGTGCAGCACTGACCAGGTGTCCTCAGGATGCCCAATCGGCTGCATAGACTGTGCAGGGTGTCCATCTGGAGCGTCCACAGGACACTCCGCCGATGCTGCATCAGCAATCCTAGCTAGCTGCAGGATGCCTTTCCAGGAGCAAGGGTCGTAGGGCTGCGATGGAGCCACCCACTGTGCGGTGGCACTGCTCACCAATAGATAGTTATGGCCCTTAGATATATAGATAGTTAGATACTGTAAATTATAGGGATTTTACTGGGCACAAGAATCCATCGTTACTTCTAATAACTGGAATAATTTACAACAGGGGTGCATTTTTCCTGATAATAGACATATTTTACTTATAAACTTTGACATGATGACAGAAGAACTCACTGTTGATACAAATATACACAAGTTATGGTATCTGTATATTGGAGAGTAATAATTAACAGCATTTATTAGGATAAATTGTGTTTATAAGGATTACCATATTTTATTACTGTAAATTATTAAATATTAGAGGTCACCTTGGAGATCCATGACCTGCAGCGTTGTGCTTTTATATGGTCAGAGTACTCGTCATAACAGACTTACACTATGGAGGGTATTATACAGTATATATTGCTTATAGGAGTTTTTACCTAAATTACTATATTTTCCTGTTTTATGTACATATATAGTGACCAAATCAGAAATTAAATTAACTCAATGTTACATTTATAAAGATAATCTTGGTGCCATCCTATAAGGGTCTATTTACGCAGCTGTGTTAGGAGATAAAGTGAATGGTGATAAGGTACCAGCCAATCAGCTCCTAACTGCCGTTTTTCAAACACAGCCTATGACATGGCAGTTAGGAGCTGATTGGCTGTTACTTTATCACTGTTCACTTTATCTACTAACACAGCTTAGTAAATAGACCCCATAGTCTTCTTTAATTGGCATTAATGATCTACCTAATTGTTTCACAACAAATATAGCCAAATCATTAGACTGAGGGATAACTTTAGCACACACAGAATAACCATATAGTATATCAAACAATCCCCCAAAAATAATTAATTGGATTAAAACCTATTGTCATACAGTTGATTACACAGCATGTATGAATATCTAATCCGTCACCAAACCAGCAATTTTCTTAGTCAGCCAGAGATCATTTTTAATAATTCTCATCCAAAGCTACAGGCTGTAAGGAAACATTTTATACTTTAGTGCCAGCTCTTAGTGTGGGATACTTAGCCCTGTTTTTCAGGTAGATAAACAATTGTAGTTAAAAACCTAATTACCATATATTTTACATTATCCAAAATTCATGACTAAGCGCCATTTATAGAGATATAATTTACATGTATGTAAATTATATCATGTATGTATATATATATTTAAGTAGGCATTAAAACAAGTTCTGCGTACCAAAAAAATAAGATTTTGCTGGCATATAATCACTGAAAATCTCCAGCACTTATAGAGGCTCATAGAGCTGTTATGATGTACTGTACATTAGCTGAGGTATAGGATAGCAGGAGTATTGTTGTATCACTCGTGTTATGCCAGGCCAATCAGAAGCAACGGCTTTGTTCTAGTAAGCCAATCCAAAACATGTTTTGAATGTTGCGGGAGTGTACTTCTGGATAGAGAACCTGCCCTTCAGAATCAAATCTATTCAACATAACACTACTAAAGGCTATCCCCTTCTATTATATTCAACATAAAACAGAAAGCTAAAATCAGTATATAACCTAGACGTAACATTTCTGGCACCAGCTGAAGGACATTAAATCTTACCTTCCCCATTAAGCGTCGCGGGGTTTCAAGAAATGTTCTGTCCTAAATGACTGGGTTCCTATACCGCAGCTCTGCTCTTAATACAGATTTATAAAACCAGAATTTTTAAAAAAAAATCTCTAGTTGGGTCCTCTGTATTATAATGCAGCCTGCAACAGAACCAGCACTTTATTGTTTATTTAAGCAACGTTTGTTATTAAGCAGTCACAATTGTTCTAATGGACACATGATAATCACTGTTTATTGTTGCTAGGCAACTATTTTATCTTTAGCCAATCACCTGTTTCACTATAGAGATTAGCAGCCTATCACTGCTGGTATGTAAAATATTGGACATCATAGATTAAAATTAGTGTTCAACATAGATTATGTGCACTTTTATACAAAGGATCCTCTCCCTATTAATTTAGAGCAACTGGTAATATGACTGGCACTTAGGTTATTGTTGCTTAAGATGGCTATAAACCTAAATATTATCTTGCCAACCATCCAACTAGTTGGCTGGTTGGAATAAAAATCTGGTAATGTATGGGAGTAAATGAGAATGATCCATTTGCTCCCAAACACTGGAAAACATACGTAAACGGTCGTTCAGACAAATTGGTTAAATAAAATTAGTTTCCTGTTAACCAATTAGTTATTACATTATGCAGATTTCCAGGCCTTCATTGTTTGCATATAAAGCATGGGAAACTACAGATTTAGGCCCTCATTCAGAGCCGGACGCTCTGAGCAGAGCGCTCGCTCTGAATGAGGGCCGTCCTCCATAAAAATGGAGCGTCCTCCTGGACGCTCGTATAGCTGTGGGTCACCACCCACAGCACATACGAGCGTGCAGGATGATGGTCGCGATGGTCTTGACCATCGCGACCATCGCCAGTGCGACCAGCAGCCTGTGGTCGGGTTTTTCGACCACAAGCCCTGGAGTGATTTTGGCTCTATCAGAGCCAAAATCACTCCCACTGACATCACTAGTGATGTCAGTGGGCCGGCTTCTGACGGTAGGTGTTCCCTTGGGAACGCCCCCATCTGGGAGGCACGCCCCCGGCACGCCCACCAAAGGGGGCGTGCTGTCAATCAACATCGACAGCACGCCCCCTTTGTTCAGACACAACGAGCGAAGGAATGTCCTTCGCTCGTCGCGTCTCGCGCATGCGCACGACGGAGCTCCCTCCGTCGTGCGCATGCTCAGTGCACACCATCGACCCACTTGCGAGCGGACAGCCGCTCGCGAGTGGGTCTGAATCAGGCCCTTAATACGGTCAGGAATGAAATCACCAATTTCTTATACAAAAATCTAAATCGATAACAGTGCAGGTAACTACACATGTTCCATATTCTAATATTAGACAAGTCATTCTGTTTACCTAGTCATCATATCACTCTCATATTTCCAATAAAAAGAGAGTACTGTATTTTTTTCATTAATTATATCTAGATATACTTTTATATGGAGAGTTCACTTTCCATCAACACAAAATGTCCAAAATATGCTGTTAAAATCTGTATAGTATGTCTGTAATAGACGATGGCTAGTCATTGTGATCTACCAGTATCCTCAATGCAATCATATGATTTACAGTTCTTTACACGGCCTATTCCTGGACATGTATTAGGAGAGAATACCTCCAGGTCACTAGAACATAATCATTCTAAAATTTTTATGACAGTAAAAAAAAACTAAACATATCAGTGTTTTTCAGTCCTGAACAAATGTTTATGAATTATATAGGAAGGGGGTAATCTCATACCCTTTATTTACACCATCTGGTTACAAGGTTTCTCTTATGGATTATACACCTGAAACGCTGTCTCCCTCTTATGGTGTATAACATCTGCAGTACCCATGAATGTTATACTCTCAGGGGCAAATTCAATTGTTTTATTTCACCTGTAAGTAATGGGCGATATTAAATTGTTTACTTTATAGTCTAGGGATGTGCAGGCTCGGTTCTACTCGGTTCCGTTCGGTTCTTTTTACCGGATCTTATTGGGTTTCAGCTGTCACGAGTTTTGGATAGCCAATAAGATTCGGTAAAAAGAACCGAACGGAACCGAGTAGAACCGAGCCTGCACATCCCTACTTTATACTAATGAGCACGATTGCTGTGGGCCGCACTCATTACTTATTGCCGCTTATCCCTCCCAAATACAACGGGTTTAAACACGTAAAGTGCTCGCTATGTCTAGGCTGACATTACAACTGGGCGGGCATTTACATGTCAGTGTCGCGTATCCCTGCAGCAAGTGAATGGGCGGTTGATGGGTCGCCCGTACACACATGCAGATGCAGATATATTTTTCAGATTCTGACGTCTTTCAGATATATCGGCATCAGCTGTACTGCAGGGTCGACTTGATATGTCTGTGAATGACGATCCGCCGATGCACGATAGAATGAGCGATGTATTGCCATGTGTGGACCCAACATTATTAGGTCTAATGATACCTTGTAATGCTGCCATACAACAGAACAATATAATTTCAACCAGGGTGTTGGCTTCTGGCGAGTGGAAGCAAATAATAACCGGTCTTTTGTTTCCTCACACTGGAATGTCCAAAAACAGTCATTCCAGCTAGCAGAAGAAATCAAATATCAGAGCCATAACTAGACTTTTTGGTGCCCTGTGCCGGAAAGAGCATTGGCGCCCCTCTCATTTTCAAAGGGACATAATGCACCCAAAAAAGAGCCATGGCTTAATGGGGAAGGGCCAGGGAAGAGATAGGAGAGGCCAAGAGATGCTGGGGATGATATTAGAGGAAGCTACAAGCAAGAATGATAATAAACAGAAATTTGACAGGCACAAACAGCGCCCCCTGACCGGGGGTGCCCTGTGCCATGGCAACGGCCGCACTACCCTAGCTACGGCCCTGTCAAACATGTTTGAGTTCTCCCAGCTAGTTGGGTGAAAATCACTGGACACTTTCCCCCAAACTGAATGATTTTAACAGAAGTAGGTGGACACTCCACAAATGTCTGCTCCCCGCACACACCCCTCACACCTGACATCTCCCCCCCCATTTGTGAATTGGTATCACCTTAGGGGATGTATGGAGAGCGGCACTTACCTTCTCTGCGGGTCCCGGTCACTTCACTTCCTCCTAACACCTCTACAGGCTCCATGTCCGAGACAGCCTCTTTTTGAATCCAAGATGGCCAATGTGAAACTTTTCTATTTGGATTGAGGGAGGTGTTTCACATCAGCCATATTTAATTCAAAATGAGGCTGAGATATGGGAAGGAGATCACTGAGAAGCGGTCAGCAGGTAAGTGTACTGCTTCAGGACAATGAGACCACGTAAGTATAACATAAAACATGGCCGAAAGCAAACATTGTGTCTGTTTATTTAAAAAATACAGTATGTGTATTTATTAAACGGTCTGCTTTTTTATTTGCTTTTATTTCTTGGCTAACTACAGGTGCCAGCAGGCCCTGGTAGGTGGGTCATGCTGGGACATGTAGACAGTGGGTACATAAAGAATCCAAACCGAATTATAAAAAAGGATTTTGGTACTTACCGATAAATCCCTCTCTCCGATTCCACAGGGGGACACTGGAGTTCAAGACAGTGGGGCATAGACGGTGGTAGAGTAGAGCCTAGCACTTTAAATAATTTAGAAGTGTGACTGGCTCCTCCCCCTCTATGCCCCATCAGCCCCAGTTTAAGAACGTTGAGAGGAGACGGAGAACACCAGGAAAATGAAGAGAAGGAAAATACCACAGAACAGCACAAGACTGAAGGAGAACAGAGGAACCCACTGCAGGGAACACATGCAGTCACACAACCATAGAAGGAACCAAACAAAATGACAGTACTCCGCACTGAGCGGGCGTCCAGTGTCCCCTGTAGAATCAGAGAAAGGGATTTATCGGTAAGTACCAACATCCTGTTTTCTCCTTCATCCACTAGGGGACACTGGAGTTCAAGACAGTGGGGACGTCCCAAAGCCAACCTCTGGGGTGGGAAGTGTGGAGAACTTGCCGGCCCCTTGGTCAAACCGAAACAGGGACCGCCTTGAACCGTAGGCCCAATGGAAAAGCAAGAGCTGAGGATCAAGTGTCGCAGTGCACAGGAGACAGACAATCAGAAGTCCTCACTGAACCGCCACAGAAAACCCCATAACGCATAGCGTAAGTCAAATGGAACAGAATGTATAGCTAGAGAAAAACCGCAGATGAGAAGCATCATAACACCGTAATCTCAGCTGAAAACAGACCAAACCAGACCGTTGGAAGCAGAGAGCCCCAACAAGAATCCATAGAAGAGCAGTAACACGAGAACAAAACTGGTACCAGAGGCTAAAACAGGAAGATGCAACAGTCGCAGACAGCAGAATCCCAGCACTGCCGACAATAAACAAATCATATAGATCTACGTATAATGATACCGATCCACAGATGACGAGCCGAGCTTGTCCACAGACTTCTCTAACAAGAGCATGTATGGAGGCCAAAGCCAAGACCGAATAGTCAACCCGGACCATTCTTGAGGTCCCACTAATTACGGGGGTTGTCAACCAGAGGAAGATTAGATCACCAAAGTCTCCAGTGGAGGTCCCACTGAGCGTGAGGCAGAGGCGGCAGTGAGAGGATTCAGACTACAATTCCTTTCAGAGGTTCAGACAGCAGTACAACCCATTGTGGAAACAGAAGGATAAAACAGCAATTGGAACCCTGCAGCTGAAAAGAAAACCTCAAACAGACAACTTCTAACATGATGGAAGTGCGTAGTCAGTACCAGCTGCTGGCCTGAACATAGTATGAAAACAACCGGGATACCTTAGCAGATAAAAATCACGGATGTAACAGCCACCCCATGAGAGCGAGCTACCAATATAGAGAAGCATCCCATAAAGGCACCAGACAGGTACCTGTCAGTGTAATGAAAGTATCAACAGGTTCTAAACTGGAAAACCAACCAGTTCTTTTGCGTGGTATATAGTGACTGTCACACGTAAACGTAAAGATGTGCACTAGCCCATAGATGCACTACAGTAGAGAACCCTACAGAGTCTTGTAGAATAGTGTCACTGATCTCTATGTTGGAACCATGAACCAACACGCTAGGAAAGCTCGAAAGTGTAGAGCCAACTGATATGAACAGGTACCATAAAAGAGCGGATGGCTGCTAGGACAGCAGATAGGGTGTGGAAGGGAGAATAACAGCTATGTAATGTCAGGTTGCATGAAATAAGAGCTTCTTTTGAGGCTTTAATGGGGTAAGCCCGCTTACCTGTTAGCGACCCGAAGCCCTCTGGATGCTACGTAGAATGTCACTGACCTTTTTCATCTCACAGCAACCCGCCTCATCAGGTATAGAGAGTCAAAAATTTCTGGGGTGTTAGGCACTAGCGCTACAGTGTTTCCCACTTAAATTACAGGTATAGAGAGTAGCTTTGGTGGGCTGAGAACCAATGCTCTACAGCGTGGACTTCAGTCTGAAGATGTAGCAGCAGAAAATACTGTAGAAACTAGCAGAATGTTAGTGGAGACATGAAGGTCATACAACAGGACCACATTCTATACATGAGCTTGTTCCATTAGGGATATGCATCCATATGGAGATTATACATATACCCCAAAAACAGCCTGCTAGTGTAAGTATTCTTACATTAACTCTTATAATGGTGAAGTGCAGATAGCCAAGAGGCAGAATCGCAGGATAGCGAAAATTATTAACTAAGACCCTATACCTGTCAAGGTATACATATATACATAGTCCCCACCAGTGATCCCTGACTTTTATAGTGGTCACAACGAGAGGGATATTGAAAACAATAAAATTGAACCGCATGGTCAAGGATTTACTTGATGCCCTCCAAAATAATACAACCCAGGCCTGACCCTGCCTATATTGGGCGGGTGGTCATAGGCTTTCAGTAACTGCAGTCTGTTGTAGTTTAACCAACTAAGCCCTGAGGATGGAATAGAACCTGAATTCTCTATGTTCTGATAGGAAATGTACCTAAGGGCCACTTTAGAGACTCATATTACTGAGATAGCTTGTTCAGTCTGCGACAAGTCAAAAATATGGAGTACCGGAATTTATACTGAGAAGGGTTCCTGTACATAGACATAGAATGTGTTAATCATCCCAATTGAAGAAGGGATATATCTCCAGTTAGGGTTCTGACGATATTGAAATGAACCTCTATATACCCCTGCCTGTTCCTTCTAAAACTCTTCCTATAAGCCTCTAAGGATGACGCTAATTTGCGTACAATAAATAGAGACTCCAGACTCAGAACATGTGGTTCCGAAGCACAAAGTATTATTCAAGTAAAAGTACAGTCAGTTACACGCTATGATCTGTGTACAATAAGCGCAAATAAATCAAAGTCACAAGGTACAGTTGATATACATATGCATGATTAAACTTCAAAATACAATGAGAGACACAGAGAGAGAGAGAGACAGAGAGACACAGAGAAAGAGAGACACAGAGAGAGAGAGAGAGAGAGAGAGAGACACAGAGAGAGAGAGACACAGAGAGAGACAGAGAGATACACAGACAGAGAGAGACAGAGAGAGACAGAGAGAGAGAGAGAGACACAGAGAGAGAGAGAGACACAGAGAGAGAGAGAGATAAATACAGAGAGAGACACAGAGAGAGAGACACAGAGAGAGAGAGACACAGAGAGAAGACACAGAGAGAGAAAGACACAGAGAGAGAGACACAGAGAGAGAGAGACACAGAGAGAGAGAGACACAATTTAGGCGCAAAAGGAAATTATACAGACCCCAAGTACAGTATACATACGCAGGCGCTTCCGGACCCAGAGATAGGCATCAGCAAGAGACCCCTCGTCATTCAGCATGAAGACCCAGAACCAGCGTTCGTGCACTCATATTTATACCCCCCCAGAATAAACAGGACAATAGGGAAGTCTGTTGCTGATATCATTGGTTCCCAGGGGTGAAGCATCTGTTACAGCACATTTAACAGGCTGGTTCAAACAGACTCTCTCTGCCTCTAACAGCTGGGGGTCTTGCTCTTCACGCCTCCTGCAGCATCCTAACAGTTGCTTCTAAAATATACATTTTGTTGCTTGTAGGCTCTGCGATCCATAAATCAGGAATGTATGATGCGATCTCCCCACCGATAACACCGGAATACTGTAAAAAGGATACGCATCAGTACAACTCCAAACATGACTTGTTTAGCATGTATAATACCTTAGTTATCAAATATCTTTATTTTTCAGCATTTAAACTAACTGAACCAACTTAAATCATACACTTTAGAGCTTATTGAACCTTATGTGTGAATATGTAATGTGTGGGTATTCGGGGTTTGATATAAGGATGCTAGTTATTAATGGGTGAGATTTGAGTGCATAATTTCTCATACACGAAGTGAACATTCAGCAATGTGGATTGCTGAGCATTGTAGTTCCATGCCCTCTGTCAGCAGGCCCCCACCTGTCCTGTGTTCAAAGGAAAAAAACTATTTTGTTCTCCCAGACTCATGTGTGAATTGTGAATCAAGCTGTGAAGTTGGGGCCATCCTGTCTAGGATTCAGACAAATCTAATTGTGTAGATCAATGCCTGGATTATATTACAATTGCCACAACTATACTTTATCTGTATCCAGTGATTCCCAATTTGTATGTAAAAATACCCATTGTCTATTCTATTTACTCTTACTCAGAAAGCTTGTTCTTCCAGTTGCCCTTGGTAGATTAACAAAAACATTGCCATCTGTTCTTAGCTCCTGAGTTGTAACTTGAAATGACGCTGGTTACAAAATGGCGTCTTGCAGATTCTTGTTTCTAAAATGGAGTCTAGCTGGCATTTGCAAGATGGCGTCGCGCACGCTTCAATTTTAAACTGATCTTGTCTCAGCCAATTATTCAGCTTCGACAGTCCACCCTTTGATAGCAAACAACATGCTATCACAATCTGCTATTAGAATTTAATTTAGGCTTACATTTACATATTATTTAGTGTTATCATGGGATGGCACAAGGTGGTTCTTAGTCCATCAATAATGTGTCTCTGGGTGGGGACATAAAACTACTATTATATGCACACCGCGGATCTTGGAAGATCATGTGAAAGGTGTGGGAATGCACCAGTCTTATAAAAGCAGTCTTGAAGGGGAATTTAGATTTTACATTATTGGGGTGTTTTTAAAAAAAAAATAACATTTCAATAATAAATTTTTTTATGCATGGCTAAATAGAATACATTAAATGATGGTATTTCCTAGCTCAGGGTTGTAATGCAGTTCTGTATTTACCTCGGTATTCATACTGGCCACTATCATAATTTCATTCTTTTGTTTTACTCTATTTTTCCTTTTTACACACCTCAACACAATAGGAACACACTGGACGCATCATATTTCTTTTGCCTCTGTGTTCATATTGTGTGTGAAGATAGGGTGACGGTGTGTTTTTATGTATACCCAGCATTTCAACATGTGTGAGGGTCATAACTTCTGGAAGTATTTTTCCCAAATAACATAACAATTACAATACTAAAATTGGTCAGACACTCCCCTGACTGGCATTGCACTCCTCCTCCTGACTCCACTCCATCAGCTCCGCCATCAGCTCACATCTCCTTTATCGGTCCCCCATCACAGACACTGAGTATCCCCAAACAGATCATCATGACAAAAACTCTGGAAAGAAAAAGAACTAGGATGACCACAGCAGACCACTCCATTGCTGGAAGCACTGATCTACACATTTCTTTAGCTCAGATATCTCACCGTCACCTTTTTAATCCTTCCGGCACAAGCTCGCAATCGACAGGTCCACTTTATCGGCCTTGTCTCTGTCTTGTATCTCCACCGGTTGGTTAACCTCCCTATAGTGAGTGGAATGGACCCACGTATCTTCCCCGGCCACCCTTTGTGGATGTAGTATCGTCAGATACGGACCTTTCCACCGATCAGTCAAACAACCTGAGCTAAAAAAAATTTGGATCATAACAAATTCTCCAGATTTGACATCATGACAGTTTGCATTAGACATGTTAGTTAATAACACTTTCAATTTCAGTTATTCTCATTCATCTTCGTGAGACCCTGCACAGTAACCTCATTATCATATTTTCACATGAGGCTGCCTGTTTGAACAGTATCTCCAAGGGGGGCAAATAAAGGAAAAGACAGTCTGGGATAATCTTAGTGTTGTTACCCATCACCTTTCACATGTTCTTGGAAACGTCACCTGTAAAATAAGTCCCCCCATAATTTTTTAATAATTCTAGGGATACAGGTTCCTGCAATTAAATCTTGTTATTAATAGCTACTGCTCTAAATAATGCCTGGGCCACTGGGTTGAATAGTATTCCGAGTAGTCAACCTTAGCCTGGCATGGCTGCCGTTTATCCTTAGCAACCTTGCGTCCTATGAGTGGGAGATAAAGCACAACAGTTTAATATCATTTAAACATGACCTAAAATCCAACAATAAATCGTCCACATTTTACATTAGAACAGATACATTGGCAGATTGAAAAGATTGTAAACAGTCATATAGGGCCTGGGAGAAGATACTGGGGTTACCTATGAACCCATGGGAAACTCGTGTTCCTGTGTGGTGTTCTTCACTTTGCAGTTCTTACTTACGTGTCCCACTTGGTGACAGTTAAAACATAATTTTGAACGGGGTGGATGAAAAGATTGTTGTGGGTTTTGAGCAAGAGGGATAGGTGGTGGGTATGGGTAAGGATAGGGAGGGTAAGGATATTGTGGGGGATATAAGTATGGGACCTGTGGTTGTGTATGATATGTGGGGTAAGGATGTGTTTGCTGTGGTGTGGGATTGGTGAGGACGTGTAATTGTTCAGGTGCAGGTGTGTGTGTGTGTGGGTGCAGGTGTGTCGGTTGGCTGTGATGTTATTGTCATTCCTTCCAGAGCTTGGATACTGACAGCCATTTAGTTTTTTGCTCTGGGTCTCTCTCTTTTTTGTGATATTTTTATCATGTTCTATGGCAGACTCTATGAGGTTATCTATTGTGATTCCCCTCCAGCCAGGTTGTGAGGTCTGAACCCGAGTCATTAAGTCTTCTTTCAGACCATCCATAAGTACCGTGACTATCATTCCCCTGTGGTGAGTGCTATCTTTAATATCCTCTATCCCAGTGTACTGGGTGATAGCCTGCAGAGCCCGATCGCAATAATCTTCTGCAGTTTCACTCTCCTTCTGCTTAATGGTGAAAATTTTGTTCCAGTTAACTACCACTGGAAAATATATACCCAATTGAGTTACAATGTGGGAAATGTTACCTTGGTTTACTTGGTCTGTTAAGGGAACGTCACCATCCAATACACAATCCGTGATAAATTTTGTCACGTCGGTATTGCGTGGTAGACAGGCCCTTAACACCACACGCCAATCTATATTAGTTGGCTCATGAGAACTACCCAAATTTCTAAAAAATCTTTGACATTTGGCTAGTTCCTTTTTGGGATCGGGGAAATCATTTATGATGGAATTTAGTTCTGCTCTTGTCCAAGGACAATGCATTACTACAGCACTCATGGGTACTACACCGTTCGCATCTGCATTTCCGTTTCGGAACAGTTATCGTCCGAATGGGATGCAGACCGGTAGCGCTGCTACCTTTGACCTGGTTACCTGTCTGGGGGTTTAATCTGCTGCTGCTGCTACGTATGGTAACAACTTCCTCTACTGGTGCAGAGTGTGTCAACACTTCCCTTGCTGTTACCGATGGAGATGGCGGCACCACCCGTGATTGTGGTGATGTAGCATCTATCATCTGCACAGCATGGGAAATGGCAGACATTACAATAGGCTCATCATCCGCATCATGAACATTTTCTTTATAGTTGCTTAAGAGAGGGTACAAGTTGCTTGTTACATTTTTATGGGTATTTTTGGTAACTGTACTTGCACCTCCATCCACATAAGGTGGGGGAGGTGAGCGTGAACTGCTGGCAATACTCTCCACAACGCTACCTTGCCGTATTGCAATTTAGCGTCACGGATGTATTTTCTGGCAATGTGCTCGCGACGCTAGTTTGCGTCGCTTGCACATTTTTAAGCCATGCATCCCCTTCATGCTGCCACAGTTTTAAACATTCAAAATATTTAACCTTTTTCTCTCGGTAGCGCATCAAACTGATGTGATCCCGGACATTCTCTAATACATCCTTATCAAAACTACCAATTCTGGGAAACGGTCTAACACTCTTCCTCGTCATATTAAACCATAAATCACAATACCTTATTGCATAAGTACCGTATTTGGTATGCATGATACGACGGGCCGATCCGATCGGCGCCTCCATTAGCAGCACAACATTGCCGAACATCTCTACTGTTTGCGTGGCTCCCATTCTGAGACAACTCCTACACTTTTCAATAAAGATTTAGACCGGTGAAAGACAATCAAGACACTTTCACTTACCTGTGGACGATTTAAGTCGGCGGCACCCACACACCTGGATAAGATTGGAAAAAAGCAACTTCCAAACCCGGATAAGATTTAGTAAGGCGATTTCCACACCTATGAGTTTATATGTCAGCTACTCTCACGCACCTCTCTACAACAAAGACAACATGTACACCTGCTACTGTGTATAGAACGGTAAAGCTGCTTACTGAGCGGCTAGACTAACCCTTGCACCTAGCCTTTAAGGATCATACGATACCCTTAACTTTGTTCAACAAATATTTACTGTTACACACTTTTTTCCTGCGCAGAAAAATACACGTTAACCCAGATATTGGTAATAGAAAAAAATGTAAACCTCAATGGCTTTGTTTAAACACCATGGCAGCACAACCAGAAGTACGTATACGCTATTGTGCGACCAGCCACATAAAAAATAATGCGACTACCACACAACCGTATAATGACTTTTTAACTGCGTACGCAAAAGTGCGTCTTTGCTATGCGCAAACCTGCGACTTAGCCGCGTACTCAGTACTGCGACACCCCTTTAAACATAAGGTTCTATCAACAGAGGAAAACACACTTTTTCCTCTCTTGTCCCTGGATTCTAGTCAGCTTCCTTGATTCACACGGAGACGGATAGCGATCTTTCAGCACAAAGCGGTTGCAGGCAAACCCTGCATGTGGCCACTCCACCCTTTGCAGAAATATCGATAGACGTATGTACCGTGTGAGCAGGTAAGTGACTTCACTCGATGAGCCCCCATCTGACAATATTGAAATGAACCTCTATATACCCCTGCCTGTACCTTCTAAAACCCTTCCTATAAACCTCTAAGGATGACGCTAATTTGCGTACGCAGTCATACAATAAATAGAGACTCCAGACTCAGAACATGTGGTTCCAAAGCACAAAGTATTATTCAAGTAAAAGTACAGTCAGTTACACGCTATGATCTGTGTACAATAAGCGCAAATAAATCAAAGTCACAGGGTACAGTTGATATACATATGCATGATTAAACTTCAAAATACAATGAGAGACACAGAGAGACACACACAGAGACACAGACAGAGAGAGAGAGACACACACAGAGGGTGAGAGACACACACAGAGAGAGACAGAGAGATACACAGACAGAGAGAGAGACACAGGGAGAGAGACAGAGAGACACAGAGAGAGAGACACAGAGAGAGAGAGACACAGAGAGAGACACACAGAGAGAGAGAGAGGCACACACAGAGAGAGAGGGACACACAGAGAGAGAGAGAGAGAGACACAATTTAGGTGCAAAAGGAAATTATACAGACCCCAGTACAGTATACATACGCAGGCGCTTCCAGACCCAGAGGCATCAGCAAGAGACCCCTCGTCATTCAGCATTCAGCACGAAGACCCAGAACCAGCGTTCGTGCACTCATATTTATATACCCCCCCAGAATAAACAGGACAATAGGGAAGTCTGTTGCTGATATCATTGGTTCCCAGGGGTGAAGCATCTGTTACAGCACATTTAACAGGCTGGTTCAAACAGACTCTCCCTGTCTCTAACAGTTGGGGGTCTTGCTCTTCACGCCTCCTGCAGCATCCTAACAGTTGCTTCTAAAATATACATTTTGTTGCTTGTAGACTCTGCGATCCATAACTCGGGAATGTATGATGCGATCTCCCCACCGATAACACCGGAATACTGTAAAAAGGATACGCATTAGTACAACTCCAAACATGACTTGTTTAGCATTTATAATACCTTAGTTATCAAATATCTTTATTTTTCAGCATTTAAACTAACTGAATCAACTTAAATCATACACTTTAGAGCTTATTGAACCTAATGTGTGAATATGTAATGTGTGGGTATTCGGGGTTTGATATAAGGAAGCAAGTTATTAATGGGTGAGATTTGAGTGCATAATTTCTCATACACGAAGTGAACATTCAGCAATGTGGATTGCTGAGCATTGTAGTTCCATGCCCTCTGTCAGCAGGCCCCCACCTGTCCTGTGTTCAAAGGCAAAAAAA